>ML677351.1:456353-691348 GCA_007922305.1 Dermatemys mawii
CTTAGTCACATTTTTCAGGAACATAACTACAATGTTAAGTGAGGAGTTCCTGTACTCATTCTAGTTGGCCAAATTCATATAGCAGGTAAGAAATGGCATCATTTTTTTTTTCCTGAAAAAAAGATTGTCAGTAAACAATTATTCTTTACTATGAGGTATGAGTAGCAATACCCAAAATTTTGCAAGCTGGAATGCTTGTTGGAGTACAATAACTTTCCTAAGGAATAATGACAATTCTAAAGTTCATCAAGAAGCTACCTTTGGCTAAGTAGACTACAATGAAAACATTGAAAAATGAAACTATGAGACTACAGTGAAAAAATTGAAACAATGAAAAATTTGTACACTATAGTACACAGTGAAACATGCTACAAAATGTTCCATGGTATCTATGAAAGAGGGCTCCTAAGATTTTTATTCTTTTAAGATCTTGTATGTTTGCTCAATCTTCTGAAAAAAATACTCACTTGCAGTTGATGCTTATTCCAGGTGGATAGAAAATATACATCCAACTGGGGCCGACCAGAAGAAAATTGTGTTTTGTGACAAACTGAGGTTTCAAAAGACAATTGTTCCTATTCAGAATGAAAATGAGATATTTTTTTTTTGAAAGTTTCCATATTAGCCAATATCAGGGTGGCTAATGGTTTTAAGGTAGGGTCTCCCACTCCCTTATATATCCATTCTGGACCTTAGAAACCTTTCCCCTGAAACGTTTCTGTTGAAAAATAGCATTTTATTATTTTTAGCCCACTGTCCATATAACTATACTGCTGCTAAGACTATTCAGGCCTTATGGAATATATTGCCACATGTGGTTTGCCTGAAGAGATCATTTTGGATAATAGTCCTCAATGTATTTCATGTGAGTATTAGATTTTCCTCAAAATAAAATCAATAGGAGTTGCTGGATCATCCAACATCAGCTGAGTTAGCAGAATGCTTTGTATGCACGCTTAAAAGGTGTTTGCGGAAAATATAAAGGTAGACTACTACAGTATTGTATTGCAATATTTTACTTCAAACTTTCTTTTAGTTTGTGGGTTAGTAACATGGAACATCATACAGCAAAGTCCAGCAAATTTCTTTAGTAAATGTCATTTACTAATTAAATGTTTGCTTTACATTTAGTGAAAGAACTAGAATTAGTATAGTTAGAAACCCACAATGTAAGGCCCCAGGGATTTTGTTTGCTAGCTGTAGTGCTAGCTTAAGGGCCATGTACGAGCTGGAGTTTGGTGGAGCACCTTTGTTCTCTGCCACTTCCCATGTATGTCCTGACACACAGCTCCATTCCCCTGGATGCCTCCTAAGCCAAAGATGTAGTGAAGGAGATATAGGAGTCAGCACCACTATTTCTTTGCCTACTGGGGACTTGGTCACATTGGAGTATATGCAGCAACTGGTGCAGCATTTTCCATGCCATTTCATTTACCTCCTGAGTGACACAGGTAGCAGAGTAAGGCTAAGGATCTGATCCTTAGTCTAAAATTGCAAACATTACCTTTGAAATACTCCTTGTGAAGGTAAATGGGGAGCCAAAGGAACAGGAGACAGCAAGTCTTCCTGACAGACATTTTTGACCAAAATGATAACATAGGTCTTCCTAACATACAAATTGGTAATTTTAAAAGGAAGGAATGGGACATATGGAGCTTTTGGAAATACAACTGCCCTCTGTGTTTGCGCCTGTATCATACCTTTTAAAGCCTGGCATAGTTTCTGAAGTAGAAGGACTGGCTTGTGAGTTGGAAAGAATTGTGTCTAGAGTTGTCATGGAGAATAAATTTAAGAATGGACTGAAGTTGAGGAACCCTCACAGATATTCTCTTATGATCAATTTAACTAATTGATGGGATTTTTGCAAGACAAATGAATAGCAGATATTGTTTCTGTTGGAGGATTTCTTGTAACCATTCAGAAATGTAGTGAAAGCTTTCTCAGCTTTCACTTGAAGATGAAGTGGCATTTGAGTCTTCAACACAGAGGCCTACTGTCCTAAACTATTTCAGCAAAATGGGTAAATAGGTATTAATAAACATAAAACAGTTTAAAACTGTAGGACTAAAAAGCACTTACTTTCCTAATATGAGGATGCTTCCTTTTATTATGTAGTAATAAAATAAGCAAATTATATCTAGTAGCAAGAACATTACATTATGCCATGCTCCATCCACTTAAATCCTTAAAATCATGGGAAAGTACAAGTTAAGAGGATCTTGGCTAGGCATTCCTTTCCACCTTATTGCCTACAGTGCTATTGATGATAACACACCTCATCAGGCTTTCACTTCCATATACCAAAAAGAAATACCTATCCCAGCTTAATCCAATTTGCATTCTAATGTAAAACCTTAACAGCAACCTCATATGCTCTTCTATCAATAGATCAGCACATCCGACTGTCACACAGTCCATGCATTTGAAGTGTATTTCTGCTTTAATGATGAACAGGTCATTCAGGTTTCGAAGGGAACAGAAAATCTTGTTTTGTTTTGAACTTTTCTTGAGGAAGAAAAATCTGGGGGGAAAAAATCACTGACTACGTTTTCCCAGTGAAAAATGTATTTATTGTATATCAAAATTAAAAGCTTTCTTTGTGTCATTTGATAGCTGTTTTGAAATCCTTTGTTATGATCACATACAGACCTCTGAAGTACTCTTCCATGTGCCCAGAACAAGACTGTAAACTTAATTTCTCCCCTTTGTGTACTCCGACATAGTCTCTAATCAAATGACCAGATACTGTTTAAAAACAACAGTGTTCTTTTAATGTAGATTTTGTGCACATGTGTGTGTGAGAGAATATATATTTTTGCTGAAGAAAAAAGCATGTTTTTTTTTCCCAGTCAAAATTTGGCAGTATAAGCAGCTGAAAGTCAGGTTTTATAATGGGAAGTATTGGACAAGCTTAATAAGGCAGAGCTGCCATCCGCATCTAGATTTTATTTAGCATCTGGAGTTTAATGTAATGATAATATATGGATGGGGTCAAAAGTTATGGCAACTGTACATTTCTGGGTGGAGAGTTCTGAAAGCATTAACCAATCAGAACAGAAGGCTTTGTATTATCACTGTGCTTATTTAATGTTGTGTGCTCCAGTTAATAACGCCCTTCAGATAGAGTACAAGGATTTGCATTCTGAATGGCTATTGAGAAATTGGCTTATTGGCTGAGCCAATTCCAAATCCAGTAATATGATGTATTATGCATTTTTTTTACAGACTGCATCAAATTAATTAATTTATAATGCAATGGATTTTTTTAATGCTAAATAACCAAAAATGGTTCAGTTGGCCTAAAGTCAGAGTGCCTTCTAAAACATTTTGACTAAGGACAAATGAATGAAGACTACGTAGCAATGTACTTGATCCAGCTTATAAGGAACTCAGCTAAAATGAAACTGTTATGAAAGTAGAATGCAATGCATTAAAATAATTTGAGGACTTTGAATGTGCAAATTGAAATACCTTATGTTCCAATGTTATAATGAAGTTTTTTTCATGGAATGTGTTAGTAGTGGGAATACAATTACTTCACTGTAGATGATGGCCACTATAGATAATATAGTGCATGTATTACTTGAAAGTTAAGCCTTTTTATTTTCTAGTCCAAGAAGAAATAAGCAGATTTTGCATTACCAGCTATCTCTTCAAATATTTCTATAATCAGTTTACCTTAACCTCCCTTACCCCGCTGCCCAATATCCATTACTCAAACCAAGTCATTCCCAATCAATGGAACAAGTCTTCATTTAAAGTAGAGCTGCTCAGCAATTTTCTGACAAAACATTTTTCATCAGAAAATCTTGACTGAACAAAACTGTTCATGGGTAAGGGTTGATGAATCTTCCTATTCCATTTTTTTTTATTTTTAATTTAGCAGATGTCCTGTTTCAACATTTTTTAAAAACAAAAAAAATGTTTTTCATTTTGTAGCAACACTTCATTTTGAAAATTTAGTTCATTTTATTAAAAAGGTTAGGAAATAAAGAAGTAAAAATTGACCAAAAAAAATCAGTTAAAAAATGTTTATTGACCCAATCTGAATTTTTGTTCAGATTAATGGTTCTTGAAAATCTAGAAAACTTTTGAAGGATGGGAAAAGAGTTTTCTGCCCCACGCTAATTATAGATTCTGCCTCTTAAAGATGGTAAAAATGATAGAGCCAGAAAGTCCCTGTTCTAAGGATGTGGCTCCTTCAGAAACTATTCTCTAGAAATCAATAGTGTGTAGAGTCAAAGCTATGATTATCTGAGTCAGTGATGTTGCAACAACTTCACTTATTGTTTATCAATGCCTACAGCATCACCATCTACAACCAATAACATCTGCCTATATTTTCAGTATGCATTCTTCTGCAAGTGCAAAAATATTTAACCGGTCATTACTACATAGTCTTCACCTACTCTAGTATATGGTAAAAGTATAGTAATTGGTGGCAAATGTTGATATTTTTAGAGCAACCACTAAATATTGTCCCCTCAGAATGACAGTGCAATAGGAAGAAGTTGTCATCTTTTAACAAATATTAGTAAATAAAGTAAATAAATAAGTAAGTAAATAAATTCCCATTGCTTATTCAAACAATTAACTGTATTGTTGCCTCCATCAATTTTACTTCTGTTTTCTCTTCTCTTATCTACTACCCTCTCACCATTTTTATATCTGTACACATAAAGGCCTCAATTCAACCAAATATTAGGTACATGTTTAATGTAAGTTGAATGGGACTGTACATGTAGAAAGTTTATAAACGTGCCTGAGTAATTTGATTTTAAGTATGTAAGATATTCTTAGACATATGAGCTGGGGAACAGAATTGACCGGTGGATGGATTAGTTCTTCCATTTATTGTGATACAGTTATTTCCTCCATCAGAGGGAAACTGGTATCTCAGATTACACTGTGTGGTAAGTGTTGGCAAATCTTGACCTTTAACCACTATGGTTTCATATTAATATCTATTTTTTTCATGACTGAACCTTAAAAGCAGAAAAATTTTGTTAAAGTTACAGTAACATATGTTTCTTTGCGGATTCAAAGAATTAGAGTGTAAATGGGATAAATACTACAAGACATGTTTCTGCATGAACACAAGAATTTAACTGCAATATGCATTCTCCAGGTTGCAAATATAGACAAGAGTTTGTGTCAGATTTGAAATGTGTCCTGAATTACACTCTGATCCTGCAATGGCCTGTACCAAAACCCTTTGAAGTATTTGGAGTTCCAGGTAGGCAGAGTTCACTGCAGGATCATGGTATTACATAACTATCCATTTTCACTTTATCTCAGATTCATCTACACAATGGAATGCCTCTTTTAGTTTCCCCAAATATGCAATTCACACACATTCATTTCACTATATGGTATCTCATTACCATCATTTTATTCAGGAGGGAGTGAATACCAGAAAAAGGTGTTATAATTTTCCCCTTGCTACCAAATTATTTTAGCAACTACAAAGTGAATTGAGGGCCTTTTAACTTGCTCCAAAGTAGCCCTCAGTAACAGATTTTTTTTCTCACTATTTATGGATAGATTTTTATATTTCTCTGATAACATGCAATGGAGTTAAAATGTGAGGAGTTGCAACCTTCACGGAGGCATACATAAGTAATTTAAATAATTCTATAATTTAGGACTTGATACTGCAAGATGCTGAGCATCTTTGATTACCGATTGAGGTCTGTGGGAGCAGAGTCGTCAGCACCTCCCAGGAGCAAGGTAGGGCCTGGTGAATGGCGCATTGAGACCTTTGATGAGAAGATTTTTGGAGTTTGTTTGGGGATAACCACCCAAACATTTAGATAATTAATCAGAACTTTACAGAGTCCTGATTTTGGAAAACTGGAGTAGAAATCTAGACAAACAGGATTTATTTCATTATTTACGACACCCATATGTTTACATTTGGGTCAAAATTATCATAAGAACAGACCTTGTAGTGATATTTCTCTATTTACTCTCAGAGCTGCTAGAAACAATGCTCCCAAGCCTGTTGTTGAAGGCAGGTCTCAGGCTTGCCTCTGTACCAGCTGATTCCCAAAAGGAGGGCAAAATACATTGAAAAGACCCAGAATGAGAGATTCATATAAACTTAAAGTACATCAGGCTACATCCTTTTCTTGTAAATAATTACTTCTATACCATTTTCAGTGTTGTCATAGCCATGTGGTCCCAGGAGATGAGAGAGACAAGGTGAGTGAAGTAAATCTTTTACTGGACCAACTTCTGTAGGTGAAAGAGGCAAGCTTTCAAGCTCTATGAAGCTTGAAAGCTCGTCTCTTTCATCAAAAGAAAATATTAATAAACTATATTACCTGACCCACCTTCTTTCTTCTAGAATCTCCATTCCATGATCTTATAATGTGATAAACTTTTAATAAATTCTAGTGCTTAGACACCATATTTGTGTGGAATATGGGTAGCTCTGGAACTAAAATTAGTGACATCTCATGCAAGGTGAGATACTTGACAACAAAAAAAGCCCTCAGATGATGGGGATCCATAAATGTTAGTGGGATTATCCTAACTATGTATTCATACTCTACAATCACAATTGCATCAGTTTTGGACAGTTTACATACTTTCATCAGAATAGCTCTGTGTGAGTGGTCACTCTAGTTATCATATGCAGTAGCAGGGAAGCATGCACGCTGATCGTGTGGTGCCAGATGAATGTCTGTCCAGGGGAGTTCACCATATTTTTTTTATTTGGTTCTGCTTACACTTCTAGTTCTGGGAAAACTGCAGTTAGAAATGAGAAATAGTGGAGAGGAAACTGATCTTGTTCAAACTTCAAACATTCCTTTCAACTTCTGAAATAACACTTCTGTAAGGAATCAGTTATTTTACTAAATTGAACCAGAGCAATCATTTATGAGAACATTGATACACAATGCATTTGTACAATGTGGGCCTGATCTAAAGTACACTGTAGTCCTGTAGAAAGATTCCTAATGTCTACAGTGGGTTTGGATTAGGCCCTTTTTTTAATAACCCAGAAAAAAAGAATCTTATTGGCATACCAATAAGATTACAAAGTGTAGACTAATTAAGTCTCCTCCTCTCATATCTGATAAATGTTCTGTTTTACAGATTTTATTTAACCTGTGAGCATGTTTACAAAATGAACAATTTCAGCTTTTAACTAGTCTGGAGCTCAGGATCCTAAGAAATGAAATCTAATTGTTCTGTCACAAACTTATTCTCTGTATAAAATGATAGTGTATGATTAAGTTCTAACCTAAAGCAATTTCTATTAGTCTGATGAAAACCAATTATGAAAATTTCCACCCACACAAGGAATATCAGTCCAGTAATTTGTCTGTAATTCATTTACCATCTGTTTATGTGGTGTAGAAATGTTGTTGGAAAGGTGTCATGCTATGAACAGAAATAATATTGTGGCTGTGGTAAATTACAAGGGAAAGCCACAAAGTTGATAGCTGAGCTCTCAAATAAAATACAATTGATTTTAAGAGGTTCTTTACACTATTTGATTATAACTTCTGCAGTAAATAAATCAATTTATTCTTTAACTCTGCCACCATTTATATCAATTGCATCATGTGATCATGATATTTAAAACACAGTAAAAATGGATTTCAGGGAAAAAATTAGGATTGATACTGCTTTGCTAGACAAGATACAAAGGAAAAAGTTACTATTGTAGGACTGTAACTCATATTTTATATTTTCAAGTTAATCAGATATCAAGAAGTAACAAATTTGGAGGTGTTAATTGTTTAAATTTGTTGGTATGACTGTTTATCAATCCAAGGGTGAAGACTTACCAGTATACTCTGTAACGCAAACAGGAATGTAATTAATTGTAGAGGTAAGAATATAGCTAGAGATATAGATATTATTTAAGTGGATGCATTACTGGCTGCTTTAAACTTCATTATGGTTAAAATGTGTGAGGAGAATATTAAATTCCAGTCTGAAAATAAAGGAGCTTCTTCCTTGATTCATTGTAGTTTTCGTATTAAATACATATAAATATTTTGTGTCACTGATGAATTTACATAATATCTATAGGTATTGATTATAATTACAATCCAATACATGATGAAAATGGGAATAATGGATTATCAGCTACTTGTGGAACGTGTAAAAGAACATGAGACATTTGTGTGTATTAAAAAGTCTTAAATATATATGAAGAAAACCTGAGATTTCTTTTAAAGATTATTATTAATTCTTTTATATTGTCCATTAAACTTCATTTAAATCTGAGGTGAGGAAAAGGTCATACATTTCTGTTTCGATCATGAAGACTGTATGATGGCAGGATCAGATCCTTACTTAACATGACTAATCATCAATTATGCAGGTGGTCCTGCTCACTTCAAGGAGCAGGGTTATATACTTGAATATTGGGCCCATATCAAACATTTCAGAATTCCATTACTTAATACTGCAAGGAGCTAAGCCTGTATGAGACATACTGTCTTCCCTTTCGCTGGAGAGAAGTGTAAAAAGAGAAAGCAGAGAAATGGATGCTGTAACATGTGAAAGTAATGGATTAAGATGAGAGGAAAAGTAACTCCAAAGGGATTATAATTTAAAGTCAAGCAGGTAATGAATGGTCAGGAACCAGGCTCCGGGGTTATGTAACAGAATTTAATGATAGTCTTCTGACCTGCCCCGGAATTTAAGTAATGCAGTTCCTGCAGAGCACAGGCAAGTGGCATTGCCTGGTTCAGGACAATGTGCCACTGATGCATGATCTGCGGGCAGGGGAGAACTACACAATGATGCTCGTGAAATGGCTTTGTGAAGCCACTACGCTAGTTCACTGGAGAGAGTAGTCATTGGAACTGGACCACATTCACCCAGACTAAATTGGTCTTCAACATTGGCTCTCCACTTGCAAGGTTACTCCCTTTTCTTAATGTGTCAATATATATTTATGCCTGTATCTGTAATTTTCACTCCATGCATCTGAGGAAGTGGGTTTTTCCCTCCACGAAATCTTATGCCCAAATAAATCTGTTAATTCTGTAAGGTACCAGTAGACCCTTTGTTGTTTTTGTGGATACAGACTAACACGGGTACTACTCTTATAGTGAAGTATGAAGATACAGGCTTCTCCTCTGCCCCTCTAAGATAAGACCCTTCATCAGAACTTCAAGACTTTTTAAAATAATATAAGCTACTAAATACATTGCAGCATGGATCAATATAGGTTAATTGTCTGGGAGCAGGAATAGAGTCTCCCCCAGCATTCTAGAAAGCAGTATTAATATAAAACTCTGTGTTTATATACAAGGCGATTTGAAATAAATGAGATAGAAGTACCTGCTCAAACCAATAAATTATACCCCGCCAAATTGTAATATATTGCTGCATAAAAGAACAGGTATGAAGATCTCTGTTAACATAAAATGTTTACATGAACTGATATTATCAGGGATATTTTTTTTAAAAAAGGCTCTCTGTAGCTTTCTTCAGAGCATTAAATATACCTACTTTTGCATATTAACTTTTTTGGGACATGATTTTTATATACTGGCTCCTGTGACAATTAAGCAAGTTCATCTTTTTAATGAGGAAAAATATGGTAAAACATCAAAAAGCAGTTAAACTAAAAGTGCTCATTAAAATGAACATAAAGTCACATGCTTTCCTTGTGGTTAGCTGATCTCATGAACAACTGCAATAGTAAGCAACATTTCGGTGTAAGAGGATTTGAGAAATTTCTGAAGCTGCTGCAGTCTCTTTTTGTTCTCTTCCTTGAAATAGGTGCCAGATAATCATTAGATGCTGAAATAAGTTTTTATTGGTTATCAAATCTATTTAAATCTGTTGAAAGTTTCCCTAGAATCTAATGGATCAGTAACTCCCAGAACCAGGGGTTTCCAAAAATGCAAATAAATGTCTCTTTAGTTAATCGTTTTAAAAAGATTTTAAAATGATAAATGTTTTCATTAGCAATTAGGATTTTAACAGCAAAGAACATTCAAAGTCTGATTTTACTAGGACTATTAAGGTGTGAAGGGCTTCAGGACTGGACCCTTTAAGTTTTAACATGGACACTTTTTTGGATAGTATAGTGTGCCATTCTCTTAAATACTGTGAACCTACAATCATGTATTCATTACTGGAATAACACTTAGCAGTTCCAGGCAAATGGCCTAGACCCCATTGTGCTAGGCAGTGTACAAACTTGGAATGTACAGTCTTTCAGAAAAGTCATCCTGCCACACTAAAATATATGGGGCTTCACAGTCTGGTTACAACCATAATAATGTTTATAAAGCAGGAAGAAGTTTCACACACTCCACATTAGTAAAACCCCCTGTTAATAATGGAAATTGAGGTACTTGTCAGGAGAAAATAAACCTTTCCACTTCTGTGTCTTCCATTTGTCTGCTTATCTGATGCCACTGTTTTGTTATGCTCTAATGGCTGTGTCTAATTAGACTCTATTATTGCCCTTCTTTGCAATACCTTGGATGCATTTATTGTGTTGGAATCATGCTCTAGAATGTTTCCCCATTCTTTCTAGAATCCCACAGTCATATTTGCAGCCAACATTTTTCTCTTTCTGTAAATGGAGTCCCTGCTTGTAATGCTGGTTGAACAGCAAGTATAAGATTCTTCACTGTAGGAAAGACAGACTCCAGTGCCTCTCCCATTTATCCCAGATCACTGATCCAGTTGGTCAAGAGACTTTCCACTAAACAACCAATTGGCCAAGAAGCCTGTGATAATCTACATAATCTCTTTTGTGCATCACTCTTTTAAGCATGGAGGAAATTTAATAAATCATCCATGTCACTGGAAGATAGTGCTTTTCTTTTGAAAACAGCATCCTCATTCATAAACTTATATTTTAAGAATATATTATGCATCAGCCATGTTTGCATTTTTTAAATTGCAATGTTAACATGGATCTTATTGTTTTAACTGTAATTTATTCTCCTGTGAATAATTTCCTAAGCATGCTTTTTATTTTTAAGTCTATAAATAAATGAGATATTCAGTCTGACCATGTCTGCTCTCAGCAGCTTTTCAGTTTTTTTCAGAGTAGTTTTCCTATTGACATCCTCATTCTATTTTCTTAAATAGTTACCTCAGCAGAGACTTAAGTGTCAGATAATTTGTTTTCAAATGAGGTTGTTCATTAAGATGCTGTTCATAAAGAGTGAAGTGCATCCCAGTGCCTGCCAAAGGTACTATATACTACATAAGACCCACTTTGGTATTGTTTCTATCTTTTTATTTTACCTTTATCCAAGCCAGTGTGTCAATTCCTGTTTGGTATATATTCTCTGATTAAATCTTTGTTTCTACACAAACTATAAACATACAGTACTAGTAACTCTCTGAACATTTTATCCTCACTATTGGTTCTTATACCCTTCAAATATTAAAATATGGTTATCATACCTGCACTTAATCCCCATTTAGCCTAGACATATATTTCATTCTTTTAATCTTTTCACATATATTCAGCCTCTTAAAGATTTCTTTTGCTCTTTTTTTTTCTGAAGTCCTTTAATCTCATAGACTGTAAATCCAGAAGGAACCACCAGATCTAGTCAGATTGCCTGTGTATCACAGGCCGTGAAACACCACCCTTCCCCCTATCCCACAGGAAGCCAATAAGCAGAATTAGACCGAAGTATTACAGTGCTCAGGAGACTAAACTACTGTATGCCTCAAGGAGAGAACAGGAGGGTCCACGATCAACCGGTCTGATGAGCTTTCTCTGGTATTTTGGTGCTGAGAAATTAACTTTGATTTAAGTGTTGTGTTTTGAGGGTGAGAGAGAAGTGGCATAACACAAGTCTAGTCACTTTCTGTTTTTTTGTTGCAGTCAAATTTCAGTCTCAGGATAAAGGTTTCACACTGCTTGGCCCACCTGCATAATATGGCATGGATGATTAGTTCCTTCCCAGTGTAACAAAGATGAACTTTCATTTGGTTTCCCCCATTACAAAATCCTAAAGGGGAGAAAATAGTGACCAACTCAGTGAGGCCCAGGTCATGAAAACTGATCTACTTGGTTGACACCCATGACTATGCTGAGTTTTTGAGGATCTGAGTGGGTGCAGGAGCTCACTCCTATGGAGCAGCTTGCAGTACTGGGGATTGAATTTGTAATACACTGTTTGATTTTGTAATCCTGTAGTCTTCCAGTGTCATACCTGTGCTGTGTAATGTTTCTGTCCAAATGTTCCATTCCAAAAAACTTTGTGCATTGGAGTTAGTAATAAGCTACAAAATAAGAATGGCCGTAATGAGTCAGACCAATGGTCCATCTAGCCCAGTATCTTGCCTGCCAACAGTGGCCAATGCCAGGTGTCCCAGAGTGAGTAAACCTAACAGGTAATGATTAAGTGATCTCTCTCTTGCTATCCATCACCACCCTCTGAAAAACAGAGGTTAGGGACACATTCCTTACCCATTGTGGCTAATAGCCATTAATAGACTTAACCTCCATGAATTTATCCAGTTCTTTTTAAACCTTGTTATAGTTCTGGGCAAGGAGTTCCACAGGTTGACTGTGCACTGTGTGAAGAAGAACTTCCTTTCATTTATTTTAAACCTGCTGCCCATTAATTTCATTTGGTGGCCCCCTAGTTTTTAGATTATGGAACAAGTAAATAACTTTTCCTTATTCACTTTCTCCATACCACTCATGATTTTGTATACCTCTGTCATACCCTCCCTTAGTCTTCTCCTTTCCTAGCCGAAAAGTTCTAGGCTCTTTAATCTCTCTTCATATGGGACCTGTTCCAAACTCCTAATCATTTTATTTGCCCTTCTCTGAACCTTTTCTATTGCCAGTATGTCTTTATTGAGATGGGACCACATTCTGTACGCAGCATTCAAGATATGGGCCCACACTGGATTTATATAAGATATTTTCATTCCATGCATCTGAAGAAGTTTTTTTTTTGTCTTATTCTCTATCCTTTTTTAAATGACTCCTAGCATCCCGTTTGCTTTTTTGACTGGCACTGTACACTGCGTGGATGTCTTTAGAGAGCTATCCATGATGACTCCAAGATCTTTTTCATGATTAGCTGTAGCTAAATTAGCTCCCATCATATTGTATGTATAGTTGGGGTTATTTTTTCAAATGTGCACTACTTTACATTTATCCACATTAAATTTCATTTGTCATTTTGTTGCCCAGTCATTTAGTTTTGTGAGCCCTTTTTGAAATTCTTCACAATCTGCTTTGGTCTTAACTATCTTGAGCAGTTTAGAATCATCTGCACTTTGCCACCTTACTGTTTACCCCTTTCTCCAAATCACTTATGAATATGTTGAATAGGATTGGTCTGAAGATTGATCCTTGTGGAACACCACTAGTTACCCCTCCCCATTCTGAAAATTTACCATTTATTCTCACCCTTTGTTCTCTGTCTTTTAACCAATTCTCAGTCCATGAAAGCATCTTCCCTCTTATTCCATGACAACTTAATTTACGTAAGAGCCTTTGGTGAGGGACCTTCTCAAAGGCTTCCTGGAAATCTAAGTACACTATGTCCATTGGATCCCCCTTGTCCACATGTTTGACTCCTTTACAGAAACCAGATTGACTTTTGCCCAACAATTTATGTTCTTCTATGTGCCTTTACTATTGTTTCAACTAATTTGCCCGGTACTGACCTTAGACTTACTGGTTTGTAATTGCTTTTAAATATTGATGTTACATTAGCTATCTTCCAGTCATTGGGTACAAAAGCTGATTTAAAGTTGTGTGATATAAGTGGCCTATTGCTGTACTCTGCTTTGTATGCATATCTTATTTGAAGAGTGATGCCTGGAGTCATAATACCACATGTGTATATATATATGTACAATGTAGGACATGTACAGTTTTAAAATAATTTTAAAATGAAGGGTTTGAGGGTAAGTTTTAACTGCATATGGCATCTATATTACAAAAAACTTTCTTTTAAAAGAATAATTTATGTAATAGGCATGTAACTCCTTCCCTTATTTGATCAGATAATGTTTTTTTTTATTGCTCTTTCTAATCAATTTGGGAAGTGTGTGGTTGCAGGAAAATATGTGACATTATAGAAAGTAAAGGCCCTTGTTGGACTGGAAAATGAAGTAGTTATAATTTTTAAAAGATGACACTTCTTCATAAAGTATCTAGAAAATGCACATATACGATGCACAATCTTCTGCAAATAGGGCCTTAACATCTCTCAGTGCAAAAGAGAGGCTAATTAAGGGGGGGAAATAAACTAACCCTATGTGGGTCTGAGTTTTACCTGAATTTACCACCCTTTCCACAGGAATAGTCAGATGCTATCTGGTCTGATCATCATTCTTGGAAATTAGGCTCATGGGAATAAATATTTTGCAGGCCTGACTATCCAGCGTAGACCAAAATGCCTGATAGCTGTATTTCCTTCTGTAAAGGAACTTGGCCACAGTCTGGCAATGTTTTGTAATGTGTTCATTTTATTCAATGTTTGACAGCTTCAGTTCATCCTCACAATAGTGAATATGCCTTTGTGACACAGCACAAGACAGGCCACTGTCTGGGCCAGCATGGATAAACCAGTATTTAGCAGAATACACTTTAATCTTTCTATAGTGTACCAATCCCTTTTTAAGTGAAACTTCCTTAAAAACCTCTTTTAAACACATGTATAACTCTGTCGTTTCATAGTGAATTGCTGGATCCAAAGTAAATCCCACTGGTTTAATACCTCAGCATGCTAATACTGCACAGAAGAAAAATGCCGTCCTTTCCCCTTTGATGACGCAGTAACTTGAATATTTGGGAAACTCCTCAGTAATGAACATAAAATATGGGCGCTGTCTGGGGGTTTGGGAGGAATTGCAGAAAGCAGTCTGCATCACTGAGGGAGGATCACCAGAACACCTGGAACACGTGGCTCAGTGCTGTCACTTGTGCCAGGGACAAAAACTTGCCACAGGAAGAGGGTGGCAAAAACTGACCACCACATAAAAAAGCAGCTAGATTTTAATAAAATAATGGGCATAAATGTTTAAAGTCAGATGGATTAAGGACTGTCCTTCTATCTCTGTTAAGTTGCATACAACCATATGCTGTCTGGATTTTCTTCTGTTGAATCTGAGTAGTTCCCAAATACCTACATGAGGCCTGCCAGGTGCATATTTCCTCTTCTCATCCAGAACACAGCCAACAAAGCAAAAGGAAGCCAGTTACTGGTTCTTCGTTGCTCTCACCTCAGTAGAAATGACACTGGCTTCTGCTACTTCCTTATCCTGTTCCCCACAGAATGCTTTTGCTGGCTCTAATGGTGTTTAGCTCTACAGTCAGAGGAGAAGGAGTTTCCTCAATCTTAGTGGGGAAGTGTAACTGCAAGGCTGAAGAAGAGAGAGGAATCTGAGATGAAGTGAGCCAGAAAATAGACTGGCTAACATCAGTATCGTGCAAGAAGTAGCATCTGTAGAAGAGGAATGGAGAAAGTGAAGGACAACTTGTTTAATTCATTCTTATTTCCAAGTAGCAGATTCTGAACCACTACTTCAAGTTGGGTAATAGCTTTCTAAGAAGTTTCCTTGGAATTAATGGAACTTTTCATGAGAAAATTACTACTCAAAGTGAATCAAGATGGCAAAATTTGACCCTCAATGTTTCTTATAAATATGTCTCTGATTTTTTTAAATGAAAGGTTGACTTCAACAGCCACTGATTTTCCTGTTTCCCTTTAAAGAGCAGGACCTTCACATCTTTTTTTCCCATGAATTTTTTAAAACAATTGAATATATTTCCTTATTCCAATCATTTTAATGCACTGTGATTTGACCTGTTACACATGCAACTAATGCATGATCATTGTTACTGAATTTCTTTCAAAATAGACAGTGATCAATAAGTATTGGAATTAACATGATTATGATTACATCCTACATTACAGTCTGAGAGGGCATTTTTTTTAAAGGGTCTGGTTCCTTCCTCTTTACAATTTCAAGTTTTAAATGATTACTGCATAGGCTGAATCCTAATTTTCCATGTAAAGCATACAGCCATTTCCTCACTTGCAGTCACTTTAAAAATGCAGTTAACTTTATCAGCTGAAATGTCAGGCATTTCCTGTCCTTTGTTCTCATATGCCTTCATGTTTTCCATCCTTTTAGGAAAGCTTGTGTCAAAGTAAATATATTTGAAGTATTAAGTACAAGAGATGTGAACTGATCTGTCATTCACAACCACCTATTCAGAACCTTACTGAGTAAAATCAAGTCACATCCATCTAGTCCCTGACATATTAGACACTCTTGCTTTGATAACTTGGCCCTTTACAATTTTCTGTTATCTCCCAGTGCAGCAGGTTCACTGCTTTCTTTTTAAAGGGTGGTAGGGGGTGAGTGCAGACACAATCTTCCAGGTAAACTGTAAAAAGGAGGTTCTGTCCACTTACGATTTAAAAAAGGCCTGAACCAATATGGGTTCTACAACATGGGCATGAAGACTGAACTGGCTGCTTAATCTTAATGGAAGGTTCATCGGGGCACTGTGAGGAAATCTGCACTGGTACTATCTGTTCTGTACTTGTGTCAGTATTATGGTAAATTCTCCAGAGCTGTCAATCTAAGAACATTTGCAAACACTAAAATTAATGGATAAGAAAAGGACAAGATGAAAATGTAATTGTTTCTGATCACAAAACAGTGGACTGTGTAGTAACTGCATAATTTTGGAATTTCAGAATAACTTTCAAGTCTAAACTTCTTGAATACTAGAAATTGAAACAAACTAGTCAACTAAGAAAGCACTTGAAGGCCCTCATGCTTCACTGCTTATGTTCCCTCAGACACAACATGCAAGTAAAGTGAATGGAACAATACACTTGTGTGACTAGAAAGGCAAAGTGTTGGATCACAAAAGTCTTAGAGATAGGAAAAATACTTTAGTCATATCTTCATTCAACATCAAACATTTTCCTTGATATTGGTGAGAGTTTGAGGTATTTAAAGGTTATATTGCTGGCATGCTAAGAAGGTCTGTAAATGCAAAATATAATCGTTGATGTGAAACCTGAAATTATTTGAAGATTGCATGTGTGGGTCATGTAGTTATGTTGCTATCAGGCTCTTTTTTATATGCTCAGTTTTTGAGAAACTTCTTGTGAGTTAGTCCAAAATAGCTGCTGTTACAGAGTGACTCAAACATAGCTGTGCCCTCTCATTAAGACTTCATATTAATTTCTTTTCTGAACTCTAAAATAACTAATCCCGACTGAATGTTTTTGCTCTTGGCTATTGAAAAAATAGAAGAGCAGCATGATTTCAGGTTCATAACCAAATTGGCAAAAGTGGGTGATTTTTTTTTCTCTGTCAAGAGTGGTACAAATATTTGAAATCTAATTTATTCAGGTTTCTCTTGCACGTCAGTAGGGTTGTTTGTAAAAAGTTATGGTCTAGTTCTTCTGGGTCTCTGTGTAGTTGAGGCTATCACCATGTGATCAGAAGAGCCTACTGTTTTACAACATATATGATCACGAGAGGATGAGTTTAGTTGAACTCAAGAATTCTAGTTTCTAAAAGCACAAAATAATTATTTTAATCATGAACACCACATATTTCTAGTTTGAAAAAGTGTAGAGGGAAAGATAGAGATTAGCATTGTTGAAAATTTTGCTAGAGGCAAAGTATATACAAAAATGAAATCCTGTCCATATGGAAAGTACTGTCTCACAGGCCACAGTTCCTTAGCTGTTATGTTGTGCCTCCCACACATGCACAGAAAGCCAAAAGACATTTCTGTTACATAAGAAAGGCCATTACTGGGTCAGACCAAAGGTCCATCTAGCCCAGTATCCTGTCTACTGACAGTGGCCAAGGCCAGGTGCCCCAGAGTGAGTGAACCTAACAGGTGAGGATTAAGTGATCTCTCTCTTCTGCCATCCATCACCCACCTCTGACAAACAGAGGCTAGGGACACCATTCCTTACAAATCTTGGCTAATAGCCATTAATGGACTTAACCTCCATGAATTTATCCAGTTCTCTTTTAAACCCTGTTATAGTTCTAGCCTTTACAGCCTCCTCAGGCAAGGAGTTCCACAGGTTGGCTGTGTGAAGAAGAGCTTCCTTTTATTTGTTTTAAACCTGCTGCCCACTAATTTCATTGGGTGGCCTCTAGTTCTTCTATTATGGGAACAAGTAAATAACTTTTCCTTATTCACTTCCTCCACACCACTCATAATTTTATATACTTCTATCATATCCCCCCTTAGTCTCCTCTTTTCCAAGCTAAAAAGCCTCTTTAATCTCTCCTCATATGGGACCCCTTCCAAATCCCTAATCTTTTTAGTTGCTGTTCTCTGTACCTTTTCTAATGCCAATATATCCTTTTTTTGAGATGAGGAGACCACATTTGTATGCAGTATTCAAGATGTGGGTGCACCATGGATTGTATAATGGCAATAAATTATTCACCATCTTATTCTCTATCCCTTTTTTAATGATTCCTAACATCCTGTTTGCTTTTCTGACTGCCGCTGCACACTGCATGGACGTCTTCAGAGAACTATCCACAATGACTCCAAGATCTTTTTCCCGAGTAGTTGTAGCTAAATTAGCCCCCATCATATTGTATGTATAGCTGGGGTTATTTTTTTCCAACATGCATTACTTTACATTTATCCACATTAAATTTCATTTGTCATTTTGTTGCCCAATCATTTAGTTTCATGAGATCTTTTTGAAGTTCTTCACAATCTGCTTGGGTCTTAACTATTTTGAGCAGTTTAGTATCATCTGCAGACTTTGCCACCTCACTGTTTATCCCTTCTTCCAAATCATTTATGAATAAGTTGAATAGGATTGATCCTAGGACTGACCCTTGGGGAACACCACTAGTTACCCCTCTCCATTCTGAAAATTTACCATTTATTCCTACACTTTGTTTCCTGTCTTTTAACCAGTTCTCAATCCATGAAAGGATCTTTCCTCTTATCCCATGGCAACTTAATTTACTTAAGAGCCTTTGGTGAGGGACCTTGTCAAAGGCTTTCTGGAAATCTAAGTACACTCTGTCCACTGGATCCCCCTTGTACACATGTTTGTTGACCCTTTCAAAGAACTCTAATCGATTAGTAAGACATGATTTCCCTTTATAGAAACCATGTTGACTTTTGCCCAACAACTAATGTTCTTCTTTGTGCCTGACAATTTTATTTTTTACTATTGTTTCAACTAATTTGCCCAGTATAGATGTAAGACTTAAAGGTCTGTAATTGCCGGGATCACCTCTAGAGCCCTTTTTAAATATTAGTGTTACATTAGCTATCTTCCATTCATTGGGTACAAAGGCCAATTTAAAGGACAGGTTACAAACCCTAGTTAATAGTTCCGCAATTTCACATTTGAGTTCTTTCAGAACTCTTGGGTGAATGCTGTCTGGTCTCGGTGACTTGTTACACTTAAGTTTATCAATTAGTTCCAAAACCTCCTCTAATGACACTTCAATCTGTGACAATTCCTCAGATTTGTTCCTTTGTGTGGACTGGGTACTACTTATACCAAGTGTAATGTGTTTACTAACACAGTTTTCTTGGTTCTCACTTTCAAAGAAAGATAACAGCCATATTGCCAGCCCCAATTGTCCAAAAATCATGAGTAGGACCATTTAAAATCATGACATTGACTTAAAATTTACAATTTAGTTATAAAATTTGCGGTTTTCATTTGCCTTCTAGTGTTCTGAGTCTTTAGGGTTCAGTCTTTCAATCTGTTCCTCATAATAAGCATGGAAACTAGTACTGATCAAAAACTGGAATAATGGCCCATGGATCACTGTGAAGTTTAAACAAGATTTAAATCAGGGTCAATAATCAAAATGAAGAAAATTTTGATGCAGCAAAAAATCAGATTGAGAAATGTCAAAATGTTTGGTTTCAGTTTAGTTCACATTAAACTGCATCTGACTGAATCACTGCAGTGCTTCATGGGGAATGCCATTTGAGTTCCTCATCGCCCTCATTCACCTCTGTGGATCAGGCTTCCCAGAGATTTGTGACTAAAACAATGAAAGTTGGCAACTCTCTAATAGGCACATTCCATTGTCCAAAATTCTCTCACTGTATTCCTCACAAGGAAGCAGGAATTTCAGTGAGTTGTAGAAATGTTTGGTACTGTAATGGCAGCATAGCATCCTCAGCATTTTCCAACTCTCAAACAAGGAGTTATGTCTTCAAACTTGAGTCTAAACTATTGGGGATTACGGTATAGGCTCTACACAGTTTACCTGAGGTGATGCCAAAATATATCAAACCTAAGGTGTAGGCCCGCAGACCATTGCCCTTTGGGCAAAGGAATTCATGTTCAAGTATGAACACACATAAATGTGAATATGTTGTTTCATGCAAAAAATATCATAATTTTAAGGAAGCAAACGAAGCTCCAATTAGAATTGCATCTAATTCATCCTTGTTTCTGAGAAACCATGAGGCTGCATTATCTTTTTTATCTCCAGATTAATTAGGTTTGGTTGCATTCAAGTTATGAATAAACTCTATCTCTGGGGTAATAATGTCAAATATAGCAAAGTGACCGGCTTTTTAATACTTCATGCTCTTGTATTAAAATGAATTTCTGTAATATGGATGTTAGGTGATGAAACAGCATGAGATTCTAGAGTCAAGAGATTATTTAAGATTAAATAAAAAACATGAAGAGGAACAAAAGGAGCCTTGCATCCATAATACTTTGATATGACTAAATGTAGCAATTTATTGAAGGGATTTTTAAGACACCAAACAATATATGTGAAAAAAATATTAAAACCGTCAGCACCTAGAAGAAGATGCTTGATGAATAAACATGCTTGAGGAAGGAATATTTTAAACACATATTTTTATCAAGATGAAAAGCTGTTGGAGAATCTCAAACATCAAAAGGGAAGGAAATCCACAGACTAAAGATAATGGGGAGATAAAAAGAATTGTAAGCCCTAAACATTCTTTTTGCATTGTGGATTTTCTCTTTTAATGTATTTTGACGAATCTCATTCCTCCTTCCTAATTGTAGAGGCACAAGAATTAGATGTTCTTCAGGTATATCCACTGAACTTCCCTGATCCCCACACACCATAATCAGCACATAATAATGAGTGGTTTGTTTTCCCTTCTCAGCGAAGTTTTAATAGCACAAGCCAATAGTGAAGTCTTATTTCTAGGCTTTGTTGCTTTTATGAGACAAACTACAGTACACTTATTAGGATGTTTATTACTTTTATATCTGTTACAATTGAACTACAACTATAACAACAAAAAAACAAGTTATTGTGATTGTGTGTGTGCATGTGTGTTCATTTATGTGCTAAATATAAGTCCTGATCCTTCAAATGTGAGTTACTTAAAACACTTCAGTAATGAGTTGAATGGGACTATCCAGATGAAAGTTTGCAGGATATAGATCTTAATAATTTAGTGGGACTCCCTGTCATTACAATGATCATGCTTTGCCTGTATATCTCAAAATATTTCACAGTGCCTAATTCTGATCTCCCCTACATCTGGATAAATTACAAGTAATGCTAGCAAAGCTAATGTATATACACTAGTGCAGAAGTTCTCAAACTTCATTGCACTGCAACCCCCTTTGGCCAATAACAATTACTATGCAACCCAAAGTGAGGGGACTGGAGCCTGAATCAGCTCAAGCCTCCTCCCCTTGCTCTGTGTGTGTGTGTGCGTGCACATGTGTGTGCAAAGCTGAATCCCAAGGGCTTCAGCCCCCAGTCAGGGGGACTGTAATTTGAGTCCCAATGGCCAGCGCTAAAGCCCTCAGAATTTGGTCCCGGGCACCACCAAGTATAAGCCAGCCCTAGCGACCCCATAAAATGGGGTTGCAACACACTTTGGGGGCCCAACCCACAGTTTGAAAACTGCTGTACTGGTGGGTTTTTTTGTTTTATTTCAGTTTTGTTCATAAGTACTATAATGAACACTGGACACACAAGGGGGTTAGCAAGAAACTGAGATTTATTTCTTGATTACAGTCATATAACTAGACTTACAGATGTGAAGCCAAATATTTCAATTACATGAAAAAGGACTTTATTTACTGACTCAATGGTTATTGTTAGTAACTCCCAACAAATGAGAAGAGAGTTAGGCCCAGTATGTATAAGTAACATAAGATGTGGACAGAAAATGCTAATTATTTTTCACAATAAATGTTTTTTTTCAAAATTTCCCATTTCAGAATTTTCCACTTTTTTCAACAAAAATATGCATCCAATACAATATTTCTTCCCCCACCCTCCATAAAAAAATCCCAAACATTTTTCTTTTTCAAGTTTTGGTAAACTTTCACCAAAACAAAAAAGGCTACTTAACCTACATAAAAAATGCAGAAAAAAAATGAGTTTAGACAAAAGTTTCATGAGAAGCTGCATGGTACTGGGATTTGTGTGTCTGTCCTCTGTGTTTCTTGTCACTAATTCTTCACCACAACAGACTGAACACTTGAATCAGAGCCATTTGTTTTTTTGTTGTTCTTCAAGTGGAATATTTTCCTTTGTAACCGATGAGGAAGTTATCTTGGTTGGAATAAGATGCTCCTAAGGGAGAAAATTAGTTGCCTCATTGCATTACTCAAATTTCAGTGCCAATCCATAGATCTCAGTCTCTTAGGAGTCATTTATTTGTGATATACGGGAGAAGTCACATTCTGACGTGAATAGTGCAAATACAAGTGCTCTTTTCTTTTGATAGACGGTGCACTAAATATGCAAAATATTATTATAATACTTGAACTCTTGGATGAAAATATCATGCTACTACCAGCTCTCTGTCTCCTGGGTGCTACATGATACATGAAGTCCTATGAATGCTTTCCATTAACACACGTCTAATTTTCACTGGTGACTATTGTGCCAATTACCATCTATTTCCCTCCCACATGAAATTCTGACATTTCAATATTTGTTTTCATCCCAAATCAGGATGAAAAATTGAAACTTATCATGTAATGGACATTCTGGGAAGCTTCAATTTAGAAATGTTAAACCAATGTGAATTGAAACAAAATACCTTGACATTCCTGAAATCAAAATATTTTGTTGTCTGGCTGTACAGAAACGAGACATTTGACATGGATTTCATCAGGCCACAACTTTGTTATTAGATGTCTGGCAGATAACAGTGCACAGTGCAGGTAACCTCATGTTTATTCTGGAATTATCCCTGGGGGCTTTCACCAGCTTTTTCCATCCAGGTCCCTCCAGCAAATCCATTGCTGGGACCTCACCATCCCACCCCTTCCTCCTTAAGAGGGTTAAGGATGAGGGTTGTCTCTCTGCCATATCATTAATAGGAATCCCCAACTTCCTCCTGTTTGCTCCTTTATCGAACACCTCTTTTTAAATCCTTTTGTAAATTATTTATCTGGTCACTGTATATTTTTTTCCATTGGAATACCTGCACTGATATCTGTCCTACACTTAAATGATGAGTGGTGACATATGGCCTACTGCCTATCATGCCATGCATGAACAGAGCCCTTCCTGAATCTGCTGTGAGAAAGGTGGGGAAAAAAAAACAAGCCACCTGCACTCAAGTCAATATGGTGGCAAATGACACATTTCTTCCTAGCCTCCCTAAACAAAGGGGCTGCTAGCGTAATGCCCACAGCAAGTGTAGATCAAAGACCAAATCTGGTATTTTACTCCCTAAAGGGGAGGCAGGGTGGGTGCTGTCTCAGCCTGTTCCATGCAAAAGGGAGGGATAAGGCACAGGGCTTCCCCTTTTAAGCCCCTCATTCCCAAAGGATGAATCAGTGACCATTCAGACCCTTTTGCAGCAGTTTTCTTTTCTCTATGTCCCAGCCATAAAGCACAGTTACCTACAGTCGGCTAGCCAGTCAAATTACCCTCCCTCTCCCTCGCTTAAAGCTGAGCTGTGGTCATTTTGTTGAACTGACCCAAAATGCTTTGTTTTGAGTCAGTCAACATTACATAAGACGAGGAAGACTTTGTAGCACCTTAGAGCCTAACCAGTTTATTTCAACATTACATTTCATTTTTCCTTTGTGGATCACAGCCTCATGGGAATTGTGGTTCGAGAGCCTGATGTTCCTATTCTCCCTTATGGATCAGGGTCAATCTCACTTGATGCACCACACAGAAGAGAAATCCATGGTGCATTATCAGAGACATAGTCGTACAGGGACTCAGTTCAGGCTAGAAAGAAGGCTGAACTATACCTCCCAAAAGGCAATGAACTGGTAGGGAAATGTAGTTTAACATTTTGTTGAATTTATTTGAAATATTTAGGTCAGTTCAATTAAACAAAATATTCCAATTTTGGTTTAACTGATCTGAAATGTAATATTTTATTTCAAATTTCACAACGGAAAACTGAAAATTTTCAGCAACCTTAAAGATTTTTTCCCCATAGAAATTTTAGATTTTGAAGAAATTGCATTTTCCATCAGAAAAATCATTCAGAGGGAAAATGCATATCCACTCTATCCTTCAGAAGTGTCCCTTCCATCTTAAATGTAACCATGTGCATAATCTTCTCATTCTTTTGCCACTTTAGCTCCAGTTTTCATCTTTAGTATTGCTCCAGTCTTCAGACCCTAAATAAACATTTTGTAATGCTTTCTTATCCAGCTTTTAACTCTTTATATTACTGATAATTTGTAAAAAATCTCATAAAAGTTGCTCAGTTGATAGCACTGGAGACTGCTGGTCTTTTGGACCAAAAAATAGTTAGAGCTCATGGATTAACAATGAAAATTTCTTCATGCTGTCCTCATTGTTCTTCCATATATGGAAGCATTTCACCTCTTTTGCATAAAGTTTCCTACCCTGCAAGATGAATTCCATTGCACAACATTAATTCCCATTAAAATGGTGTGCTGTTCCTGCAGGGCAGGTGGGGTTTCAAGGTTTCTGCATTGTAAAGGGAATAAATGTAGTTCAGTCTCCATATTCCTTCATTCAACGGTGACACTGCTGAGCCTGTCAACAAGGGTACCAATTAGTGTCATTTGTTTTGGTTTATTATATGCCTGCAATGCTCTTAGCAAACTGTTGGATGCTATATAAATAATAAATGATAATGCACTATAATAATAATGAAGCATTTTAAAAGCCTTAAATAGCATGTGTGTTATTTACAAAGCTAAATATCTCTAAGGCTATTTAGCTTTTTAAATAACACACATTCTCCCTTTGCAACCTATAAATATTGAGAATATCCAAAACATCATGCTATATTATAATATTAGCCTTTTAACATTCCATGGCTGCATGAACCATACTTTGCTCTTTATTTCAATGTTGTCCAGCAATCTGAGATGATGGCTGGAATTCCTTCCCAGATAATTTTGAGTCTATTTGGAACAATTTCCCAACCACATGTTTTTTTCTTTTTTTTTTTCCTGATAGTCCAATATTTTTCATTAGATCTTTTTTTTGAGGACAAATAGGATTTCCACAGAGAAAATCATCGGAGTGTTGAAGCATATCAGTTTCACTATATACAACTTGCAACAGCTCAGAGCCCATCTGCACTATATTCCATGTCTCACCCCCTTCAAGGGCTAGAGTCAGGTAGCAACACCATTTATTGGCTAATGCTCTTACACTGA
The DNA here is from genome assembly GCA_007922305.1 of Dermatemys mawii. Classification (NCBI taxonomy): domain Eukaryota; kingdom Metazoa; phylum Chordata; order Testudines; family Dermatemydidae; genus Dermatemys; species Dermatemys mawii. Next base: position 481,943 of record ML677351.1, read on the forward strand.
ACTGTGCTCTTACTAGAGTTGATGTCTGTGAACTTGTCAAATGCAGCATCAGTTCCTGTCATTGTCTCATGGACAATGTAGTATTGCTCTGATTGATCTGCATAGTTGCCAGCTGCTTAACACTCCTCAGCTTTTCCCTGTGCTTTGAATGAATTCAAGCCATCAATCAACACAGATGTGACAAATTCTTCACCTGGAAAGCCTGTGGTATTAATATCGCTGAGCCTATTGTGGACTGAGCCAACTGTGATGTCTTTGGTTCCAGTTTATTTCTCATTCAATTTGAAGAAGAGAGATTTGTGCTGCAAGCCTATATTTCACAATTTGTATCCGTCGGATAAACAGTTTGGTCAGGTGTTTCAATTAATGGCGTAGGGCTTGCTGAAAACACAAAATGGATATAGATTAGAGTTATTGGTCACTGCTCCCTAATATGGAGTTTTATAGTGGGATGATCGTGTATGATCCAGATAGGTCTTTCCCCCATACATTTTTTCTGTTTCAGTAAATAATTTATTTTCTAAAAAAATGCATTTTCTGTCAACTCCAAACTATTCATGGATTTGCGAGGAGTTTGCCTAATATTTTTGACCAAACTGAAAACATGGAAATGATTCAGAAATACTGACATAAAACATTCCAGTTTTACATGACTCACTTTTTTGACCTTTTGGTTTTAGCCAAAAAAATCATTTTCAGTTTGACTTTTTAAATTATTTTTTGGAATGGTCAGTGAACTGAAAAATCTATTTGCCACAAAACTCTAGATCCAAACCATGAGCAAATATTTTCAGAACTGTTCTTGGATAATTTGTAATTATCCAGTGCTTGATCCAGCACCTATTGAAATCAATGGGACTTGTTTTAATTATTTAGAGGGGTGTTGGATCAGGCCAAAGAGATTTTTTTTAGGGTTTTTTGAGGCACCGTGACTGAGGTTAGATGATATACACACAACATAATTATGTTACCTTTGAACCAAAACCTTTTGCTGAGAATATCTTGAAGTGAACATGGGTAAACCTTAACATCTGAACTTCACAGTATGTCACTTTCAATACTTTAAATCAGTTTTTTGTTCCTGGTTACTCCAGTATCAAATCCAAGTTTTTGTTTGATTAAAGCACATATATCAGAAAGGCATCTTGTCTTGATTTAAAAACCTCAGGAGATGAGGAATCTACCACTTCACTTGACAGTTAGCTCCAATGGTTAATCACTCTGTGCATTTTTGTAAAAAAGGAAAAGGTTAGATCACTTTGCAATATATGTAAAAATGTCAGTCTGCTTGTTCGAAAGGGAGTGTTGCTTTGTTTTGGTGTGCTCTGAGTGGAAGTCTGGATGCTTCCAGTAGTGATCTCATTGCATCTGAGTTTTCCTTCCTTTGAAGAGACACTTCCACTATCTTTTCAGGTAGAAATGATTCAAAATGTACCACCTTCCATTTTTTTTTGGCATTGAATACTGTCATAAGTATAAAGTAGCCTAGAATTCCTGTTTACCTGTAAGGGGTTAAGCTAAGGGAAACCCGAGGGGGAGCACCTGACCAAAGGAACCAACAGGAACCAAAGATGCTTTCAAATTTGCAGGGAGGGAAAGGGTTTTAGTTTTTTTTTCCATTCGCTTTGTGCTACCAGGTGAATCAGATCTATTTCTTCTTTCCATCTATCTATAACCTTTATAAACAGCAACCATAAGTAAGTTAGCCAGGCAAGATAGTAAGTTTTATATCTGTGTTATATCACTTGTGAATTTCTCAAATTTTGGGAATTATCACTAGGTTTTTCTGTAACGTTAAAGACTCAGAAGGGGGTAGGGGAAGTAATTCCTTTTTCATTTTTCTCTTTGATTCTTTTGTGATAGTAAGTACTTTTCCACTGTTTTTTACAGGGATTTCTTTCTTTCCTTTTTTTTCTTTAACTAAATCTGTCTTTTAAGAATTTGACTGCTTGTTTTCCATTGTGTAAGATCCAAGTTTGGATCAGACTCACCTAGCAGGATCGGTGAGAGGTATTTCTCAAGTCTTTCCCAAGGAGGGAGGTACAGACTTGGGTGGGGAAGAGAAAGGGGGACTTCAAGAGGCCCTGCCCAAATTCATGGGCACTCGCTTGATGGTGGAAGCATACTGTTCCAGATACAGAAGAAACTTGTTTCTGGGGGAAGTTTTAAACTAAGTTGGTAAAATAAGACTGGGGGGGTTATTTCTTTTTTTTTATGGGGTCCCCACATCTGTACTCTAGAGTTCAGAGTGGGGAGGCAATCCTGACAAATACGAATATCGTTTCTTGCACAACCTTTTTTTGCCAGGGAAGTGAAGAGAGGCTCTCCGATATAGCATGGGAGTATTGTCTAGAATTGGGTTTGTTTCAGAGCATAAGTCAAATTATTCAGATATTTGAAGAAAAAAACAACAACAAAAAAAAACAACAACAACAAGCATGTTTGGAGATGTTTTCCACTTTGTGGAAATTATGCTTACTTTCAGACTCATTCCTTTATCAAATAAAAGGAAGCTAGTATAAAATGAAATAGATTTGGAAATTGGTCATAGAGTCCTGAAGCAGGCAGCCATATACCTCTTAGGCCTTGTCTACACTATAAAATTAAGTCTACTTAAGGTGGTGCACATCTTCACCAGGAGCGCCTGCACTGACTTAAATGGGGAAGTGTAGGCAGATGACAGTCTCACATGGAACTCACTGTTTGAACCTCTGCCCTGGGGCTGACAGCCTAAGCTGCCAACCTGGTGTAGGGCTCACAGCTGGAGCCTCACCTGCCCCAGGGCACACAGCCAACAGGTGATGTAAGTAACGCGATGCCTACAGACATTGTATTGTCCTAACTACATCTACCTAAGTACTATACCTTTCATGGAAGTGGAATTATTAGGTCAGTGTTGTGGGTGACTTACATTGGTGGGAGCGACATCATATCTCAGGCTTGCGCTACACTAGGGGGTGATGACATTATTGACATGAACTGGGACTGTACAGATCATTGTTGCAACCAAGGTCCTGTAGTGGCACCAAATCTTATATAAAGGGGGTCATACAGGGTGTCTAAGACCAGGTTATGGTTTGCTGATTATGATTATGCTGTCGGTATGCATGTGTCATTTTTTTTTTGTTGAAGTTATGAATACTGGCTCTATACTGTCTATCTCAAACTTATGCTATGCTTCTGGGTGACATCCCAGACAGGCTGGTGTTAGCTCTGCTTAGAGACCCATTAAGGACTATTAGCGATACAATTGACCCATTGAGAGCTTGGAAGGCTCCAATCCACATAAGAAGTGTACCTAAGGATGTTCAAGGTAGCATGTGGGTAATGGCTGCTTTCTGCAAGTCCTGCGTCATGCATAGACATAACATGCCCATGTGACCCCCAAACTCCATTTTGCTGTAATTTTCCACAGTAAGAGCAAAGAGGTTCTTACACCTGGAAAAGACTATAAAAACCATCTCCATTTTGTCTTCAATCCTGCTTCATACCTCTGGAGGGACTGCTACAAACTGAAGCTCTGAACAAAGGACTGAATGACTCATCCCAGCTGTGGATGTTTGTACTCCAGAGACTTGACTTGAATCTGCAGTTTATTCTATCACTGCTGCAAGCTGAACCAAGAACTTTGCCATTACTGTATGCAATTGATTTCATTTAACCAATTCTAGCTCTCATCTATATCTTTTTCCTTTTATGAATAAACCTTTAGATATTAGATTCTAAAGAATTGGCAACAGCATGATTTGTGGGTAAGATCTGTATATTGACCTGAGTCTGGAGCTTGGCCCTTTGGGATCAGGAGAACCTTTTTCTTTTACTGGGGTATTGGTTTTCATAACCAGATATCCCCATAATGATTGGTTGCTGGTGGTGATACTGGGAAACTGGAGTGTCTAAGGTAATTGCTTGTGTGACTTGTAGTTAGTCAGTGCGGTAAAACCAAAGTCTTTTCTGTTTGGCTGCTTTGGTTTGCCTTAGAGGTGGAAAAAACCCAGCCTTGGGCTGTAACTGCCCTGCTTGAAGCAATTTGTCCTGAATTGTCATTCTTAGTCAGGTCCCACCAGAACCAGCACCGTTACAGGGGGGTTGAACTAAGATACTTTGACTTCAGCTACGCGAATAGCGTGGCTGAAGTTGCGTATCTTAGTTCGACTTACTTAGCTGTCCTCACAGCAGTGAGTCGACCGCAGCGGCTCCCCTGTCAACTCCGCTTACTCATCTTTGAGAGCTAGAGTTCCGGAATCAATGGGGAGAGCATTTGGGGATCGATTTATCACATCTAAAGTAAAATTTCCCCAACTTCATAAGGGATTTAGAAGCCTAATTTTCAAAATTAACACAAAATTGCTTGGGAGCCAAATTGTCACTGAAAGACAATAGTATTCAGGCTCCTTAAAGGCTATGCCAGCACTGCGCTGCTTCCCGCAGCTCCCATTGGACTGGGACAGCGAACCGCATCCAATGAGAGCCGCAGTTGGTGAAATGGCAGGTAAACAAAGTGGCAGGGCCCGCTAAGGGTGCTTACCCTGCGGTCCTGCGTGCCAACATTGCCGATCCCTGTTATAGACTAACAGATGTATTAGAGCATAAGCTTTCATGGGTGACTACCCACTTCATCAGATACATGCAGTGGAAATGACCAGAGGCAGGTATAAATATGTAGGCAGGAATCAGGCTAGAGATAACGAGATTAGTTCAATCAGGGAGGATGAGGCTTTCTTCTAGCAGTTGATCTGGAGGTATGAACACCAACAGAGGAGAAACTGCTTTCGTAGTTGGCTATCCATTCAGTCTTTTTTAATCCTGAGCTGATTGTGTCAAATTTGCAAATGAACAGAAGCTCAGCAGTTTCTCTTTGCAGTCTGGTCCTGAAGATTTTTTGCAGCAGGATGGCTACCTTTAAATCTGCTATATTGTGTCCAGAGAGACTGAAGTGTTCTCCTACAGGTTTTTGTATATTGTCATTCCTAATATCTGATTTGTGTCCATTTATCCTTTTACGTAGCGACTGTCCAGTTTGGCCAATGTACATAGCAGAGGGGGCATTGCTAGCACACGATGGTGTATATTACATTGGTGGACGTGCAGGTGAATGAACCAGTGATGGTGTGGCTGATCTGGTTAGGTCCTGTGATGGTGTCGCTGGTGTAGATATGTGGGCAGAGTTGGCATCAAGGTTTGTTGCATGAATTGGTTCCTGAGTTAGAGTTATTATGGTGTGATGTGCAGTTGCTGGTGAGAATATGCTTCAGGTTGGCGTGCTGTCTGTGGGCGAGGACTGGCCTGGATCCCAAGTGAGGATCGTTGTCTGGGATGGGTTGTAGATCTTTCTTTCTTGGGCTTGTCTCACAGCAGGAGGCTTCTGGGTACACGTCTGGCTCTGTTGATCTATTTCCTTATTTCCTGCTGTGAGACAAGCCCAGGAAAAACCCAACAGAACACCACTGGCTATCACGTACAGTCCTCTGCTAAAAACCTCTCCAACGCATCATCAGTGATCTCCCTGGATGCGCTATAGCCTCTGGTCATTTTCACTGCATGCATCTGACAAAGTGGGTATTCACCCATGAAAGCTTATGCTCTAGTACATCTGTTAGTCTACAAGGTGCCAAAGGACTATTTGTTGCTTAAATCTCTAGGGATAGTTTGACTAATAAGGATATTTATTACTAGCTTTAACCTAGCACATTAGGCCAGCACGAAAGAAGTCAAAGGCATTATCATTGGACGGGTAAAGCCTTGTTGCATGCTCAACTCTATATTGTAATGCTAAATAGTTATGTATCATATTTTACCTCTCTTACTCGCACTGAAAAGTTCCTTCAGTAATGCCATTGATATTAATGAGGCTGATTGCTGGTTAAAGCACTGCTCACCTTGGGTTAGAGTGGTAGAATCTGGCCTTATGTGATTTGGCACACACAAGTGGAGTTCAAGACTAGGGAAACTGGTGGAGGAGGAGAATTGCATGAAGGCAACACCTTCTCTGGGTTTGCAGGTGTCTTGTCTTAGCTGTTTGTATTTGTTAGGACTTGTACAATATATGAAAAGGACATGTCCTATTCCAAGAAGCTTACAACCTCAGTTTCCAATTTGTAATAAATTCTGTACATTCTGGAAAATCATCCTTCCTTTCTAAATGCTTTGGGCCAGATTCAAGATTATTAGGGACCAGGAAATGGAGTTCCCATCTAATGGTTGGAGCAAGAGTCCATGGGGAGGAATAAGATCTCAGGGTGAGAGGTGGAATCAAAGGTCAGATGCCGGAGACAAAAGTCAGAGTTTAAGTCAGAGCTCAATGTCAAAACCAGATTACCTTGGGCTGAGAGGAGCTGGGCTAGACATAAGAAGGCACAGGAGCTATCTAACCCAATGCTCTGAACAACTGGCAAACAGCTGCTGGATTTAGACTGAGGAAGCTAGCAAGCGTGCTCAGTCTATCAGACAGGACACTCCATCAGGAACTCTAGCTGATGCAGGCCAGCGGTGCACATTAAGCTGTCAGGAGACTGAGCAGGCGCAGCTGCAGGGCCTTATTTCTGATGAAAATATGACACACGCCATCTGCACCATGTCAACCGGGTTTCAGAAGATCATTAATTTCCGGCTCTGAGACAGTTCTTGAGTGACCTTGGGCAAATAATGTAAAGTCTCTGTAACAAGTTAACATACTAAGTCAGTTTCCCATCTGTAAAATGAGAAATTCTTTCTCCCCCTGTTGATTTGTCTTTCTTGTTCTTTTACGTTGTAAGCTCTTTGAAGCAGGGAGTCTCTCTCACTTCACTATAGGTTTGTTTTTCTATGCCTATCACAATGTGTCTCCAATCATGGTTTGGGGTTTCTAGGCACTGCACAATATAAACAATAAAGTAATTTCATATAGTGTATAATTTCTTTAACACAAAGGGCAAATTGTGAATATACTCTGCAGTCTTAACATATACTATACATATACATAACATTAATACATTGCATTCACACAATAGGAAAAGCCATTACATTTTAGAGGGGCAAACTTAACATACATTGTCTGTAAGAGACAATATATTAGAACAGAAGTTACAAACATAGATGTAGAAATGCATTTAATCAGAATGAAACTTTTCCTCCTTACCTAAAACTACAAAATATTGTTTTTATCTACAATAGCCACAGTTCCTGCCAGTTAAAGAAAATTACTTTTCATTCCCTGACGCTGTTTTAGTGTATTGAAAAATGTTTTTTTCACCTTAAATAAGTACTTGACATTGTCTTGTAAAATACATTTTATGATAGTTTCTTTCAACTTTCAGATTTGTGTAATTAGATTTGTCACTTAAAGATATTTTTAGTATAAACTTATATACAAATTAAAGGGAAAAGGTAGTGCATGTTTTAATTATCTGCTTGGAATATAGTGTATATGCTGTGTGATAAAGCTCCAAGTTTGTACTTGTGGGTCCTGCGCTTCCTGGCAGATTTAGGAAACTCAGAAACTCATCCAGGCCCCAGAGTGACCTCCCTTTCTCAGTATAATTGGCAAGAGTCACCACCTAGTGAGTTACCTTCATCACAGGCCAGTATGGAAGGTGGAAAAAAATGGGGGAGCCCGGGCCAGCCCTCTGCTCCGGGCTCCAGCCCAGGGACCCTAATAGTATCAGCTAAGATGGCTGACCTTTTATCCACAAAACACAATACAATTCCCTGGGCTACTTCCCCACAGCAGTCCCTGCTTCTTCAAACTCCACTTCACCCTTACCTCAGGGCCTCCTTCCTTCTGGATGATATGTTGTCCACCACTCAGTCTCACCAGCAGCACAACCTCCTTCCACAGCTCCTGACACCCACACCCACCTGACTAATTGGAAGGTTTTTAACTGGTTTCAGCCAGTCCCTGACTGGCTTCAGGTGTCCCAATCAGGCTAGCTGTTTCTACTCCTTTCTAGAAGGTTCTTAATTGGCCCCAGGTGTCTTGATTGGCCTGGAGTAGCCTTTGTTTGGCTATCCAGGGAACAAGGACCTGCACATCCTGAGGCTGATATACCTGCCTTCCAGCGCTTTCCTATACCCTTCTGGTCTAAGTCCATCACAGCTGATTCTAATGAAATTTTCATCAACATTTCATCTTTAGTATCTTTCAGACAATAGTCTTATTTTGATGGACTTTACCATAATTTTTACTGCAAAAAGTTCAAGTGGGGAATTTATCATTTCCTGTAATAAGAGATGTTTTAGAACCATTCCAGCATTTGTTACTTAGACTTATACAAACACTTAAAAAGAGAGCAATAAACCATATGCTCTGGGTGACCTTTTGGGTAATCAGAATGAAAATCTTTTAGAGTTTCTTAAATAGTTTTTGGTGTCTCCATTGCTCCTATTTGGTTTGAGTAATAAAACTAAGACAACTTCTTATGTCATGATAATCAACCTCCTAGTTTAATGTAATCAATGAACAATTAATTCTCATTCCTAATCACAATGCTAAATATTTATTTTTTGTGTCACACTAACATTGTGCTTAAAGTATCAGTTTAAGACACTCTATGGCAGTAACACACAGAAGATTCAATTATGAATTAGAGCAGGGCTCAGCAACGTTGACACATGGGACCACTGGGTAAGCACCCTTATTGGGCCCTGCCGCTTTGTTTACCTGCCATTTCGCTGACTGCGGCTCCCACTGGCCCCAGTTCTCCATCCCAGTCCAATGAGAGCTGCGGGAAGCAGTGGCCAGCACCGCACCGTTTCCCGCAGCCCCCATTGGACCGGGCTGGCGAACCGCGGCCAGTGGGAGCCATAGTCGGCGAAACACCAGGTAAACAAAGCAACGCGGCCTGCTAAGGGTGCTTACCCTGCGGTCCTGAGTGCCAACATTGTCGATCCCTGATTTAGAGCTTTCTTTTGCTAGATGCTCTAGACACAAAAGCCCTTTACTAGAGAGTTTACAACCTTTACAATCAGAAGACAACAGATGGATAAAACAAACAAATGAGCACGAGGACCAGACACAAAGTGATTAGTTTAATAAGTAGAAGTGCCTCCACTCCCCTGTCTATATTAATTGAAGTGGTTTCACATTTCTATAGGACAAGTCCATAAGTTAAATTTCATGTCAACTTATGTTCTTCCATTCATATTATAATACCTTACAACACACATGACAAATTTGCTCTTTGACAGCCTAATCCATTGGGCATGGACATACTACCTAAACATTTAATCCTCCAGCTAGAGTTCTTGCTATACTCAGCATGTGTAAAGGAAAATTTTGCAGTTCTTAATGGTTCAGTTTTACCCTCTCTTCTAAATTTGATGGCTTTGATCCAGCAAAGCACTTAAACATGTGCTTGATTTAAGCATATGACCAGTCCCAAATGAGGAGCGTGCTTAAGTGCTTTGCTGGATAGGGGCCCAATTTCCTTGTCTTTCTTTGGAGAAGACAAGCTGTTTCCTAAACTCTTTCTATCTTGGATCCTAAACTCTGAATCTTGGGAGAGGTTTCATGGTATTAGAAAGAGTCTAAATGGAATGCTACTAACAAAACTATTGCACAGGAACAGTTAAATTTATCTCAGCGTAACTCTTTGACTGCCAACAATATGATTACAGGTCACTAAACTCAGATCTGTGTTCTGTTCCTGGCTCTGTCACTTAACTTCTCGGTGAACCTGGATATGTCACTTCAACTCCTGGGTGCCCAGTACCCCCAAAATACGGATACTGATGCTGACCTCCTTTGTAAAGTGCTTGAAGATCTACTGATAAGCAGGGGTTTAAGAAAGCTGCATATTTGTAAGTAGAATATGGGTGTTTGGTTTCTGTTTTTAAAGCTGAACTCAGAAGAAGCTGCAGTGTAAATACTTGGAATTTTCTGTCAAAGTGATGTTTTGACAGAAAATGCAGTTTCTGTACAATTGAAATATGGGGAAAATGTGGGAGTTTAGCTGTCTTTTGAAGTTTTCAGTCAGAATAAATAATGAAATATTTCATTTTGCATTCATTTGACCTGAATCCAAATATTCTTGACCTGTTGGACTAAACAGAATATTCCATTTTGAATCAGTGCAGCATTAAACTGCATTTGCCTTTGTTGTGTTATAGTACCTGTAGTTTGGCTGCCTCATGTCCCCATTTTTCCCTATAGGTTGGGCTGCATGGCCAGGTTCTTTGGCTGCATTGGGACTCCCATGATGTACTGCGGTCTCCCTCTCTGATCAAACAACACAATGATTAGGGACTGTGATGGGGTTCATTCATCACTGTGGTGCCTCCTGCAGGCTGTCCTGGGAATTAGCTGTTTTGCCAATGCACCCTCCACTGGTAGTACCTCGTCATCATCTTTTATTCCAGGACCTGCACCACTCCCAGAACTGCTGCATCCTCTTCAATGACACTGCCCTCTGGCTGTGCCACACATTGTGTTTCCCCCTTTCGGGGGACCTGCAATCTCTGTCCAGCCACTTCCCTCAGTGACCACTGCCATCCATTGTCCCAGGGCCTCTTCCCAGTTGGCTCCTTCTCCATCTTCTGCCCTTAACTCAGGACCTCAGCCTGCATGCTGTAGCAACTAACCAGGAACTCTCTCTAGCTCCCCCAGTCCCTGCTTGCAGCACTGCTTTGCCCCAGGTGCAGGCATACCTCCTCCTGCTCTTCTCCTCTCAAGCTACAGTCAGCTACTGCCGTTTGCTCTGCCCTTAAGCCCTTCTTATATAAGCCTGCTGGGCCATGACTGGCTGCTCCTCTCAGCACCTTTCTAATTGGCTGCCTCTTGCACAGCCTTGGTAGGCTGCTTTTAACCCCTTTTCTGCCAGTGAGGGGCAATTGCTCTAATAAAGGGACAAAACCAAACACAGAAATATTGGAATTTCCTGAGGGAGGGAAATTGAGATTTTTCACTCACATTAAGGTTAAGTGCCCTTCTTGATAAAATATGTTCAGCTATACAGATTGTTGTAAAGGAGTCATTTTTATTTACAGGTGTTATGCACTCAGAGAAAGAATTCACAGTTCAACCCCTGTCATTTGCAAGACATCTTTGTAAATGTCCAAATATTTATATAACAGTTCAGTACCTGATTTTATTGACAGTGGGAAAAGCATTGCATGCTTGAAGATTTTAGTGGCTCCTGTTCTGAAATATATCCTTTTTTCTGACAGAGCTGGCAGTGATCAATATAGCAGTGAGTCAGTTCCATTGAAAAAATAATCCACTAAAGTGATCAGACTATAAATATGAATAATTTCAGAAGCATAAAAGAATGACTATCTTGGCTACACTTTCTCTTGTCTACATGATCGAGTACCAGATTGAAATACTCCTTTATATTTCTGTGGTTGACCCACAGATGTGCTTGATAATCCATATTTTCCAGCATCACATCTCTTGTGAGAGTAAATTGACCAACACCTTGGTTTTTTGGAGATTGTTAGAAAACTGAAATTGGGAGTGACTTGAATAGATAATTTGAAGACTCCTGGAATTGTTTGTCTCATAGGTATGATTTATTTTTCCTCTTTTAAAGGCTTGAGAGTCTCTCATCATGAGTGGGTCAGAGCCATTCCTCTAAACCCCCAGAATTAGGAAGACAATATATCCCCAATTTTACTGAGACACTTAGACATCTGAACCTTTTATAAAACAGGGAAATATAAGAAAACCCAGATCAAACATTGTAGCCTTCATGAGCTGCCATTTTCTTGACAGCCCTGCCTCAAAATATTGAATTGCCTTAGAATCTGTTGGATATATTCTTTTTGGACTTTTTTCTCCTCTTCTTTTGTCATGCTTTTCAAGAGCAGTCCTTATCCTCCAAAAGTTGACAAGATCTTGTTGGCTTCATTCACAAACCCTCTTAATTCTTCATCTGTTTTCTTAGTTCAAGGGTTCTCAACCATTCCATACTATGGCCAACTAGCCAGTATCCCTGCTCTAATTATGGCAAAGACAGGGTGGCCATAACCCTTCTGATACATGAACCTCTGTCTTTTTTTGTAGAAATGAAATGGTGGCTACTCCCTTTTTCCATCCTTGTTGTTATGATTTCCTCAAAATCTATTGCCCTCAGTCTCGCTGAATAGCACTTGATGAGTAGTCCAATAGGTGATAGTATTTGCAAATTATTTAGGTATTCACTGAGAATCAGATTGGCAGAATCGCTCTTACTTAACTCAGCAGATTTGCCAGACCAAGTAAGGGCCATGCAATTGATCACCCAAAAGGCTCTTGCTGGGTACAATATATGTATTTGTTTGCTTGCCTTTATTTTCATAGTTATGTATGTTGCCTGAAGAACAGCTCAGTTGTGTGGTCCAAGAATATTAGAATTAGTGCCACATTGCAAATACCCTGTCATGGGGTGGTCTTCTGTGAGTCTCTCACCCCTTTGGTAGAGACCACATTCACTCCAGGCGACCTTCACTACCACCACCATATTTTATTAAACTGTTCTAACAGGCCACTGGCTGGAATACTATTTCCATATTTACAAGTCCCAGTCAGCTCCCCATCTTCCTTTAGGCTCTCCAGCACCCCACCAGAACCTCTTTCCTCTCCATTTATCTGTTTTCAGCTGCTGTGGTTGTTTCTCCCTCTAATTTGCCCTTCAGTTGCAGCTCCCCTCATTAATCAGCCCTCCATTTAGTTTCCAATTAATATATATTGGTGGAGATTTGAATGACAGGGTACTGTGTCTGTTCCTGATTCAGAACCCCTGTCATGCACCCCTTATGATATTGTAATTGTGAAAATGAAATGTCCCGTAAATAGACACCCTGTTATGGTACTTGTAGCTATAGTTGGCAGTCTAATTCCTAAGTAAAATGTACTTGGTGGTCTCATTCTAGCCCCTAGTGGATAATACCACCTATCATTATACTTTAAATCTTTAAGATTTACAGAGGCCTATTCTTTATTTGATGTCTTGATGCATAACCTTATTTTTTTCTACTTAAAATATTAAGAGCCAGAATCTCAGCTGCTGTAAACTTGTGAAGTGACATTTACTTCACTGAAGGAGGGAAAACAAGGGAAAAGACCAATGCACATGAAAAGACTCAGGATCTTGGGTATAAACATTTACTGGGCCATATTCATGCTTTTGAAACACACACATTTCTCAGCAGCATAGAACAGCATTAAAAAGTCGACTTTCTCTATCTCAGGTATCTGCATTAACCATAGGATCTTCTTCCACTTGGAACAGAAAATGACAGTGTACTACAATCACTTCAGACTTATGTGAAATTTAATTTTTTAAGGGCATCTCTCATATAATATGTCCCTGCATTCACACCCTGCACACCATTATAATAATCTTTGTACAAAATATTCCTTGTAAGGTATCATTTGAAAACTCCAAGTTTTCAATCCAAGGCTCTGATCTTGTAATCACTTATGACTGTACTAAGCATAATTCTTGTGAGTAGACCCATTTTAGACTATATGGTACTACACACATGCTTAAGGCTAGGCATGTATGCAAGTGCTTCTTGGATCAGAGTCTAATTTCAGGGCCTGATCCAGGAAACACTTGCACACATACTTAGCTTTATATGATAACATACCACTGGGGAAAATAATGATGAAATCAAATGTGTTTATAAATAATGATCATAATCTGATAAATAAATATGTCACACAAGGAGAGTAACAAACAATAATTTTCATCAGCAAACCTCTTCAGAGTGTGGTCTTGATTTTGTTTTTATAGAGCAATAAGATAATAAAAAGGTCCTTATTTTTTTTTCCTCTGGATGTAGGTTTCCCTTCAAATTAGGATCCATTAAATGCAGCATTAAAATATTCATGAAAGTGCCGCCTTCTTGAAATAAGGTCAGTTACACAGTCTATTAATTTAAAAATACATTTAATTTACATATAGGTGTCATCTATTAGAGTGGGAATTAACATTTTGACCAATGGCCTTTGTCAAGATGATTGTGAAGAGGTTTTCAAAAAAGTTATTGGTCAAAATGTCAATTACCTCACATAATGAGGGACACTGGTAAGTACAATAACCCTATTTCAAAATGAGCACACTGTCTATCTCAACAAGACAGCTCTTTCATGAATATTTAATTTTCTAATTGTAGTAAATTATTGCATTATAAAGCACATCAAAAGTGATCTTTTTGTGGTTCCCAGAAAATGGACAATGGACAAATAGGTTATACTGGAAAAAGTTTAAGGAGTTTTATGAAGTGAGGCTAAATAAATATAAGTAGTTGTTATATGTTCTTGTGGAAATTATTATAATTACTTAAGTATGCCTTTCCAGTTTTAAAAAAATAGGTTTAAAAGCAGCCACAGAGTCTTACTTCCTAGATGTTGTGACTAATAGTTGCTGGGATTGTGTGATGCCTTCATGAACAACTGGTCCTGCAAAGCTCTGCCACTTTAAATAATAGCTTTGTTTATGTGTATGTCCCAGCTCTCTAAAACTGAAAAGAAACTCTTGTATCACTCCTTATTACTTACCATAAACTCTTTCAGTCATATACCATTCAACATCAAACTGTCCCCAGGAGCTACTAGGAAGGAAACTTACTACAATTCTTCTAGTCAAAGAAACAAATTTCACTTTTGTTTATTGTTGGAGTTTTTGTGGCTGTTAGGAGCGGTGGTAAATGTTTTCACCCTCCTAGGCAGCCATGAGGAGAGGTAGACTCCAGATAATGCAAGAATGGATAGATGCAAGACAGAAAAGAAAAAAAGTCTCTGTAGCGGGATGACCACCCGGCTCCTGCCCTGATGGGGTTAAAAGCAGCCCTGCAGAGGCCTGTATAAAAAGGCTGGGAGCCAGGACTCTCTCTCCAGCCTTGGAGAGAGCAGGGCCTGGCTTCCTGAGCACAGGGTCTTTGGGAAGCAGGGCTGGGTCCTAGGCCCACAAAGGTACAGAGTGATAGAGACAGGCAGCATGTTCCAAAACCCCCTTGCCTATGATGACTGGCTGTTACACTGCAGTCTGCCCCAGGGTGTTCCCAGAGTGGGGAAACACAGAGGCAGAGTATGAAGGAACCTCCAGGGCGCAGCACCCCAGGTACAGGGCACCGGAGTCCAGGGAGAGACACAGGGCCAGCAGACCGCGAGACACCAGCCTGCAGAGGATGCTCCATGAGAAAACGAGCTAATTCCCAGACGACAGACAGGAGGCACCACAGCGTGAGTCATCGCCCCACTACAGTCTCCTAAAGGGAAGCATTGATTATATGAAGGAACCACTTTCTTCTTGGTATTTTTTAATAGCAAAAGTGTCCTCTTCCTTTCCTTTCATCATCTAGAACAGGTCTTCAGTCTGACTGGTATTTTACAGATGCTGTGACAAATGTAAGAAATCTCTCCTTTGGTTCCTGCACCATGACTGCACATGATATGAGAAATCATATGAGAGTTGGGCCAAGAGCAAGACTTACCACGTAGACTTCTAGCCATCTATTTGATGTGTCTGAGGCTTCATCTACCAAGATGATTTATGAAGATGAAGACAAGGAAGATGGTAAATGAGAACCAAGTATCAATGATCATAGATAAGACTAGTAACAATACTATATATAAACACATACATACAAATGGATAATACTTGGCTGGAGAGAGAGCAGTCCTGAAATAGAATTTGCTATTTTTTTAAAGAGATGAATTTATACTGTACTAACTTTCATGTTCTCACATCTTAAACATTCTCAGATATATTTTATGAAATTTTAATGGATAAGAACCAGAAATTGAAACACCAATGCTGAAAATTTCATTTTCAGAAGGCAAATTAAAGGGCAATATGAAATCATAAAAGGTGTTTTCTTCTGTTATAATGAATGAGAGGGTGTCTGAATTATTGATCTGTACTCCAACATGTGATTTATATCTTATTTGCTCATCTATCAGAGGGAAGCAGACAGTTTAAACACACTTCATCAGAGGCAGATATAGCTGGCTGAAATGGGTCTATTTATCCAAACAATGGAGCAAATTCTCCTAGATGGCCTGTTGGCAGACTGGAAAATGTCTGAAGCAGAAGATTTCACACGAGTCCTCCAACAAAGACCATTGAGCAATATAGCAATTGGGCCCAGACGTTCAGAAAGTGGGAACTTTCAGAAAACTCAGCTTCCTGTACAGTGGAGGGGAACAGATTGGATTAAAAACTGGTGTCAGTCTGTATCTCACATGCAACCTGACTTTCTAAAAGAACATAATTTGGCTATGTTCTGCTCTTGTAGTTTAAGAGGAAAGCCTGTCTTACTTAGTCTATAGTGAAGTATAAGACTGGATTAAACTAAAGGTACTCCTGGCTGTCAGGTTTTAAATCATTTTTTTTTTCCATAGCTTTGTTCCAACTGCTAAATAAAAAAAATATTTTGTGTGAGGAAGGTCACTGTATCACTGTTCACAGGTTCCTGAAGGGAGAAAACACAGGTACCTGAAAACCAGTCAGACCTGCTGTGTTCTAAGTGACTGATATGTACACTGTACTGTAGTCAGATCTGGTCTAAGAGTGGCAGTGTAATGTGCTTCATCCCTGAGACAGGCAAAGGGAAAGAGGCCTCAGAGCACTTGAGCTGGGTGCACTCGGATAGCAGAAAGGAGACAGAGTTATAACTAGTCCTGCAACCATGACAAATAGCATGACTACAGGGTCAGGTCATCAGTGTGCCAGCATTTATCTTTCTGAACTCTTGCATGTAAAATACGAATTTGAACTTTCACTTTGGACACTATAATGCGGCTTCTAAGATAATATTTTTAAAGAAAATATGATCATTCTAAATATTATATATCAGTTGCACGTTAGGGGATTTATATCCATTAAAAATTCCATCAGCTGCTGACAAGTGTTAGAGGCACCACGATTAATAGTAATTTAATATACTATTGTTTATGAGTGCTCTATACATTATTTGTCTCTGTGAGAAAATGAATGGTTGTGTAATTTGCCACAGGTCTAAAAGATTATTTTTTAACCGTATTTTCAAAGAACCATTCTTAATTTTTGAAATGACACCAAGATGTATTTGGTAGTGATTGCTTGTTTCTGATCAGTTAAGTTACACTCATTTTTCTTCGCAGGGCCAGGAGAAATTTCACAATTTTGTGAATGGGACAAAAGAGTTTAGAGGTGTATTTACATTTTTAAGATGGACAACATTTCAAAGATATTGCCTCATAAGATTATAAATACTGAAGTACTTGTGAATTTGTGGACAATAGAGATTTAATTTTTTTACAAATGGTAAAAAATTGTATGTCTGTTAGCTGAAGTGAGCTATATACTTAGTGCAAAAACTGAATATTTTTGATGCACTATATGTTTATATGACCTGTTAATTTACATGTATTAAAGTAAAACATTCAGGACACTTTAATCAAAATACACAAAGCATTAGATAAATAGAATCACACACATATACATACATACACAACTGATATGGGGAGAAAACCCATCAATGGGTGCTCTGTGGGCACACTGAGTGTAGAAAAGTGCTCTTACAACATGATGAAAAAGTGTCAATAAGACCGGTGAGCAAGAGGGAGGAAGAATGAAGAAGAGTGAAAAAGATACATAAAAACTCTTTCATGTTTTAATAGAGACACCTATGAATGGAAAATAAAACATATTAGCATAATTAATCCTATTTCTATCTAGCAAATACATTATTGTTGTGATCTTGTATGACATATTTTTCTTAACCAGTCCTCTAGATAAAAGACTAGAGATGATTTGAATATCTACCAGCCCAATGAAATCATATTACAAGTTTTATATTGATCTTATTTCAATCATCTGTCTCTAGACGGCCCCGAAGAACTTCAGTAATACCAAAGAGTATTTTCATTACTGATCTCCATTTGACATATGAAGACTTTTCAGGATGAGTCAGGAGTAAAATCTGTTTCAGAAGCTCTACTACAGCAACTGTAATTTAGAATTCACCAGTTTAAATAATCTCACTTAGTCAAATTAGTTCTGTATTTTGCTTTCCAATGGACTTCTCTTTCATTTCAAGAAAATAACTACTCTGTGGGGACAAGATTTTTGCTGCTGTTACTCAGCCTGAGTAGTACCATGCTCTTGTATGTAGTCCTACTAAGGAAAATAAGGTAATTCAGAGTACATCTCAGCAAAAGTAAGGGTGTCAATGTTCCTTGAGTAAGCAATACATGTATTTTCATAAAAGAACATTTCTGCAAAGATAAGCTGTCATTTGAAATCCTACCTCTTTCTCCATTTTTTTTATTCTTTTAATATATTTTAATTTTCTATAATAAAAAAACATGTTTAATGGGCCACATTTAAATGTCTTGGATGCCTAGTGAAGATACACAGGAATACATTTGTTCCAAAGAGTTTACAAAATGCCATTTAATTCAAGTTAAGGCAGAAATAAATACATACTTATACAATTTAACATAAACATTGTTGTGTTTGGATAAAAATATAGATTTGACTTAGCAAGTCCCCTATATTCAAAGTTGTTTTGTCTGCTAATTCTATTGGAATTAATGCCCTCATTGTTATGCAATTAAAAATTACTGAGGAGAGCACATACCCTAATCTTACTAGGTAGCAGTCCCCAGGAAACAACTTATTTTCCTTCCCACCTGTTCCATCAACTAGATTAGTCAACAATGTTTCTGTGTAATGCTATCGTCTGTGGCTTTAAAATTATGACCAAATCCAACTGTATCTAAAGTGGGTGAGAAGCACTTCAAAAGTGAGAAAAGTATCAAATCTTGAAGGTTAGAAACTTTTTTTTTTTAGGTCATCTTATACACAAAACAAGGCCTGTGACTTAAAGTATAACTTCTCTAAAAGGTGTTGAAGTAGCCTTTTCTGTCTCTTCCTCCTGCTCACAGCATTAGGATGTCTATAAGACAAACAGGGTCACACAAACATAATCAAGGAAAATACTGAAGACTAGTATATTCAATAAGATTCTGATTCAAAACCTGGTGAAGTCACTGGAAGTCCATCGACTTCAGTAGGTGTGGATCACATGCTAAATGCACTGGGTATAGATCTGGAATACCCAAATCATTTCTTCTTTATTGTATTTTAATTTACCATAACAAAACCAGCCTCAGTAATTCACATTTAGATTAAATGTAAGTCGGTTGAAGAATGACCAGAATACAAAAGTCCATTGAAGTAAAATGAACTGTGTAGGTATCTGAAATATTATTGTATATGGGATGGGACAAAATGCTTAACAACAGTAAAACACCATGACTAGAGCTGTATTCCCAACATCCCAGATGAGAGTGTTAGCATTAATGCAATTAAGCATGATGGACATGGGTATATGACCAAGCCTTTCACAAAATCCCCAACCAAACCTCTGACACAGCAGCAACTAAGTCAGAGAGGGCCTCATATCAGTTTGTGTATGTTTTCACCCTATGTGACTATAATCACTTGTGCAGATGCCACACAAAATTGGTTTGAATGAATGTGAGGAGAGAATTAAAAAAGAACAAGATAAGTTCATGGAGGATAGGCCCATCAGTTAGTCAAGATGGTCAGGGATTCAACCTCATCCTGATATACTTAGAAATATAGATATAATACATTTATATACATAGAAAATAGATCTGAAAAAGCTACCAATGTCAACTCTTAACAAAGCAAACATGATTAAGAATTAGAAGCAGCACAATGAGGTGAGCCAGTAGTACATTAAAATAAAAAAAAGGAAGAGTTCAAACTGTTACGGATTCAGATGACAACCATAACTCTCAAGATTTTTCATTATTATCGAGGCAAAGGATTAATCAGGGTGGAAATTAAAACTCTGGAGGATGAAATGGGAACCGAGATGGCAGAGGATGGTAAAATTACTGAAGTATTAAATTAATACTTCCTGAATATATTTACAAAGGATGAAACGAATGGTTCAGTGACTGGCAATGGCTTCAAACTTGCTTTAGTAAGTACTGAGCCAGATTTTAATCTCAGCTACAAAGGCATAAATGGCCCACATTCTTCAAGACTTTATAATAGCATGATCTCTTGAGGACTGTGATGCTTATTAAATGTGTGGGTTCTTTCTGTTTGAAAGAGGCCAAAATCTAGATACTGTCACTTTCCATATACTGTAACTCATTTACTTCTTTACATGCAGCACACTGATTAATATATTTCAAAGCATCATTGGTAGTCTTTATATATCATCATCATCATCATCATTTACTAGTCTGACCTTGACTGCTTTCAGTGGCCTTTGGTTAGACCCTAAAACTGGAGAGGTTTACAAAACAACTTCTACCTAGTCCCTACCTAGCAAGAGAGAAATCAGAACATGTTTTCTGAAACAGCTTTTCAAAGATATTTGTGAGGGAACAGAGTCGCATTAAATGAACTTTTGATTAAGCTGATATTTAAAGATTGCAGGTCTTGCTTGGAATGCTTACAATTAATTATACAGTTATTTAGATGGGAAACAATTATTTAAAGCATATCTGACAAAATTTATAATCAAATTTTATATGGCAATTATCAACTTCTGTAGTCTTCTCTATAGATTTTATTGTTTGAATTCTACTTGGACAATAGGAAGGGCAGGTACAATCTTTGTATACCAGCTGACTAAAAAAGCAGATGCAAGTGCATTAGGGTTTCAGTTTTCACAGCTTAGAATTTTAATCAGTTTAATATGTATGTAACTAAGGAACTGTTTTTTTTCCCCAGATAGCTAATTTTAGAAATATATCTCCACTCTCATCAGTCAGATCAGATATTTAGTCTTTAAACAGGCCAATCAAATTATAATTAACCTTTCAAACTAAAAATTAGACAATTAGGGCCCAATACCCAGGTCTGGCTGGGCTGCACTTGGCATAGGATCCTCCACATGAGGATGTGACCCTTTGCTGGTAAAAATGTGGACTTCCCCTCCCCAAGGACCCATCACCCTTTCTTTCCCTCCTAAACCGCCCTCTGAGGCACATTTAATGGAGATTGGAAAGGTCTGGCATGGACTGCAGAGGATATGCTTCTTCCCCTATTTGGCTCAACACAGTTTAATCAAAACAAAATATAATACACCTCCAGGTTTTACTGTCTCTTCCATTAAGTCTTCTCTTGTGATTTTGGGGGCAGCTACACTCAAGGAAAGCCCCTGGCAGTGCAGTTCCAATGGAGATACATTGTCAGGGAGCAGCAGGGGTTGCCAGGGACCAGATTCAATATGTAGAGACAGAACCTTTGAACGGATAGCCTCGTGCTGATCCCTGGGGATATTCAGAGTCTGAGGTGGGATGAAAAGCCTTTTGTGTTGGCAAACCTTCTGACAGGGAACAGGATGGGTGTGACAGGATGGAAATCTCCAAACGGAGATGCTCATGGAGATTTCTTCCTCTTCTGTGGTATGTGTATGGGGGGAGGGGTGTTTTATAAAGGTGGTAAACTTTTTCAATTAAAAAAATCTCATTTATATTTTGAAAACAACTTTTAATTTATTTTTCCCTTTTTTGTCTGCCCTACTCTAGAGAAGAACATGTTCCGGGTCAGTATTCAAACCCTTCAAATATTTGTAGATAGTTTATCATGTCCTACCCACCTTAGTTGTCTCATTTCTTAATGTCTTTCTCCATAAATTAATCTCTTCGTTTTTGAAGTAAATGGGATGTTCTTCCTTGAATATTTCCACACATTTCAGCTGTGGTAACATTAAAACTCCAGCAAACTCCAGCATACTCCTTAGTCAGTGTGTCAAATCAAATCCCTACCTTTTTGACACTGAAGGCCACATTCTTCGCTATGCTCCACTTTCACTGTACACAGGTGATCATGAAGCTGCAAAGCAGCTAGTTTTTGGTCTCCACAGTCAGGGAACATTTCTAAGCCTCTCCAGGCCCCATTGTACTTTATGGTGGCCTAGGAGCTGCTCCAACATTGGCTAGTTATGGTTCCTGATGGAGCATCTGCCAGCCTGGGTGCTGTTGAGAGCAGTGCTTGGTGTTGTGGTGCTTGTAATGCCCACTGCGAGCAACAAGACAGTTTCTCCTGTGCTCTTGATGTTCCTCCCACTGGTGCCCAGGCTGCAAGAAGGGGAAAGAAGATGTATCCTGGCTGTAACGGTGATTGGTGAGGTGCTGAGACTTGTGGGAGAGGAGATGAGAGGGAGACTGGCACACATGGATTGGAGGTTTGTGGGGACTTAGTGGAGGAGTGCAGGAGGAGGGGCCAGACTACACAAACCTGATTTATCCCTAGAGTATGTTTCCAGCCTGTGCACTGAATGAGTTAGGAGTCCTGTGGAAACATAGTATGTGATCATGTAATTAGTGTCTGTATCATAATGCAAACACATGAGGAGGTCAATCTAAATTCTAACATTTCCTAACTTTTGAGTGCCTGACTTTGCAACTTTAATATTTTTTAATATATTTCTTTATGTAATATTATAGTAAAATAAACCAACATGATGAGATGAAATTGTTTTTATTTTTTTATTGTTTTTATTTTGGGGATCACGCACATTTCTAATCCTAAAAGACCTGCTTTTTAATTAGTGGGTGAATTTGACTTTGCTATTCCTGAAAGTGAATCTCTAGGAGATCGGTTGGAGAGGGGCAGAGTGAGAAAATAAATAGTAACATTCCTGCTGTGTTTCACAATAACAATTTGTCTGCTAATTACATGGTGTCAAAAATATGAAACTTGTAGATGTATTGTTACCACATATCTTATCTGGACTAAAGCTTTCCATCAGATGGCGTGAACAGCCAATGTATACAAATCTGGCTAAGTCATGAATTATTAATTGGTGCATATTACATGAAAATTAAAGGTGTCTTCAAATCTGACAGGAAACTATCAGATGACCTTTGAGCGGCATCTGGGATTGGCAACCTGCAGCCCGCCAGGGTAACCCCCCCCCCGTCGGACTGGGCTGGTTTGTTTACTGGCCATGTCCACAGTTTTGGCCGATTGCAGCTCCCATTGGCCGTGGTTCACTACCCCAAGCCAAATGGTGCCCTGGGAAGTGGTGGCCAGCACATCCCTTGGCCCGTGCTGCTTCCTGCAGCCCCCGATGGCCTGGAACGGCAAGCTGCAGCCATCAGGAGTTGTGATCGACCAAATCTGCAGATGCGGCAGGTAATCAAACTGGCCTGACATGCCAGAGGGCTCACCCTGGCAGGCCACTTGCCAAAGGTTGCCAATTCCTGGTCTACATCCTCATCTGGCACAAATATGTGTAACTCTACTGAGGCCTAGGTAAAAATTTCAAAAAATAGCCAATTGCACATTCCATCTGCTCTCATGAGACACAAAGTTTTTGTTGCTGAGAATTGTAGGAGAAAGAGTTCAGTTGAGATTCTAAGTAGAGCTGAATAAATCATTGATTTTTCAGTTGGGTAGTGAACTGAAAAAATAGAAGAAAATGGTTTGTTTTGAACTGACTTTTTTAATACCAATACAAAACAAAAATTGTTCTAGTCAAGCACAGTGAAACATTGATTTGAATCCACATGTTCCATTTTTCTTTGGCTAAAACCATTTGCCGAATTTAACCAAAATCACAAATCGTTTGTCACCCCAAAACTGCATTTTTGGTGAATTTACTATTCACTGAAAAAAATTCACCCCGCTTTAGTTTTGAGGGCCAATAAAGAATGAGGGAAGGCAGGTTTTGTGTGGAGGCTACATGTAAGAAGCAGATTGGTAAAAATTCAATTCATTTTGTAAGCATTACATTTTGCCAAGATTTGCTTCAGGGTCACACACTCCAATTTTGTTAGCTTATGGGCTCAAAGAGAAGTGCTATAATATTAATTCTTAGTCAAGTGAATAAAGGATCAGGATTCCTCGAGGTCTAGGTGCTTTTGAATTCATGGGTCACAGTACCCAAAGTTAATTCTAATGTACATAATTGAAGGCTGTGCTTAGTGGAAGATGAAAGTGTCAGCCATTTTTCATAGAATCATTGAACTGGCAGAGACTTTGAGAGGTCATCTAGTCCAGTCCCATGCACTCATGACAGGGTAATTATCTAGACCATTACTGACAGGTGTTTATCTAACCTGCTCTTAAAAATCTCCAATGATGGAGGTTCCACAACCTCCCAAGTCAATTTATTCCAGTGCTTAACCACCCTAACAATTAGGAAGTTTTTCCTAATGTCTAACCTAAACCTTCCTTGCTCCAATTTAAGCCCATTGCTGCTTGTCCTAAACTCGGGTTCGAAAAGACATTTTTCCCTCCTCCTTTTAGCAACCTTTTACATTCTTGAAAACTGTTATGTGCCCTCTCCAACTTCTCTTTTTCCAGACTAAACAAATACATTTTTTTTCAGTCTTCCCTCATAGGTCATGTGTTTTAGATGGTTAATCATTTTTGTTGCTCTTCTCTGGACTCTCTCCAATTTGTCCACATCCTTTCTGAAATCTGGTGCCCAGAACTGGACACAATACTCCAGTCGAGGCCTAATCAAAGCAGAGTAGAGCGGAAGAATTACTTCTCATGTCTTTCTTACAACACTCCTGCTAATACAATGGTTCTCAAACTGGGGGGCTGCGACCTCCCAGGGGGTCATGGGCTGATTCCAGGGGGATCGCAAGCTCCCAGTGTGGCTGAAGTGCCGCCGAATAGAACGCCTCTACTTTCGGCAGCATTTTGGCGGACATGCTGTGCACTTCAGAAAAGCCCCCGAAGTTTCCGGTTCCGATGCACGCAGCATGTCCACTGAAATGCCACTGAAAGCAGAAGCATTCTATTCGGCAGCATTTCAGCAGACGTACAGGGGTCGTGACAGCCGGCAGCAAAGAGAAAAAGGGCCATGAGGCTGCAAAGTTTGAGAACTGCCGTGCTAATACATCCCCAAATTATATTTGCTTCTTTTGCAACAGCATTACACTGTTGACTCATGTTTAGCTTGTGGTCCACTCTGACCCTCAGATTCCTTTCTGCAGTACTCCTTCCTAAGCAGTCATTTCCCATTTTGTATGTGTGAGACTGATTGTTCCTTCCTAAATGGAGTACTTTGCATTTGCCCTTATTGAATTTCATCCTATTTACTTCAGACCATTTCTTCAGTTTGTCCAGATCATTTTGAATTTTAATTCTATCCTCCAAAGCACTTGCAACCCCTCCCAACATGGTATTGTCTGCAAATTTTATAAGTGTACTCTCTATGCCATTATCTAAATCATTGATGAAGATATTGAACAGAACCAGACCCAGAACCGATCACTGCAGGACCCTGCTTCTTATGCCCTTCCAGCATGACTGTGAACCACTGATAACTACTTTCTGGGAATGGTTTCCCAACCAGTTTTGCACCCACCTTTTAGCTCCATCTAAGTTGCATTTCCGTTTATGAGACAGTCATTTGGGACATTATCAGTATCAAAAGCTTTACTAAAATCAAGATATACATCTACTGCTTTGCCCCTATCCACAAGGCTTGTTACCTTGTCAAAGAAAGTTATCAGGTTGGTTTGACACATTGGTTTTTGATAAATCCACGCAGACTGTTACTTATCACCTTATTATCTTCTAGATATTTGCAGACTGATTGCTTTATTATTTGCTCCATTATCTTTCTGTGTATGGAAGTTAAGCTGACTGGTCTGTAATTCCCTGCGTTTTTAATTTTCAGGAAATACTTAGCACCTTGCAATGTCAGGCTCCCAAAACAACAGCTCAACTCTACTCCCCCGCTGAAGTCTTTGATTTTAATAACTCTGGGCAGGTCTACACTTAATGCTGCAGCTGTGCTGCTGTAGCACCTCAGTTAAGAAGCTACTGCACTGAGGGGACATCTTCTCTCATCAGCATAATTAATCCACCTCTGCAAGAGGCAGTAGCTATGTCAATGGCTGTCTACACCACTGTCTACACCGGGGAAGCTAGAGTGACCAGGCAGCAAGTGTAAAATATCAAGACAGCGGCTGGGGGTAATAGGTGCCTATATAAGAAAAAGCCCCCAAAATTGGGACTGTCCCTATAAAATCAGGACATCTGGTCACCTTACTGGGGGCTAGGTTGGTATAACTGCATTAATCAGGGAATGCCTTAGTCATACTGATGTAAGCTTACAGTGCAGACCTGGCCTCATTCTTAAGAGTTAGTAGTATCATGGGTAAATGAAATACAGGCCAAATTCTCAGCTGGTATAACTTGGCATACATCCATTGCCTTTAATGGAGCTATGCCAATTTATATCAGCTGAGAATCTGGCCTTATGCTTTTTAGTAAAATGACTTTAACCCAACACTATTTCCTTAATAGTTTTAGAAGAATTAGTATTTGAAATTCTAAATGTCTTATATTAAGCATATCTTTTGAGCTTCATATTTGCTACCAGGTCTTATCAGGATGACAAGCACCTTACTGGAAGAATTTAAGGTTTCTTATTCTTTTCATCCTCACCTCTTTGAAAAAAGCCCCTATCTTTTTCTACTTCCAAATATAACAGATCACCAGATTGTTAGCTGTAGGCATGGATTATATTTTTCTAATATAAATCCACAAAATGGAGGAGTCTCTAATAAACCTCTTTGTCAAATCTTCAGCCATCTGATACAACCACAGAATAGCTATCAGACTTATCTGCTACAGCCAATGTGATAGACAAATGCCTTTTCAAAAAACACATGTAGAAAAATGAGGGTGAATTTATGAAGTCTTTGTTATAATAAAGAACCAAATTGGATGCTGCTGCTAGATGTCAGTTATAAAATATATTGAGTTGTCTCAAGTAAAAGTGTTTAATACTGACTTCTCATTTTCACTACTTAATGGGATGTGATTGATTACAGAACAGTGATGGTTGTTGTAAATGTGGAAGTATATATCAGAATAAACAACAGGTGTTCTGTATTTTTTTCTTTATGAAATATATTTAGAAAGTGTGAGTCTATGAGAGACATTAAAGAAAAATGATCAAGAACTGATTATATGTGAATGAAATGAGGTAATGTAAATTACTCTGTGGCATTTTAAATACTTTAAAAAAACTGTGGAAGGCTTACAAACTATTCTTTCTGGGAAAGTGGTTGAATGGGAACTGTCTTTGAAATTTGAAACATATTAAATTACTCAAATGTAAGAGGGCTCCATTATAACTTATAGTACCTGGTGTGTGAGCCATTAGCATTTGCACATTTAAACATATGCATTGTTACAAACGTAATGAGTTAGCAAATACAGCTGCACAACATTCATCCATTTCTATTGACAAATATTGTAATAGAAATGGTATACTTTAGGGGCAACTTATCCCCTCAGTGTGTTTTCTATATATAAAATCAATTAATATTGATATGTATATTTATATGCATTGAGAGAAACATATGTCCATAATCACTTTAGTATTTAAGACTATAATTTCATGGGTACATGTCACCTTAGGACGAAATACAGAGAAAAAAATTCTCGATAGTTTAAATAACTGTTTCTTGGAGCAGCTGGTACAGGAACTTATAAGGGGAAAGACAATTCTCAATTTAGTCCTGAGTGGAGTGCAGGATCTGATCCAAGAGGCCTGCTTGGAAATATTGAGCATAATATAACAACATTTAACATTCCTGTGGTGGGAAGAACATCTCAGCAGCCCAACACTGTGGCATTTAATTTCAGAAAGGGGAACTATGCAAAAATGAGGAGGTTAGTTAAATAGAAATTAGAAGGTATAGTGATTAGAATGAAATTCCTGCAAGCTTCATAGACATTTTTTCAAAGAAAAATAATAATAATAATAGAAGCCCAACTTAAATGTATGCCCCAAATTAAAAGAAACACAGTAAAAGAACTAAAAAAGAGCCACTGTGGATTAACAACCATGTAAAAGAAGCAGTTGGAGATAAAAGGCAACTTTTAAAAAGTGGAAGTCAAATCCTAGTGAGGTAAATAGAAAGGAGCATAAACTCTGCCAGATTAAGTGTAAAAATGTAATAAGAAAAGTCAAAAAGGAGTTTGAAGAACAGCTAGTCAAAAACTCTGAAGGTAATAACAAAATGTTTTTTAAGTATATCAGAAGCAGGAAGCCTGTGAAACAACCAGTGGGGCCCCTGGATGATCAAGATACAAAAGGAGCACTTAAAGATGATAAAGTCATGGCGGAGGAACAAAATGAAATATTTGCTTCATTCTTCATGGCTGAGGACGTTAGTAATTTCCCAAACCTGAGCCGCCTTTTGTAGGTGACAAATCTGAGGAACTGACACAGATTGAATGTTCATTAGAGGAGGTTTTGGAATTAACTGATAAACTTAATAGTAACCAGATAGCATTCATCCAAGAGTTCTGAAAAAAAAATGTGAAATTGCGGAACTATTAACTATGGTTTGTAACCTGTCCTTTAAATCAGCTTCTGTACCTAATGACTGGAAGATAGCTAATGTAATGCCAGTATTTAAGAAGGCTCTAATGTAAATTAAGTTGTCATGGGATTAGAGGAAGTATGGACTGAGAACTGGTTAAAAGAAAGGGAAAAAGGATAGGAATAAATGGTAAATTTTCAGAATGGAGAGAGGTAACTAGTGATGTTCCCCAAGGGTCAGTCCTAAGACAAATCCTATTCAACTTATTCATAAATGATTTGGAGAAAGGGGTACACAGTGAGGTGGCAAAGTTTGCAGATGATACTAAACTACCTAACTTATTTCCACTTGACAGTCACAGCAGTGAACCTTTGGCTGGAATTAGGCACTTAGCCAGGTCGGCCCTTTCTTCCAAAAACCCTGAGGAGAATATTCTCTTATTATAAGCCTTATCTCATTGCTTAGCACATTTACCCATTATGTGGGAGAGCCTAGTTCAATCCCCACTCTGCCTAAATTAAAGGAGAGGCTCTAACCCAGTTCTCTCACCACCTCTTACAGTACCCTTCTCTCCTACAGGATCTATACTGCTCCCCATCCTTACTTGTTGCTTTCTTCTGAGGGCTTCACCACCTCCCTTCCTGGTATCCTCTGGTGTGGGGGTAGGTGGCTAACTCATCAGGATGTTTTTTTCCTTTTGATTTCTCATACAGCAATAGCAGAAATTCTTACAAGAGCATTTGTTTTGATTTAGATGTTCTTTCTACTTGGGCTTCCTGTTTTCCCTCTATCACTTATCCTCCTGCCTCATTTGTAGGATGCTACTTAATTGCATACTAATCCATTTGCGTGGTTTTGAAATCTCAGGACAGAAGACTTTTCATAAAATTTCATGAAGAGGGAAGTTAGCACACTTTGATAACTCATATTTTGAACTAGGATGTAAAATATAAATTCTCAGTGGATAAGTAATTTATATTCATTGAGGATGAATGGAGAACAAGGCCCGGAAAGCCTGTAAGCAGTACATCATTCTTAACTCACAAGCACCATTTCCCAGAACAACAGTGTAAAAATGCATGTTTCCAAGCAATTTTAAGAAAATTTTAAGGGGGATACAGTACTGCCAATCCCAAACATTCAAATATCATGAGTCAAGAGTAAACAAAAATAAATCCTGATAATGGCTTAAAACATGAAATTTCAAACAAATATTTTAAGTTTTTTATTATTATTATTTTATATGCCTTCTGTTTTCTAAACCTTCAAGGTGCACTCAGGTTACATTTCAAACTCTTCTCAACCACGGAGCTAGAAATGTATTTTTTATTTTAAAAAAAGGCCTTCAAATCCCATGAATCCAGGAGCTGAGGCTTTATGAAAAAAATGCACCACTAGACTCAAGATAAAATTACAAGACTTGGCTACCATAATAAAATATAACCTTTGATCATGTACCCATGTAGAAATTGCTATAGTGATATATAACATAGTTATTTAATAAATGTATATTAGAGTAGTAGGGTTTCTGATGACCCACTATTTAGGAAGTGGCAACACCTTGCCTAAGAATTGTAATGTTACTAACTCATTATAACTGATGTGGCTAATTAACTGCACCAGGACATAAGGGAGGTGAAAATGATTTCTTAGGGAAGTAGGCCAGAGGAGCTCCTCAGGGAAAATCACAGGCAAAGCAAAATCAGGGAATATAACCTCTGATTTGTGGTGGGGTGATACTAGTAAAGTCGCATCTCAAGAAGGCAGTGAGTTTGGACTCTGACTCAGGGTCTGTATGATGTTTTTTTAAGCAAAGGGTAGAGACTCAGTTTGTTCATAAGACCAAACTAGCATTATCCATATAGGTACTTCCTCGTCTCCTCTGTGCCTTTACATCTAAGGGTCTGATCTTCATATTGCATGCTTTTAACTTCATCTGAGAGCAGCCCTAAATATTTTCCATTCCTAAATATTCTCCTTCTCTGTCTCTTCCCTCCCTACTCTTCATCTTATCAGCCTTAATAGGAATAGTTTGAACATAGTGGGAGTGTGAATACTTTCAAGAGTGAAGAACTTAATGAGGGGGAACTAATTTTTTTGTGCATATATGGTGTCACATACCTTTTTCACAGCTAATGAATAATATGTTCTTAGAGCTCTGTTTCCTTCAAATATTCATCCAGCTGCATCTGGAAATTAAAAGCACAGAAGCAATATTTTTTTTCAGAGGTAAGCTTTTAGGAAGATGATCTTCTTTCAGTTCCATTATAATGTGAATGCATGAAAATAAGCCTTTCTGGATATTGAGTCTCCTACACACTCTCATTGTTTCTGTGGATAAGTACAATACTCAGTGATTCTGAAGATTGTGCTGTTTTTGTACCCCTAATTTAAGATCAAAGCTTTCTAAAAGTTTACTATATAGTATAAAAAGACCCTGCACAAATGACTGGATAGCCTATTGAACTGAATCCTGACATTCATCATTTAGGATTACAATGTAACTGAAGTTCTACACAAAGCCCTAATTGAAATGAGTTTGACAATCTGTGTTTTATTCCCTCCAGGCTATATGACATATCTCAAACCCACACTGTACAATTTGTTACAAATTGCTGTTTACTGGGACTGTGATGGATGACTGAGTAAATTGGAATAAGTTACATCTGGCATCTAAGTATGCTTGCTAATCCAGGGTGATATAGTAGGAGACTGAGATCATAACTGCAGCAAATCTCTCAAGTAGGCAAACACAGGTAGATTACAGGATTATTTAACTGTTTCAGGTGACAATTTTGACATGAAAACTTTGATAATTTTTCTTTCCATTGCTTTTGAAATACTTGGAGATGGAGGTCTGAGCCCCTAAAAGGGCAGGGAGCCAGAGATTCCTCAATTCTCATTGTCTCTCTGAAAGCAAGTCCTTTTGTGACCCTTAGGGGAAGTATTAAAAAACTGGGAGGATGTTTTAGGGCATATTTGTCCTCACATTTTTGCATCTCCAATAAAGCGTTGTGGGTGCAAATCTGAGTTGTTGCACTTCTAACAATCTGATTTTCTCCAGCAGTCAATGTAGTTAAAGGTGCAAGAATTCTGATTGGGCCTGAGACTACGTGGAAGGCACAAAGTGTACCCAGAAAGGAAGTCTATCTTTTTGAAAAATTATCCCTTAATCTACATGACTACATTTCACTATCCCTGGAATGGGAATAACAATTCCTATAGAGGTTGTGAGGATGAAGGTATATGGTGTGTTTTGGACCATCCAGCTGAGCAAGGGATTCATTGAGAGTACGAACAGTCCTTACATGTCTAAGGTGGGGGGTCACTTGGATCTTGGGACCAGCTGTGTAAGAGTGAATGGTGCTACATATCTCCTTATTCCCCCCGGATGGACAGTTAGAGGTAGGGGATGAGCAGGGTAAAGGTTCCATTACCAATTGTTGGCCAGAATATCTGAATCAGCGAGGTGGGATGAGCAGGAAGGAAATATTTGTTCTAAAAGTACCATAGAAATGCTCTGTATTATCTATGAACTTATTTTTTGTCAGTAAGTAGGGCATTGGTGATATATAGCCAGCCTTACCGGCACTGGAAACCAACAACTGCATGAGGGATCATGTTGGAAAGACACTTGTAAACAGCAGGTAGCAGCTTGTACTGTATGTTCTACCTAAAGACAATTAGTAAACATTTTGTGCAATTTAAAATAAATTAGTAAATCAAAAAAAATCAGGTTCTGAACAGCAGATATTCATGGAGACTGATCCTGATAAAATCAGACACAGAACAGTGCTTTAGAACAGTGGCTTTCAAACTTTTTAGGCTGCATAGACCTTTCCAAATAACGTGTACTGCATACTCCCATCTGAGATTGAGTCATAACATGCCTATGAAAACAAGATAAAAAGATATACAAAGGATAACGTGATGCGTTGTCCACCATTGCTCTCAGTTATCTCTGGATGAGGGCTCACATACCTAATCTGAAAACCACTGCCTCATATAATCTCAGCTGCACTTTCAAAAGGCAGTGACAATATAAAAATGTCAAGGAGGTACACTGTTTGGGAGCCCAAGTAACTACTGTGGGGACAAAAAAAACCCAACAACTCACTTGTCTCAGAGAGAAATTTTTAAACTATTACTCAAATAAAATATGTTAAAAATCTTCAGAGTGGAGTCAAGATGATAGGTTACTTACTGAAGTAATTTTCAGTGAAGTTTTCACTGTGTTTCACATGTTCAATGTAGGTTAAGTATTTTTACTAAGGTTAAGTGGTCAGACACTTTGTTGGTGATCTTGAATGTCTTCCACAAATTAATAATAAGTCACACACATTTACTATTGTCTTTAGTTAAAACTAAAATGTCTAAGTCCTTGGGAATGAGGAAGGAAAAAGCAGAGCTCAATGAAGTGGTATCACCAGTTTAGCGGATTGTGCTGCAGATACATAATTTGTCAATAAAGATGCAGGAGAAATGATTGGTGGTTTAGAGAAGTGTTTAATGAATCACAAAATTGCAGTGAAGTTTAAGTCTATAAGTTTATCTATAAATAGAAACCAACATACCATGCTCTGTGTATACTGCATAAATGTATCTTTCTCTGTTACTAAAGGAGATTTTTATGACATTATAATTTCTCCTTTCCCACCCCAGACATGCTAGAAACTGATTTTTAAAAAAAACAAAAAACAAAAAAAACCCTGTTATTTTACATAAAGATATTAAAAGGAATCATTTATCACAATTCCCAACAACAAGTAACTCTAAGTTATGATATCCAGCTAATTTGAACAACCTTTGATGTAACATAAAAGAGGTGATCAAACTGTGGGGGGAAAATCAAATTCATGAAAAGTTTCCTTTAATGTATTCATATAATTCCATGAGCATTCAAGTTTTACAATGGGATCTATATTGCTTTAAAATAAAGAGCTTTACAAACTCCCTATAAGTTTGAAGTAATTAGTAGGTGAAATAAAGTGATTTACTTTCTCCTTTGGAACCATTTTTTTTCTTTTTTATAGAAAACCAGGCAATCTGATCCTTAACCTTGAGCCAAAATTATAAGCCATTCTTTTAAATTTTGCAGATAAAAGTACTCTACCAAGGCATGAAATTATCACCTGCACAGTATTTCTAAGATGCCTGAGAGCAGAGAAGACATTGACATTAATCTTAAATGTTACTGCAGCAATATTTTATAGGAAACCTTTTATTAGGTCCTTAACTCTGGAACTAAACATACTAGATGCTATTATGAAATGGACTAATAAATACTCTTCCTGTAGACTTAATTCACTTAGTTTAAATAGGTCTTTGAAAAGCAAGCAGTCATTAGAGCTTAATTGCTTGAATATTATACTTAATTTGTTGGAGTAAAAAAAAATTAATATCCTTTCAGTTTCGCAGTTTTGACTGGTAAGATACAACACTAGTCATGTGTACAACTGCCTACAATTTAAAATATGACAAGTCTAACTGAGATTCCCATCAAGTGAAATTGTGCAGGAAGAAGAAATGGTAAATGTAAAAACTTGTTAACCTATTGGTAGAGTGCATGAATATAGACCTAAATCTTCAAGAGGTAAACTCTCTGTGTTTCAAGCTATGTTTTCCAGACACTGTCCTCGAAAGGAGAGTTAATAGGATGGGGAAAAGGAAAAGGCTTTAATTGGACTTGAGTTAATAGGATGGGGAAAAGGAAAAGGCTTTAATTGGACTTGAGTGGAATTCAGCAATGACTATGCTTTTTGCCAGAAAGATTTTATAATTATGTTTTTGCCTTATCTGACCCTAGAATTTTGAAGAAAGCTACTAAGAAAAAAGTAAATAATCAGGGCTGGTGTAAGGATATTTTGTGCCCTAGGCAAAACTTCCATCTTGCGCCCCCGCCCTCCAATATCCAGCCCCCACCTTCCTACGGCCAAGTTCCCCCTAAGGGGCCCAAATGTTCACAAAGTGCAGCGGCTATGGCGGGGTTGCAAAGAGGGGGGTCATGTGAAAGCTCTTCCAGGGGGTGAATGTGGCAGAGAGGGGGGTGCATGGCATTGTTGCAGGGTGTGAAGGTGGCCAAGAGGTGGAGAGGGCGTGGGTATAGTGGCAGGAAAGAGATTGCACAGAGGCAAAAGGAGCTCATTGCAGAGGGTGCAGTGGCAGGGAAGGGTGGCACAAGGGAGAAGTGGGAAGGACGGGGTTGTTGCAAGGGGCTGGCAGGCAGGAGGGTTGTCTGTTCCTAGGGTTATTGCAGGTGGGTGAAGGTGGCAGGGAAGGGTTTGCACAAGGGAGGAGTGGGCAGGAGGGAGATGGTAGGTGGGAGGCAAGGTCCCAAGGTTGATACAGGGGTGGAGGTAACCATGGCTGGGGAGTGGGTAGGGGGTTGCCAGATGGAAGTTGCCCAGAGGCAAACGTGGCAGGACAGGGTGGGTTGTTGTGGGGGGGATTGCACAGGGGAGAAGGTAGCTGGTCGGTGGGTGTTGGAGGGGGTGGCATTGGCTTTCCCTGCTCTGCCGCTGGCTGCTCCCCTCAGGGGAGGTCCTAGCTGTCCTGCTGGAGGCCTCTCTGGAGTCGGGAGGCAGTGACAGCCTTGTGCTCCACTGTTTAAAAAAAAATTGGTGGGGCATCCCTTTTTTGGCACCCCCAACCACTTGGCACCCTAGGCGACCATCTAGTTCGCCTAGTGGTTGCACTCGACCTGTAAATAGTTACATTTGTTTCATCATTGAATATGCTATATGTATGCCTATGCAACAAGCTGAGTTAAGGAACATCATGTAGGAAAAAATGTCTGACCTTCACATCTTCCTCTGACCCACCCTATTTTCAGATGTGAAATTCTTGAACTTCCCAATGCAGTTTGTAGAGGTTCTGCTAATCCCTCCAGTACTATATGGAGCTGGGCAAAATATTTTTTGACAAGCAGTTTATTCTTCAAAAAAAAAATGCAGTTTTGTGTTGACCAACACTATTTGTGAATTCAACACCAATTCACTGAATAGTTTCTTGGAAGGAAAACTGGAGATAGATTCACAACAGGTCGCAGGTGCTTTTCACAAATCTCATAGTAGTGCCCCCCTTTTTATACCCAATACTCTAGTAATTAGGGCTATGTCCTAGGATGTGGGAAACTGACGCTCAAAGGCCTGATGTGTAGCAGGGACTTACACATGGTTTCCCCACTCCTAGTTGAGTGCCAGGGTATTGGCTATTCTGGGGTGGGTCTTTCTCATTCTCTCCTGTTGAAGTTGTTCCATTTTGTATAAATAATAATTGAGGCAGGAATATGACCCCCCCACACACACATACAGACACTCTGGGTGAGTCCCTTGTCACTGGGATACAGAACCATTCTCATGCTTTCTGTGGTCCAATAACTATTTTCAATTATTCTAAATGAAGCAGAATAGCTTCATCAGGAGAGTCTGAGAAAGACCCACACTGGAACAGCCAGTAACCTGGTGGTTAGGATGCTCAGTTGGGAGGATTGGAGACACCTGCCTTGAGATTCCTTCACCAGAGCAGGGATTTGAACCTCCTTCTTTCACGATCCAGGTAAGTCCTAACCACCAGACTATGTGATGTAAAAGGGGGAGGCACACCACTTCATTTTGTGAAGCTAGTGTTTTATTTCCTTTTATTTAAACAGGTTTAAAATGTTAAGTCAAATAAACATTTCATTTGGGAAACAACAAAACCAAAAGAAAAAGTGTGTGTGTGGGGGGGGGGGGGGGAAGGGACAGAATCTGATTCTTTTGATAAACTTAAAATTTTTTAAAAATATCTGATTTCAGGTCTGCCTCAACTGAGTTTTTGTTTTTCTTTTTTTTTCAAAGCAACCAGTGAACCAAAAAATCAGTTATAAATGCTGTGCAAATAACTCTAGAGTTCAAGCCAAAAAACACTGTTGTTGTGCATAGCATATTTAGTTAGTCTCTAGAAGGTAAAGAGCCACAAAGCCTTGTCAGGGACTCTAGCCCAGACTGGCCTGGTTCGTTGTCTGAACGCAAAGAGACAGGCAACACCAGCAAGTAGGCTCTTTACTGAAGAGTGCACACAACAATAGAGAGCAGCCCGTCTCCCAAGAGAACCAGCTGCGCATTCTAACAACTAGTAAATTTTTATAGACAGTTTCGTTACATCACAAATTATTCATTCAAGCAACCACCTCCCCCCTTTATTAGTAAGTAACTTCTAGTATTTCATTACAAGTTAAAACAATACATGCTGTTTCAATATTTTCTTATCAACACATTTGACTAGTACCAGAAACCAGGAAACAGAAAAGATAGATAATCTAACAACAAAATAAAACGGAAAAACAGGGAGTGAGACAAAACAGAGAGTTGTTGATATTAAGGCTCCACTTAACAGGGAGTGAAGGACATTTGGTAAAAGATGTTTAGAATGCAGCTCTCTCTCAGGGTCAGCAAGAGCGCAGATTCATCTGCACCTCTGTTCAGGGACTACCCAGAATCCCCTGGATCAATTCTTGGGCCTAACAGTCCCCCCTTTGTCCCAAGAGTGACCTCAAGGAACTCTTGGGACACTGTGGGACTCATATGCTGCAAACGGGTAAGGAACTGGGAAGTGACTACTTCAGGGTAAGGCATAACTTGGTGGTCATCCAGCAGCCACATCGTATTATAACATATAAAATTACCAGGCCACAGATAATTACAACGACACTACGAAGCGAGTTATGCAACCAACAACCAATGTCGGGGAACCAATTAAACAAATCACTCCACCAGAATGCATCTCGGTTCCCCCCTTGGTCCTGTGCAACCTCGATAAGCTGTTTTGCCCTGTCCTAGGTGGCATTATACACATCAGGTACATAAACACAACATTCCTGCCCAGTCAGTGCACATGTCCCTCTCTGGGAAGCCAGTAAAATATCTAGGGCCAATCTGTTCTGGAGAACCATCTGTCTTAGCGTTTTCTGTTCGGTTGCTAGTCCTATTAAAGCATCAGCAGAAGTATTGGCCATTATTTCTAAGACCCTCTGAAGTCTCATAACTCCTTCCCCAATTCGCCAGGTAGCTCCTCCACAAGCAAAAACAAATCCTGCACAAGGGGCTCAAGTCCTTGTATAGCCTCGAGCTTAAGAGGATATTGCCTCTGAGCAGGGGAAGGCATATTAGTCTTGATCACTGGATTTAGAGGCGAGGCGGATTTTACCAAACCCACTGCATGTTTTCCTCCCAGACTATAGGGTTAACTTCATTCTGAACTCGAAGGGGAAGTGTCTCGCAGCTGCTGCTGCCTGCTAATTGCATCTACAGATAAGCTTTCTCTACCTGAAATCAAAGGGAAATACTTTCAGGAGTACAGAAAATTTGGGCATGCAATTTACACAACAAGTCTCTTCCCAGTAAATTCACGGGGCCATCCATTAACAAAAAAGAATGTTGAACAGAAATAGGACCTAGCGTAGCCAAACAATTATTAGTCATGAAATGTCATTCAGGCTTTCCAGTTACTCCCACCACATATTTTTCTATTTCCCCCCTTCGTGCCGCTCCCTTAGGTATTGCCAAATGAGTGGCTCCCATATCCACTAATAACTCAAAAGTCTTTTGTCCTATTTGGTTTACAATTATACCATACAAACAAATAATCCTATTTTGTCCTATTTGGTTTATAATTATACCATACAAACAAATAATCCTATTTTATCCTATTTTGGATTTAACTAAACCGGTTGTTCCAGATATTCCCTTCCAATCCCTAAGTATTAAAGACAACGGGGCATCCCCCGGGCATTTACTGCCAAATTGTCCCATTTTAGGTGATAAAAGGGACTTGAACCCCTACCCCTAGAATACCAATCGCTTACCTCTCCAGGGACTCTAACTCCGAAGCTTTCCAGGGACTCGAACCCCGAAGCTCTGGATCCTACGCAATGGGTAGATGGACGTTGCTGGATTTCTACAGGCTTCAGCTGGTTCACAGAACTTGCCTTATCGCCGACGCAGGGATCAGATCACTGGCAAGGCTCCTCGAAGCTGGAGGATGTGCGCTGTGTTGCTTTAGAGTCTGATCCCAGGCCGGAGAGTCAAACGGGTCCCATCTGGGGTGCCAAATTTGTCAGGGACTC
Organism: Dermatemys mawii; assembly: GCA_007922305.1. Lineage (NCBI taxonomy): Eukaryota > Metazoa > Chordata > Testudines > Dermatemydidae > Dermatemys > Dermatemys mawii. The sequence continues at coordinate 520,294 of ML677351.1, forward strand.
TAGCCCAGACTGGCCTGGTTCGTTGTCTGAACGCAAAGAGACAGGCAACACCAGTAAGGTCCGATAGTAGGCTCTTTATTGAAGAGTGCACACAACAATAGAGAGCAGCCCGTCTCCCAAGAGAACCAGCTGCGCATTCTAACAACTAGTAAATTTTTATAGACAGTTTTGTTACGTCACAAATTATTCATTCAAGCAACCCACCTCCCCCCTTTATTAGTAAGTAACTTCTAGTATTTCATTACAAGTTAAAACAATACATGCTGTTTCAATATTTTCTTATCAACACATTTGACTAGTACCAGAAACCAGGAGACAGAAAAGATAGATAATCTAACAACAAAATAAAACGGAAAAACAGGGAATGAGACAAAACAGAGAGTTGTTGACATTAAGGCTCCACTTAACAGGGGGTGAAGGACATTTGGTAAAAGATATTTAGAATGCAGCTTTCTCTCAGGGTCGGCAAGAGTGTAGATTCATCTGCAACTCTGTTCAGGGATTACCCAGAATCCCCTGGATCAATTCTTGGGCCTAACAGCCTGATTCTGATCTTACACCAATATAAATCTGGAGCAAACTAATTTGAGTCAATATAATTGACACGGTTGCAGAAACAGGGTGGAATAGTTCAGAATCAGGCAGGAGAGAATTATAGGATCCTGCATGCATTCAACATCTTAGGTAAAGACTAGGTCAGATTTTCAAAAGCAGCTAAATAATTTCAGCACACAAGTCCCATTTATTGTTACTTTGGGCTCATGCTTCTAAATTGCTTAGAGTATGTCAACACCGTAATTAAAAACCCATGACTGGCTTGTGCCAGCTGGCTTGGGCTAAGGGACTGTAGATATTTGGGTTCAGGTATGGGTTGGAGCCTAGGCTCTAGGATGTGGGAGGGCCCCAAAGCTCAGCTACAGATCAAGCCAGAATATCTACACCACAATTAAACAGTCACTTTGGAGAAATCCCACCCAGCACCTATCATATTCAGTAGACATGAGTCTTGCATCTCTTCCACCAGCAGGGATTCTACATAGTGTAGCATATTCTTGGTTTTGCACTTAAATTCCTTCAGTGTGAAGCATTATCTGGAAGAAAAAAAAACACCCAGACATTCTTCTTTCAGAGTGGTAGCCTATCTCTTAGATGAATGACATATAAATGCAGAAACAAAGCAGTTTTGTATTCCTTCCTTGGGATCTCCAAAAACGTGGTTTTTTTTTTAACTTTTCCTGTAGCTCTTATCTCCACTACTATTGCTCCATGTCCTGCTTTACAACTTGAGATGAGACAAGGTTTGGAGTGGATTCTGAACTATCCCAAGTTTGGATCTGTTTTAGTTAAGCTGAAAAATTCTGATTAAGGTAAGAATTTTCCCAAATATTGGAAGCTGGAAGTAGGCTTTATTGGTCTGACCCTTCTCTCATGACAACTCAGTGAACTAGTACTATCACTGAAACACTCCTGCACATGAAAGGAAATTTGTTTCTCAGAGTTAACACCAAGAATTTGTCCAGTATATTATAACCAGGGGGAAAAAAAACACATGTTGAAATAATGTATGCTCATCCACTATGAAAATTTGGTGAATGCAATATTTGTCTCAATTTCTCAATAATGTCTGGGTTTTGGAAAAAAAAATGAAGCGTGTGATAAAGTGAGATGAAAGATTAATAAACTGTATCATATATTCAGATTCTCCCTCAGTTATTGAGAGGGAAAAAAACCTGTCATTCATAGTATAGTGTTACATTTCTTGCTTGTTTTTCACAGAAATAGATCTTTTAGGCCTGCAAGTCATTACATTCTCATAAGAAATAGAAAAGTTATGTAAATAACAGACTAGAGCAAAGTTAATAAGAAAAAAATGCATTGTTGAAATACTATCCACATAAAAGCACTAAAATGAAGTTGATGATGAGATATTTTAAATAACCAGTATAGAATGACTTTTACACCTTCTGTTTCAAACATGCATGACCCCCATAGACATTCTAAATTGTATTATTAACCCAGGATAACCCCTGCAAAACAAGAAGAACAAAATCATCTATTATAGATTTCTGAGAAATTTGTCCAGCATTATGTGTCACTGAGGAACTCAAAAGTGTCTTTGTGCATAGAATTGCAGGAAAAAGTTGTCTTTTTTCTGCAGGATGGAAGACCTTCTTATCAGTCACGATTATCTTTCCATTTTTTTTAAATGAAGCAATGACTGAGTTTAGTTGCAAATGCAAAGCTTTATGAATTACAGTGTGCTGCTGCTGCCTTAGCTACTTTTGTTTTTATCTTCTGATCTATTTTAAATTGATAACAGATATTGTAGCTTTATTACTTTAGAAAAGGCCATTGAAAAAATAGAAATGATCTTAATAGTTAGTTTGAAAACCCTTTCTGAATATTTATGAAAGATTTCTCTGTCTGAAATATAAACAGTTTTTGACCAATTGTCTCCCTTGTTAAAACAAAAAGAACAGCAGCAGAGGTTAGCCCAAAAACTACTAATATTTACATCTATGTTCAAGATATATTTTTTTATCCTTTCAAATTAAGAGCCTAATCCTGTAGTCCTTTAACTCACAAACTCTTAAGGTATGTCTACACTGTAATGAGTCCCCCACATCTGGCCCAGGCCAGCTGACTCGGGCTTGCAGGGATTGGGCTAAATGGCTATTTCATTGCTGTGAAGATGTTCGGGTTCAAGCTGGGGTTGGAGCCCAGACTTTATGATGCTCATATTGCAGGGTCCTAGAGCCTGACCTCCAGTCTGACTCCAAAAGCCAATACCACAATTAAACAGGCCCTTAGCCTGAGCCCCATAAAACTAATTCAGCTGTCGCAGGCCAGTCACAATTTTTAATTCAAGTGTAGACATATCCTCAGTAACTAAGGGGGAGTTACATTAAATACCGAAGGACTGGAGCCATTCAGTTTTAAATTGTGTGTGTGTGAATACTGTATTACATACAACCGATATTAAAAGAATGTTTAAATGTGCAAAGTCAAGCACTCAGATTATAATGCTTTATGCATATATATTGATACATTAGTGATTATGGGATCATATTATTTCACAGACCCCTTGCCTCAATCATTGTAGAGTACTATCACTGCAAAACTACCCCAATACTAAATTTCAAGTTCCAGCTCTGTCATAAAGGCATACTTGAGCTGTCAATGAAACAAGCAAAATTATGGATTAATACAGTTAAATTTCCTAATCTTCCCCTAATCTTCATCCCAAAACCAGCAGAAGCATTTTTTTCTGAAGTGTTTTAAAAAATCAGCATGAAGCAGAGAATAAACATGGAAAATTTCAGTCCAAATGGATTGCTAGGCAAATTATAAGCGATTAAAACAGGTGCTTATAATGAAAAGTGATGGCAACCTTTAACTACACATCACCACATGCATACCCTATAATGTACTCTTATAATAAGAACTTGACTTATTCCTTTGAAAGTCCATAGGAGAGAAAAAAGAAGGCTTACATGTTTGATTACTTCAAAAATTAAAGAAGCATTTTAGATCTAGAATGGGACAAAGGTCCTTCTCACTGACTGTCCAAGAAAACGGAAGGAGGGGAGAGGGTTTTGATGGAGGACATGATGAAGAAAAAAGTATTCCCGCTCTTCCCCTTCTGGCCAGCCTGCCTCTCTCCCAGAATGAAAGTCAGAGATATTTCTAGAGATGTTTGGAAGATAGAATTCCATCCAGTGGAAAAATCTGATATTTGGACAGTTGTCTCCATTACAAAATGGGACAAAATATGAAAATATCAATTTTGATGGAATAAAAAATTCTGAAAACTTAGAAATGTCAAAATAAAAATAACATTTTAATCAAAGAACAACATTTAATTTGTAAGTGTCTCCCCCTATATTTTGTCCGCCTGATTCTTTCCGCCATGTTCCCAAATCTATGACTTCCATCTTTGTGCCTGAGGGAAGTGGCCCCATCTCACAATTGCTGTCATCATTTGTTATTCCACTGAGAAGATGCAGTAGGAATAACAAAGTAGAAGTTTCCCCACCAGTCTGCCTCCATGGTAACAAGTGAATTTTGTGAAATGGAAACCAGCCTTCTGGCAATTGCATGAACTTGTTTTATATAGGCCACCCAACCTAACACCTCTTATCAGGTAGTAACAACTTTTGGTCATTAATGCCATGGCCTGGCTTTGAACTGGTGACCTAGAGTGAAAAAGTCTGTATTGCCTTTTACAGATCACCTGAGAGATATTTAAGACAATAGAAAATGCTAAGGGGAGAGGTGTGCCCTAAGCCCTGCTCCTCAAAGGGATTTAGGTGCCCAATAGGAGGCTTTTCCCTCCTTCCATTCACAACTGTGAACTCTCTTATGGAGTTAGGCACCTTAGTCATGTCAGTCCTTTTTGTACCCACCCCCCGCCAAAAAATGAGGAGAGAAGGATGGGAAAATGATACATACATTAGAGGATTGTCCACAAACTGTGTTGGTCTGCATCAGAGGACAGTAAATTTTCGTGCTCACCAGAATGTTTTACACTATCCCACGTGAACCCCGCTGGATTACACTAAAAGTTCCCTGGAATGTATTAGTGTTTGTTCCATTTCAAACAGGCACTAGGGAACTTTTAGTGTATACCAACAGGATCCACACAGGCCAATTAGTGTGTGACACACTCGTGTGCATGAAATTATACCTTTCTGGTGAAGCATGCGGACAAGCCCTAACATTGACTCTATACTCTAGCATTTTGCTCTAGAGCAGGGTGGGCAAACTATGGCCCATGGGCCACATGTGGCCCGCCGGCAATTTTTATCGGCCCGCGAGCTGGGGCCAGAGATGTGGAGCCAGTCGCCCCGCACTCCCAGTCAGAGTGCTGGGCTGAGTGCAGGGCGCCGTGTGGCGCCGCTCTCTGGGGTCAGCCGAGTGCTCGGTGCCGCAGGGCCCCACTCTCTGGTGCCAGCCCAAGCACAGGGAACTGCGAAGCCCTGCATTCGGGGGCCAGGCCGAGCGTGGCTCTCTGTGGGGCACCGGGCGGAGTGCAGCTCACTGTGGGGCCCCAAGCTGGGGCGCCAGGTGGAGCACCGCAGGGCCCCATGGGCAGAGCATCACAAGACTAGGGACCCATGTCCCGGGGCTGGGGTACTGGGCGGAGCCTAACAAGCTGCTGGGCCCTGTTCCGGCTGCAGCGCTGGGCTGAGCAAGGTTGGGGGAGGAGGCGAGGGTTTAGGTGGTGAGGTGGCGGTGGTTAGAGTCAGTGGTCTAGGGAGGGGGCAGTCAGGGAACAAAGAGCAAGGGGCCCTAGATGGGAGTTGGTTCCTGGAGGAGCAGTTAGAGTGCCGGGGTCTCCAGAGAGGATGATCAAGGGACAAGGACTTAGGGGGGGGGGCATCTGAATGGGTCAGGTTTCTGAGGGGGCAGTCAGGGGGCGGGAAGGGGGGGGTTGGATGGGGGCGGGGCCTTCCCTACCCAGCCCTCCACACAATTTTGAGCCCCCATGTGGCCCTCGGGCCAAAAAGTTTGCCCACCCCTGCTCTGGGGAAATCCAGGTTCCAGTCCCTACTCCAATTAATTTTTAAGTATTTTATACAAAGTAGAACAGTTAAAAAGGAGAGACTCTCTCTCCAGGATGCTCTATAGCTCAGTGATTATGACACTCACATGGGTAGTGGGAGACTTGAATAGAAGCCCTCACTCCAAATCAGTCCAAATAGGGATTTGAATCTGGGTCTCCCACATCTGTGATGAGTGTACTAAGCATAGGGCTGTTGATATTCAGGGGTGGTAGTCCTAGCACAGCATGTTTTGTGCAAGGCCCAGTCTGGTTGGTGTATTCTATGTTGAACTCTGAGCAAATCTACTAGATCAGTCCTGTGGGCATGGGGGGACACTTGGTTTGAAGACCCCACTCATGCTTAGGCTAGACTACAGCTAGGTACCAAGAAACTCAGTGGCAACAGGTCTTAGGGGTCCTTGTGTATGCATACCAGCAGAAATGTAGGTGCCATGAGGACTTTACTGGTGGCAACTTAGGTGCCTACAGGGTTAAGCAGCAGCTGAGCAGGTGGTTGGAATATATCAATTTTAGACTTCAGTGCCTAAATCCCTTTGTTGATTTAGCCCATGATGTATACACCCCAATGTCATTTGTATATATCTGTGTGTATATTAATGAAAGTCTGGTAGGGTTATGCTATATCTGAAGACAGTAAGGAATTTTTATTCCATTTAGCAATCATTGTATATGTGCTAGTGAGCACTTAGTAGAGTTTAATAAGCAAATGATAGATTAATCTAATAATTGCTATGCCTTTAACTCAGTTTTATATACTAAATGCAGATTTAAATTCCTATTAGTACATTAAATTGTTAATTAATGGTTCAGGCACTTAATTAGTGTATATCAAGAAAGCTAGAGCAATTATTAGATAATTATTGCTACATATTTTTAAAATGTGCAGTTGTCTACCTTGTAACCTTCCTTTTATTCCAGTACCTACTCTCTCTTTCTCTGTGTAATAATTCTATTTGGAAAATTATTATCCTTTCAACTACATTTTGTGAAATAAAAATACGGTACAGCAATCAGAATACTATTGCATATTTATAGTTGACTAGATCAAGCATCTAAGTGAAATTATTTTGCTAAAAGCATAAAGCCAAAAAGTAATTAATCATGTAGTATCATGAGAGGGCCCCCTGTGAGTGATGTCTTTCCTGTACCTTTTGTTGAATCTTTCCTTGTTTTCTCTCTTTTGCTTTTAATGTATGGTACATACAAGGTCCTCAGGGCACAACACCAGGTCTGCCTCTGTCCTTGTCTGGACATGAAGCACTGTTTAACGTTGTAGAACTTCTAAAAATGGCCTCACCTATGCGAAATATGAATGGATAATGTGATGTGCTAGACTGAGAATGTTGCATTGAGCTTGAGTTCAAGAAAATTGCCAGCCTTCAATGGGTGCTTTGCTCCCCAGAAACAACAAGGACAGTACCTATTCAGGGAAGGTATATTTACATTTGAGTTGAGAGCTATGATTCCCAGCTCCTTCAGATGTACCCATTCGAGCATTGTTTGAGCGTATAAAATTAGCAGAGTGTTCACAGCAGCACGGGCAGCCAGTCTGGCTATCTGCCCTCCGTACAATCCTGCTTGACCCCTTGGGTACATACGCGAGTGTCAAGCCTGAGCCACTGCCCGTGCTGCTGTAGACACTATTTTGAGGTGCTAGCTTGAGCACATGTACACGAGCTGGGAATCGCACCACCCAGCCCAAATGTAGCTGTACCCAGTGACTATTGTTATGATCCTCCCTTTGGAGGTCTGCAGGGTGGTGACTCCTTGCTTGCCCCCTCCCATCTCCTGTGCACCCATGTAAGGGCAGATCATGCCAGTTGAGTAGTTATGAGCCCTGGTGACTGAGCCCTGAGGATGCCCTAAATGGGTAGCACAGTCTAGTTTATTTAAAACGTAAAGACATTGTGATTATTATTATTAAATATTTGTTATTTGTATTATGGTAGCACTTGGAAAGCCTAACCAAGATCAGGGCTCCATTGTGTTAGGGTGTGTGCAAACACATAAGAGACAGACCCTGCCCTATGAAGCCTATAGTCTTACTGGAAAACAAAAGCAGAAGGTGGAAGACTAAAGAGAAGCCCACAAATGGATGTGACTAGCTCAGCATTACACAGAACATAAGTGGGAAACAGGACCAAGGTCTCTTGATTCTCAGTCTCATGGGGTACCCACTGGACCATACCTCCTCTTTTGGCTCTCAGATAACTTCCTAGGTAATGGTTTGGCTTGAGTGTCTACAAAGAAACTTTTAATTCATTTGAGCAAATATAGCTGAACTAGCTTTTTTTTACATGCACTTCTGAGTGTGTGGATTACTGCCAATCCTGTACATAGAAGGTTATGATATGATAATATCTTTTATTGGACCAACTTCTGTTGGTGTGAGAGAGAAAGCTTGACTCTTTCACCAACAGAAGTTAGTCCGGTAAAAGATATTACCTTACCCACCTTGTCTCTCCACATAAGATTGTATGTTTCACTTTCATTTCTGATTCTTACAAACAAGCACAAAACTTATGCTTTTGGTTTCCAGAACTACTAAGGAATATTTCAGTTTCAAATTTTTTTTATTTATTTAAATTTTGAAAAATGAAAGCATATTGTAGACTGAGTTTATGAATTCTGTTGTATACCTTATTATTCAAGATGTCATTTTTCTCTTTTAATCATATTGTTTCTACTATGTCTAGGTATATTTGTTTGTCACAAGTACCATATAGAGCAGTCACAAATCACAATAATAATAAAATTAAGAAGACACCTTTAAAGCTATTTATTTGTTTGAAAGATTTTTATATGGTTATTATGAACAAAGGAAAAGTTATCAACGACTCAGCTGGTAATTTTTTTGGGGGGGGTATTTGAGTCTTATTATTGCAACAGCTGAATAAGAGATTGGAATGCTAACCACCTACAGATTTAATAAATTATTCTATCATTAAATATCCTGAAATATATCAAAAGTTTGAGTTTCAACAGGAAACAAAAAATAGTTATGTTAATTCATCAGAATGTATGAAAAAAATAATTTTTTCCCCAAATGATGCAAACTTTATAATCCCACTTACATGAACACCTGTTCTGGCTGTTGTTTCCAGTTTAATGAGTTTGGGGAGTTTATTTCTCTGAAGTGAGAGTAGCTCTATCATTTTGACATTTAATTCTGTTTCTCTTTTATGAATGTCTTATAAAAAGAGAATCATTTAGCATCTGTTATGCTATCTACAAACATCTGTCTTAGTTAGCCATTGTTTAAAAAGGCACAATACGCTAAAATTCAGTTGACTTTTTTCCTCTTCTTAAATCACAAATTGATTCAATTATTGATGTAGAGTTTCTGCCATAGCAACAGTTTATTGAAGATTTAATGAGTTCACCCACTTAGACTGGCTTTACCAAGGGATCTTTGTTTTCTCTAATATCAATATAAGTGAACAAATAAAAACGTAGAGTCTGCATTTTGGTTCCATGCCTATTCATAACACTTTTTTTTTTCAACATTTCCACATTATCATTTGGGTGGCAGGAAAGAGATAAAGGGGTGGCATTTTAATATTGTTCCATATTACAAATATTATAAGGGGGAAACCCACAAACAATATAGTTGTGCTCGTATACATCTTGAAGAGAATTTCTTAAGGTAAGCGTGTAGTGTCCTTGCTCAAAGTTAAATTATGGAGAGCCACTCAATCTATGCTCCAAGTAATTTTATGACGAAATAGTTACACACCTGAATGAGACATGGTGAACTCAAGTGGGCAGATCCTCTGTTGATGTAAGTTGTCATAACTCCACTGATGTCAATTTGGCCAAGATTTCACCCAAGAAACCTAACTGATTCAGCAGAAAAATATTCGTATACATGTGTCCTCTGTAATGTTGTCATTAGAAGAATTTTGCAATGGATTTATACACATATATATCAATTTTCATACACTTTCATTTCAGAGCACTGAAGTGAATTTTGTGATCCAAATTAATCAGAATCATCAAATTTGGAGAAAAGAAAAAGAATATTTGGAGGATAGAGAGTTGATCCTATGTTTCACATTAGGCAAGGCCTTTGCCAAAGAAAGCTTGCTATATATAGAAAGCCACTGTAGAATTACCTTCTCTCGAATGTGGCAGACAGAAACTGCAGTGTTGGAAACAACTGATTAGCTGTACTGGGAAGAAATGTGTGTGTGGAATTTCCAAATACTTCAGAGGGAAATGCTGGAGTATCTGGAGAGAAGCTATTTGGTGATAGCTGTTTGATCTCATTTGTATAACTGATACTTATGTTGTTACATAATTATCTTAACTACTCTATACAGCATCATTCATCCACAGGTGTATTACTATTTATAATAGAACAAATGCCATGCATGGTGCTTTACAAATAGAGCTGTGCAAATTATTCACAGTTAACAATTTAATTACTGAATTTAGGCCTTTATTCTGAATAGACTTTGATTTCTATGCATGATTCATTATACAAAATTATATGACAAATGATTTGTATGAGAATATTTCAGACACTGGATTGCTTGCAAATTATGTTTTAACCAAGATTTGTACTCCCCCATCTGTCCAAAACTCTCTCCATCAAAGCTACTGAATTCATGCTCTATAAATCTTGCCTTAAAAGCTTCACATTTTTTTCTCGTATCTTTGTTTTTACATATCTTTCCCAGTCTCTGTTTAGTCCTCCTTCCTAATAATCTCACTGTTATTTTTTTCCTTATTTTCTAGTATAACTAAATAATGGTATTAGTTTACTCCACAAATAGTTTTAATGAAGTACAAATAGTGCATTGTTCTGAGTGCCTTGCTTCTCAGTTTGCAAAGGGCACAGACTATTGCCATGTTTATTACTATGTTGTCATATAACAGTGGATATTGTACATTCAGAAGGAAAATTACACATATTACACTTTTCAGGGAGTATAGCATAAGTATGTAGTCAGCTATTAGGAATTTTATGGATGAGCTTGAACGTGGAAGGCAAATGGAATGATAGCTATAGATCATGTGCTGCATGCTGTCTGTTCAGGCTCAGTGCACAACTCTCAGTGATCCCTGTTTTCTAATGAATGAAAGGTCTGCTGCAGATCACATCAGTGACACTTCTCTGCGTTTGCAGTTTTGTTATTGTCAGATAGTCTTACTTCCAAAAATGTATTGGGTGATTTTTGAAAGAATAAAATTAATTGTAATGGTAATTGAGTTCATCCACTGCCCCTTTCCTTGAACCGATCTAAAGAAAAAGCTAGTGACAGTGTATTTGATTTGACAAGCTAATTGAAGTTGTACAATAAGTAACTCTGATTTCATAGGACACAGAGGTTAATGGAGTATTCTTTCCTGCAGTGGTACATCAAAGATTTTTTGCCTCAGCAATCAGTTAGACTCCTCTATTTGTTTGCATAGTCATCTTATTCAAATACCTACTGCACTTGGGAGACCATTTTTGTTAAGGTGATCATCATTATCTGACAGTTGTTATGGAATATGTGGTTAAGAAACAGTACAAGACTATGGTCTTGTTCAGTTAAAGAATGTCACTGTTTCATTAAAATGCAATTGTTTGTTTTGAATTAGTAAAAGCCTATACTAGCATTCTCTAGGCTATTTTTTTTTTTTTTTTGCCCACAGTTGAACAAAATAATGATTTTAATATAACATAGATGTCCTAGATTGAAAATTAGATTTTGGGGGATGAAAATTGATATTCAGAGGCATTTTTTATTTTGTGTTTTCTTACTGAGAAATCTGAAATCAAACACATTAAAATTTATGTGGGTTCTAAAAAAATGAAGGACGTTTTAGAATTGACCAAGCTGCACTTTATGTTGTTTATAATTACTATAATATGAAAATGTGTCCATTTGAAACTAGCCTGGCCCTATTAATTCTTCCATCCATAAAGAGTAACTTCTTTTCATTACTAATATTTTGAACTGATGACCAAGATGTTAAAGGCTCTTTTAACAGACTGTTAATTCAGTGTGAATTATTATTAGTAGTAGTGGTAGAATATTTTAGATCTATGCTGTTGGTCTTGTACCTGATGCTTTAATATAGATGTGAAGATAAGAACTCAGTCCTATATGTGCTTATGATCAACACAGATAACATAGTAACAAAATATATGGAATTTTTTGTGATTTGATATCACAATATTTGTAATTGTTCCTGTTTATATGTGACTTTATTGTGACATATGTACAATAATTACAGACTAATAATAGAAATTGAGATGCTTGTAGTACAAATAAGGTTTTCTTGATCTATCTTTCTTGACTTCATGTTTGGGCTAGAGGATTTCTGCCTAACATGGCCATTTCATGGCTATTAGCTACCTGAGTTTTTCTTTAGAAACATAACTCTCTGCAGCAAAATAGACAGAGTGCTCAATAACCTTAAATCCAACTTTTTTTTACATAAATGTGATCAGTAGTTCATGGCAGCAGCAAAAAAAACTGGCATAAATCTGGCTGCCAGGAGGCTGGCGGATGAGGACATCAGCACTGAGGTAGGTGGCAAATTCTGAAACACTTAGACTGCTTGGGACAGATTGTTGCAGTGATGAATGAGAGTGTTGGGCTACGTGGAAGATAAAGGTATGGGGGAGGAACCTAATTCCTGCAGAAGAAGGCAAGCCTTCTTTGATGGCAGGAAATTAGAAAAGCTTAGATGTTGAGAAGAACTGTACAATACTCCTCTCTGGTACTTTGGGGTAGAACACTGAGAATGAGTTTTTATCCCCAGTAATCAAAAGGTTAATTTAGGTTTCCAAAGAATTGGCCTACAGGCCAGTCATGATGACACTATTGTTCTTGTGAAGGAAACACATATCATTACCCTTCTTTGGCAAACTGGACATTTTCCTGTTAATTGGGAGCCATTTTAGAAATTCCAAATGCTCAAATATATGTTCATTATGGCATCATCATTATAAAGTGGGGTTTCAGGATACACATCTTTATTAATTATGTGGCTCAGGGGTGAGAAAAATGCAAAGCTCTGAGCAACGCAGTTATGCCAACATATTTTGGTAATGCTAGACCCAGTCTTGGTAACTTAGGAGCACTATTTCCACAGATTTTTATTGAAAGTTTTGCTCCTAAGTCACTTAAGCACCTCCCTCTGTTACCAGGAAAGATTCAGATTCATAAAGCTTTGAAATAGTGACTGGGAAGTAATTTACTCTTAAAATATCTTTTGTAAACATTGTAACCAAAGACTTGCAGGCTCAATCATCAACAGACACAATGAAGCATAAGAACATTTTATAAAAACAGATTCTCCTAAGGTACTTGACATATAACATACAGACTAATGCATTTTCCTTATTAAGCACAGGGACAAAAGGACATTTGTCATTCTTCTAGACTTTTAGAAGTCTTGGGGCTCTGACAAATACTATTCCTGCTTCTGAAAATAGCTTGACTAGAAAAAGCATTTTTATTTTTCTCTTTAGTTTCATAGCAAATCATTAAATTTAATAGTACTATCTCCTCCAAGTAGCAGTATCCCATCAAATTAGACAGAATACAGAAATCTATTTTTATATGTATAGCTACTCTTGAAATGATGTTTTAATGAGAAATATGCTTTGTAAGTTTACATTCTGGTTTGTATTTTCATGCTTATGGAGAAGTCTGTCTGTTTTCCCAGCGTACATTTGCTTTTAGTGCAGCTCAATGGGAGCAACATGCTTCAATGACCCAAATATCAATGGGTGTTGTGGAGGCCAAGACCATAACAGGATTCAGAAAAGAACTAGATGAGTTCATGAAGAGTAGGTCCATCAATGGCGTTTAGCAAGGATGGGCAGCAATAGTGTCCAAAGTCTTTATATGCCAGAAGCTGGGAATGAGCGACAGGAGATGATCACTTGATTACCTGTTCTGTTCATTCCCTCAGGGGCACTGGCCACTGCTGGAAGACAGTATACTGGTCTAGATGGACCCTTGGTGTGACCAAGTAGGGCCATTCTTATGTTTAATGAAAAAATAGGCCTCAGAAACTCCTGATAATTGATAATTGGATGCAAGAGATAGAAGAATAGATAAAAGGATATATAGACTATATGAAAATGTGTAATCTAGGCCCTGGAGCCACAAACACTAGTGTTTCAATACCAACTTTGCTAGCCACATTATGTTTAATTTTGGTGAGGCATTTAAACACTCTGGGTGAAATCCTAGCCCAGCTGAAGTCAATAGTAAAAGAAAGGTTTCATCCTCTACTTCAGTTTCCCTTGTTACAAATGAGGAAAAACTGCATGTAGTAATGGGGTTCATAATTACCTCATAGAGGTGATGCGTGTTAATTTTGAACAGTGTTTTGGCAATATATAGGCCTACCTCATAGAGGCAATCTCCTCCTGAGTTGCTATGGATTTACTGAAGTGTTTTTGCCTTTTTTCATTAAGTGGTGCTTTCAGTCTATGCCTTAACCATGATTATGGCTTTTGGGTCTAAAATCTAGATTCCAAATGATTTCATTTGAAGACAGCTGTAGTAAGTGGCCCCGATCCACCAATCCTTACACATGTGTTCATCCCTTCTTTGCTGTACATTAGATCCACAAAATCCAGAGCACAACATCCTATAGAGTTAAGCTGTGCTTCTGGAAATCAACTATTAGGATCATTTTATCTATGATTTGGACTTGGGAAACCCAGAAAAAATCACCAGAGGAAGCTAGAAATGCGTTACATAATGAATAGATTTTTTTTCTCCTAATAAACTATGACTTTGCTTTCCCACATTTTGTAGACATGTATAAATCATTGTCTGTACTCCAGCTTAGAAGCGCTTTGAAGCAACTTACTGTAGCAGTGTCCCTTAAGCTATGTGCTAATATTTCTGATTCAGGAATCACCCTGTTAGTGTGCAGCTCTTAATGTGGCGGTGGGGTTATGCTGAAGTTTTGGCTAGTGAGAAATCACACCAAAGACAAATGCTTCAGGTAAGAATCTCAGAACATGTGTGGTGCTGGAAGGAGAGGGGGAAATGAACAGGAAAGAAGTCAATACATTAAAAATACATATTTTTAAAGTATTTATTGACTTCTGCTCCTCTTTTGGATTGTTCAGCATGCGATAAACATTTGACTAATGAGTTAAGTATTTTCTAATCATTTTGTGTCCCTGCAACATATTATAATACTCTTGTAATTGTTTATTAAAACTTTCATCTATTAACAAGTTTCAATGTACCCTTACTTCAAAGTGCTATAACTTAAAATTGCAAAATGAATACATTAGGATTCCTATTATGATTGACTTTATGCCTCTTAACTCCACTAATGGAAAGACATTAATAATTGTCTTCTGCATGAATGAGATACATAGTTATTACCCTTATAAATTCAACCCTTTATTGTAAGAGATTTTTAAATAATTTGCACAAAAACTCCAAACCAATCCATTTGTCTAGCTATTTTCTGAATATAGATGAATATTAAGATTTACTCTTAAAATTACTCTATTTTTTAATCAGTCTTAATGGTCAGAATTTTATAAAGAGAGCTGGTACTGATCCCTATATTCAGATTACCTAATATGTTCAATTCTGAAGGATTATTGTGACCTTATCTTTGAAAAGTATTAACACCTCCTGTTTGCCTTTGGTATTCAGGAGGGAAAAACTTCTCAAGCTATAAAGATACCTCCCCCCCACACACCATGAAATTCCATTCAGATTTAGCTACATTTTAAAGTGTTAGAAATGACCATTTCTCATTCTTTGCTTTGTTCCTAGGGAAAATCACTGAATGGGTCTAAAGAGCCCATCCTGGGCCACTGCGAAAACATCTTGGAGATGCCAGTGAATCCATAGCAGGGGAGTGGGCAAGGGAGGGAAAAAAGCTGGGGCTTTCCCTGACAAGTCCTAGTATCCCAGCATCCTTCAGGAACACCCTTTGGGGAAGGGACTCTCACAGCAGAGAAGAGAGAAATCTAACATGGGCCCATTGATTGCCCTTTGGATCCTGGCACATGGCACCAGCAACCCCCACCCTCCAGGATAACCACCTTCTTCCTCTGGCAAGCACTAGAGTTGGTCCTATAGCTCACGTGTTAGACATTTGTACTGCAATAGTCTTGGGTCTTTAGTGGAACCTACAAACCTTATTATTTCTCTCAGTTGTCCAGGAGAGGGCAGGACAGTGCAAGCCACATAGTTTTGGGAAAATTTGGGACTGGGCATGTGTTGAGGTCACCTTTCTGGTTGTAACAAAAGTTGGTGGAAACCAGCGTGGGGCTATAAAGAGGCTGCTGGTGTCAGAGCTGCTGACTCAGGTCTGTCTAACACACAGGCACTTCAAGATGTGACCTGAATTCTTGCAGGCTAGTTGTGAGCAGAGCAGGCTGGAAGCCTACAGCATAGTTACAGGGCAAATGGTGACACAATGCATCACAGGTCTGGATTGCACCCTGAACCTAGTAACAGCATCACCTTAATTGTTTTCACCTGTTTGGGAGACTGCCACCAGCCCTTTCCCTTTTCAACCTGGTCCCAGGCAGCCCATTGCTGCCTTTCCCTTGAAAAGGAAAGGGGATTGGCCCCTGCTGTACCACATGTTAGGAGCCCATTACCCAGCATTTTCCTAAATCCTCTTCCAATCCATTTCATCCAATTACTGTATCCATTCCATAATGAGTACCTGCATTTGGTATCTGCCAGTAGGAGGCTCCAGTAATTAGCTTAGCTGCCTCCCTCCCACCTGCCGTGGGTTCCCATATATTTGCCAATTCCTTCCTTAATATTGGACAAAAATATATGTGTATACCTGTCAGATAGGTGTATCCCATCCTCCTGGAAAAACTTGGTTGCCCAGTAATATCTGTCCAGGTGAGTAATTACCAGTCCCCTAATTATTTGGTTTGAAATGTTGCAATAGAGCATATGGGGGGAGCTAGAAAAGCCTGCATGGATTGATAAGGCTAGAGGTGGCTAAATATTTATACTACAAGCACATACTGTTGTTTCCAAAACCCCAACAGTTCCCTCCTTAAAAAGAGATTCAGAAGTTAATCAGTGGTTTTGCATGGTGACTTAATCAAGTGGAAAAACTGCTCTGAGCATTCCTGAGTTTTGTGAAGCTGAATTTGCCTATGTTTTCAATTCATAAAGCTGTAAAAATGATTGGGAATAAGAGAGAGCCAAGTTTATCCATTTTAATACATCATTTCCTTCTAATTGCTTCTTGATTACATCGCTGTGTTTGCCTCAACAAGCTTGCCCATTAGGCCATTCCAAAAGAGTATTAGCCGACTGTGTTTAAAAGTGCTTCTTGACATCTGCTCCACATTTGTTCTTTTTGTACCTGGTATTTCTGTCACTCATGCTGTCTGAGATCTCTGCCTGATTTCAAACAGTGCTGTTTAGGATTTTATACATTTCTAATTTACCATCTCCATACATCATCAACATACATTTTACGTGTATTATAAATTAGAATTATAAATTCTAATATTCTTGCTTTCCCAACAAGATCAGAAATTACTTTGCATGATCTGAGTTCTTGCACCTTTCATCGTTTTTCTGTTTATCTCATTTAAATGCTTGGTTCTAGTCCTATTGTATTCAGTGGGGCTCTTTTTTTGTTTTGCTGCTTTTTTTTTCTTTTAGTGTTTTTTTTTTCCTATGAGCAAGCCCTGAGTATGAAACAACAAAGAGGAAAGTGTTCAGTCAGGGGCCACATACTAACTGCGTTTTTTCAAAGGAGCCTAAATTCCATGGGATTTGGTTGCCTGCTTCTGCTAGGATGCTTTGAAAATCTGTGATAATGTAGGAAGAGGAAAAAAAAATGAGATAGAGTGCCCTAGTGTTGAGCACACCCCACTGGGACTCAGGAGACCTAGGTTCTGCTCTAAATGATGTTTGTAAATATGTGGCTATATGCATAAACTATTCTCCATCTTTAATTGTTTTATTTCACTATCAATTGATTAGGTATAAAGTTTATCCTCTGTCATCTAGAATCCAAGTTCCAAGTCCTCCTTTTTTCCACTTTTAAAAATAGCTGCTCTTAGACAGTTTCCTATCCATTCACTCCAAAGCTCTTATTGCATGCTATTATCAGACTTGTATGTGTTTAACAATGCAAGTATTGGACCTACACTGTGCTATATTTCTTCCTGTCTGTGGAGACACCAATCATTATGCACGATGGAGTTCTAAAAATACCTGGACAATTTCAAAGCCAATTTCATCTTTCCTTGTTGATTTTGGAATGCACTCACATAATCATGGGGTTCAGTTAAGGAATTCACAGATAATATCACCTGACCCCACAGGATTAAGTCATGCGTCTTTTTCTTCAAAAACTACTACAGCCTGAAACACCCTGTGACTTACCAATCCATTTTTAGTGAAGTGAAAGCAAGGTAGTTAAGTGTTTGAGTCTCCTCTTGCTTCTTATTTCCCGCCCCCCCATATTAAGTAGAAGACCTTTACTTTTCATGGTTATTGTCTTGTATCTCATGTACTTATACATTCAGCAAATACGCTACATTGTTTCTTTACTGATACTTTTTTTAGCTCAGAGTGTACATGCTTGCATCTGAGTTGGTTCCTAAAATGACAACTCACACTACGAGTGGTAAGACAACTCTGACCAATGTGAATTTTGTGTTCTCAGAGCTCCGAATGTAAGAATCTATGTGCTGTGTTGCTAATCCCAGATATATCTTCTTCTTAAAGGGTTTGACAAATAACGGTCTCATTTCATTTGATAGTTCCTACCCATATAGTGACTGGCTGCATATCAACTGATGGGATTTCTGCCAGGTTTGTAAGGTCAGGTCAGTGTGTACAGTATTCTACGTGTTTTTACTTTTTCAATTTGTTCTTGATATACACTGTTATAACCTTTTTATATACTGGTCTGAGAGGAACTTCACAATTCCATGAAGTGTCCTGATACCTTATTCCATTACCTAATGTACAGTTGAGCCATTTTCCATAGCTTCTGGTGACATTTACTATTTTCAGAAACCCTTTCCATTCAAAACATAATATAAGTGACCCTTCTGATAGACAAAATTAGATGCTACAGGCATGGGGATTGTACTATTTGAATTTGATCATAGTTTATCATTTATGCAGCATTGTATTGCCCAGTTATGGACAGATGATATTCTTGCTGTCTTATATTCTTAATAATTTATTTGTATGCATTCGAGATATTGGTTCTGCTTACTATCACCAATAGCATTGTTCTTTGCCTGGGGTTATAATGAACATAGTGATCCTATGTTACCACAGTGTTTTAACTTTTTAACACTCATACAGTATCATTATTTTTCCTCAAAGTCTTTTGTTAAATGCAAATGCCTACATGGAAAAAAAATATTGATTTCTATTACCAGAGAGTAATCTGGTATGTCATTTTATGTGTGATAGTTTATGTTAACATCAGGTCTGATATGTCAGTGATTTGGTGATGTTGAACAAATTTTTCATAAGAAGCACTGTGCATTATATACTTTGTTTGTTTAAGTGAATTTTGTGACCTGCATATGCATCTTACATTGCCTTGTGCTCCAGGTAAAGCTGTAAGAGACCATATAGTCAGAGACTTCTCTCCCTGTGCCAGCATTTTGGGCTGTATAAGTAGGGGCATTGCCAGCAGATCCAGGGATGTGATCATTGCCCTCTATTTGACACTGGTGAGGCCTCATCTGGAGTACTGTGTCCAGTTTTGGGGCCCGCACTACAAGAAGGATGTGGAAAAATTGGAAAGAGTCCAGCAGAGAGCAACAAAAATGACTAGGGGACTGGAGCACATGACTTACAAGGAGAGGCTGAGGGGACTGGGATTGCTTAGTCTGAAGAAGAGAAGATTTGAGGGGAGATTTGATCGCTGCTTTCAACTACCTGAAAGAGGGTTCTAAAGAGGATGGATCTAGTCTGTTCTCAGTGATAGCAGATGACAGAACAAGAAGTAATGATCTCAAGTTGCAGAGGGAGTGGTTTAGATTGAATATTAGGAAAAACTTTTTCACTTGGAGGGTGGTGAAGCACTGGAATGGGTTACCTAGGCAGGTGGTAGAATCTCCTTCCTAAGAGGTTGTTAAGGTCAGCCTAGACAAAGTCCTAGCTGGGATGACTTAGTTGGGGATTGGTCCTGCTTTGAGCAGGGGGTTGGACTAGATAACCTCCTGAGATCCCTTCCAACCCTTATATTCTATGATTCTATAACTTCCAGGGATGCAGACCTTCCTGGCGGATGTACTCAGCCAGACCTGGTACCTCAACCATGAGTGGTACAGTTATGGACCCACTGTTAACAGGAGTTTCCAGAACCCCCAACAGTGGCAACTTAACTATTTCATTCCAGATGGTGTAAGGAATAAATCAATAGGAACACAGCAGTTCTGTCTGACAAGATTCATGCAAGTAAATGTACTCTACTTAAAACTACAGTTTATTAGATTTAAGCACACACAAACATGAGCAATAGGTTTAGAACATTCTAGATATTTTCCTAACATCTGGAATTAACAGCAGGTTTGCAGTGGCCAGTAGCTCACCCACTGGGGAGTAAAAGTGTCAGGAAAAGTGTCTCTCAAGATGGCTTCAGAGGACTACTCCCGAGTACACTTTATTAACTAATCTTTTATAAGTAACTTCTACAAAACACATGTTATACTGACCCCAGCTGTATCATCACTTTTGTAACTTTCAATAAACTTTTAATATCAGAGGTGTCTAGATTAAAGATTTTCCAGCCACCAAAGTTTTCAGTCACAGTTGTGTACTTGTTTGTCACCTCCTCTCTTTCTGATTAGCAAAAACTGAAGTGAGTTTAGACCTTGCTTCTAAAAGCCTGTCTCTAAATTAACCTTTAACTATGTGGTGGTTTATTTTGTTACATCAGGGTGGCTGAATCCACATAATATACTTGCAATTAGCTTGATTACATTCTGGGGTATACACACCCTCAAATCCAAGGCAACACCACTGTCTGCTTCATCTGCTGTGCCTGTGACATCACTCACTGGGACCTCTTTACCAAGGACTGCAAATTCCCCCTCTACTGCTCATGAGGGTCAGGGGTTGAGATTCCAAGAGCGATGCCTTCTCCTTTTGTGCTTCAGCTGCCTCCAATATGCCTTTTCCCCCATTCCCTTCTCCCTCAAGTTCTGTGCAAGATTCACTGAGACTGGGCCAGGGTCATTCTGGTAGCCCCATGCTGGGCCCCAACAGTTTTGGTTTCCCTGGTTTTATCTGCAAAACCCATGAACACAGCAGGTTTTGACACCCTCCCCCACTGATGGCCTGGTTTTTGAATGAGGCTTGCATGTAGAAAATGCATGTTCTATACCCACTCACAGTATGCTGATGCACAGCAGATGGGACTCCACATGGGCATGTTATGCTGTAAAGTGGAAGTACTTCACCTCCTGGGCACAATGCCATCCCCTTCTTCTTCAGGACATCTCTATGCCCATCATTCTAGACTACTTCTTGGAGCTTAAGAACTGAGGGCTCATGTTTAGGTCGATCTGTGTTCACCTCACGGCACTCAGCACCCTTCCTCCCTCTACTGGATGGACACTCAGTGTTTACCCACCCTAATACTACTCAGTTTCTGAAAGGCATGATGAAATGCTTCCTGCCAGTCCTTACACCTACCCCCTGGGACCTTAATCTTATGCTTTCTGCCTTCACCAGTCTCCCTTCGAACCACTGACCACATGCTCCCTCTCACACCTATTCATGAAGGTTCTCTTCCTCATGGCCATCGCGTATGCTCAATGGGTCAGCGAATTGGCAGCCACAATGGTTGAACCCCAATATGCATCTTCCATAAGGACAAAGTTTCCCTGCACCTTCACCCTAAGTTCCTCCCAAATGTCATCTCCGAATTCCACCTCTACCAGTTGATCCATCTCCTGATCGTTCATCTTAAGCTTCATGCTACTCCCTGGATATTCGGCAAGCACTGGCCTTCTCCTTTGACAGGACTCATGCCTTCTGTGCCTCCCCACACCTCTTTGTGGCCACTGCAGAACGATCAAAGCGGTAGGCCCTCTCTTCACACAGCATGTCCAGATGGATCTCTAAATGCATTGAGGAATGCTGTGCATGGTCCAAAGCTGCACTACACAGCAGGATTACGGCACACTACATGACGGTGCACACAACCACCTCTACCTCCCTGGCGGATGTTCCCAGGTACGATAGCTGCCTTGCATTGACCTTGTGATCCATCCACACCTTCCTAGTGCACTACGCCCTTGACCAGTGGGCAGCTGTGGACACGATCATGGGATGTGCTATTCTGCAGCATGCATTACCCATCACATTCTCGCACCCATCTCTAAGTTGATCACTGCGCCATACTCACCCACATTTGTAATGCGTATAGGGACCATCACTTGTAGAGGAAGAGGAGGCTACTTACCTGCAACTGTAGGTTCTTTGAGATGTGGAGTCCCTAATTGTATTCCAATGGCTGCCCACTGTCCCTTCTGCCGTGGACTCTCTATTCAGTGGTAAGAGAGTGGCTGAAGGCCCATAGCCCCATATGGACTCTTATAACCTTGCCTGGATCATGAGGCAATGTAAGGCACACATGCAGGTCAACAGACACTGCTGCTGAAAATTTCCAGCTCTGTCACATGGTGTACATGTGCACCCACTTTTGTGATACAAATAGGGACCACACATCTCAAAGAACCTACAGTTACAGGTAAGTAAGCTCCTCTTCCCTACCACAAATATGGCAATTGATAAGACCCTGAACATGTGGGCAAGACCCACTAGGTAGACACCTGGAAAACAATTCTTCCCATCAGAGCCCGTCCTATCTAGTGTCCCATCACCAGCCTTTGGAGATATTTTCTGTTAGCAGTGGCATATCAGCTACATGCCATTTTAGGCAGTCTCATCATACCACTACCTCCATAAACTATTAACTGCCAACAAGGTGCTATTTGGGCTGGTGATTTTTGCAATATAGAACTTGTAACAGAGAGACCAGGAACTGAGATTTTCAATTAGCTCTACATAACCCACTGAATAGCGTTCAGATGATAAAGACTAAGTCACTGTGTGCTAATGCTAGGCTTTAACTAGTGACTAAGAGATTGATCTTGCAAGAGAGTGAGTATCTTAGTACTGAGCACTCTCTACTCCTGTTGGGTCATAATGTAATATTACCCTGACACTGAACAGTACCTTACACTACACATAGGCCTGTTGATTTCAGTGGGACTGCTTGTGGAGAAAGGTTCTATTCAGAGATGCAGCATGGCTCAGTGGTTAGTTCATTAGTCTAGTACTTGAGAGACTGGGCTTCAACTTCCTATTCTGCTACAACCTTTTTGTGTGATTTGGGAAATCATTTAGCCTCTCTGGATGAGTTCTCTGTCTGTAAAATGGGGATAATAATACTTTCCTAGCTCATCGGGGTGATGTGAGGGAAAGTACATTAAAGATTATGAGGTGCTCAGACAGTGTGATGATGGAGGTAACATAATTACCTTAGAGAGTGTGACTAAAGGTTTCAAAATTTAGTCAATGGGATACGTGGCTACTCAACAGCTAAAAGTAATGGGCCTTGAAAGTGGACATCCAAATCCTATTACCAATCCAAATTCCAGGAGCCACTCTGTCCCTCCATTATAATTTAACTACATGAGTTTATGGGGAAAATATTAATCTTGAGATTTACCAAGACAGATTTTTGCAAATTTATTTAGAGCAAAAGCTTTCTGAAACTGCCAGTTTACTTCTGGTCAAGTTGGTTATATTTTATATATTGTAGTTTAATCTAACCTAACAGGCTTGAAGCAAATTGATACAGATGAACTGGCTCTTTGTAATGTGTCTATTAAACAATACTCTGCATTTTCTATACAAGATAAATAGTGATGAAATAAATAGTACATTGTAGTCTACTATGTGCAGATTTCTCTGAAATTTTAATGGTGTGTGGAAGCAACAAAATAGTCAATGGTCTCAAAGTTACTATATCTCCAAAATGTCTTGAAATTATAAAAGAAAACAAATATCTTTTGTTCTGATATAATTAATTTGAAGAATGAAACAGGCAGGAAAAAAACAAAGATTTTGTGTAGGGAGAAAGTAAAACCACAGTGTGAGTTCTTTCTGTTCAGTCAGCAGGAGAAATTTTCATATAGGGACTGATTCTCCATCCCTTATCTTAGCCAAAGGGAGTTTGATAACTAATGGTTATCCAAAGGGACAGTGTTAATTCAAATTTAGATTTTTTTTTTAAAAAAATAAGCCTGTATGGAATTTAAGATCAAGAGAAATGTTTCATTAATTTCTGTTTTAAATAAATAAATGCAGCTACTTTAAAAATGGACAAGCAATTCCACTGCAACATAAGAAGCTCACACATTGCAGTGCTAAGAACATGACAGTGAAACTATCTGGGGTTTTGCAAACACTTCCTCACATAAGCGAATAGCATTTTCATGGATGTCATTGGGAATATTCATATGCTTCAAATTAAGTATGTTAATGTTTGTAGGATCTGGGCCATACTTAATTGTATTGCTCCCATTATCAATGCACAAATTGATTGTACACAAAAGTAAAATTGATTTAATAATTTTTCATTATTCAAGCTAAGGGAAATGCAAAAGGTAAAATAGAGTTTTAAAATTTTCAGACTCAGTAATTAAAGCTTCTATTAGTAACACATTAAAGACATGTTTGTTTACAAGATTATTTTTAGTTAACAATGAAAAGCAAGTCAAACTAAAACTGAAGATTCCTTATGCCTTTATATTAAATGCCTTAATTATATAAATTTTCTAAAACAATTTGAATATGAAAAGAGGTAAGTATTGTTATTTTATGAATATTTTCAAGCAATGACTTCTAAACAAGCCGTCAGAAAAGGCTGTATTTTTTCCTGTTATTAGCAAAGAAACAATTGAAGGAAAAATAAACTGACAGTGACTGCTATCACATCAATAATTAAATAACTTGATTTGCCAATTGCAATTCAACTTTAATGGCTACACTCTCATTTTATTGCCATTTCACTAAATACGGTGATAGACATGTCTCTTGACACCACGGTATTTAGTTTGATAACTGACTGAAGGCAACCTTTAGTGTGTTTTCTTAACAATTTGATTTAGTAAACGTTTTTCTTTAACTACTATTGCAAAGAATATTTCTTGACGCCTGTAGTTAAGATTTCTTTTTAGCAATAGAATTTTTAAAGAATATTTTTGACATGGACAATCCTATGATAGAAAATAAGAATAACTATTTGTATCATTTTGTTGTGAACATCACCTGTATCCTATTTCAACCTCCTTAACTTTCAAGTTGTAAATACAAATACAATCTACTCTAAGTGTGTCTTTCCTCCAGCTGCATTACTATTATCCCCCCACCGCAAAAAAAATCATTCTTCATTTTAGAGCCTATGTCAAAAGATGCTAGAGTTCAATTTAGAAATATCCTGGCTATCATATCTCACGTCTATCAGTAGGTCAGTATAATTCTATTATAAGGACAAAGCTGGAATCTATAGATAAGTTTTTCCAGTTGCTAACATAAATGTTCTTAAAATCAGGTGGAGAGAATCATTTGTCAGTCATGTGTCCCTAGGACTTCTAAGACTAGTTTACATTTATAAAAGCTGTTATGCTTTTTGTGACAAAGCCTCTCCTTTTTTAAGCTTTTCTTTTCTATAGTACATGATATTCTACTGCTGAGCAATACATCAGTCTGTTTTGATCAGTGGACAGGAACAGGTGGGAAGGTCTCCATCGCTTCTGAATTTTTTTAGTGTGAACAGAATGCAATCAAGAGGGTTAACTCCAGATTCTATCCTCTCCAGCAGGTGCTGTGTGACTCATTCTCGTAATTATATGCTGTTAGTTCAGGTGCTACTATTCTCTTATGTAACCTAATTTCTTTGCTATAATACATAATATAAAAGCACTCATTTTTCCATTATCAATTGTTCTTTTTGTCCAAATCTTATCTCCAGGAGAACCTTTAATAAACCGGTACTCTTTAGTTTGTTAGGATTGTGTAGAGCACATTAAATGACACCCTGGCCTCCTCAGGTTCTGTGATTCACCCACAGTAGCTTTTGGCATTATCGATGCTAAGTCTCCCCTGTTTTTGCTAGCTACTTGGTTTATTGAATCACTAGAATGTTGGGACATGCCTGACACATTCAGTAACACAGTGGGTGCACTCTCTCAGTGAGCACAGGAATGATAGGAAGCAGTGGAGCTCTTAATTGCACACTGTTGGTTTAGTACTCTTCCAAGAGAAAAATATAATGTTTGTACTTTCAGAACTCTCACAATCTGCCATTCAATCAATTGATCTAAAATATCAATAATTAAAATAAACTATTTTTTAAAAAAGGAAAATAGGCATACATATAACTTTTGTTATTGCTAACTTGTTTGTTGTCTAATACAGTAAGTATGAATGTATTAATTTTTATGCAGTGTGTGAACTTACAGGGAGAGGGAAGGATTTCACATAGGAAGCACATGGATAAAATAATACAAATCTCTAATATGAAACATTTAAACTGCAAAACAATTCTCTGTGAGCACAAACTTTCACCTACCAGTGATAGTGGCTATTTCTTAGTGTCTCTCACGCAAAAGTAGACAGCTGTGACAAAATGTGTAAAATATATTGGAGGGTTCTCTTACCCTCATTTTAAAATATGTTCAGGAGTGTTTTAGTACAAGGATTCATAGGTGAGAAAAAACTTTCTTAACAAACAGGGTCCGGCTGCTAATCTTAAACCTACTTAAATGATGGCGCTCTTGATATGGCAAAATAGAAAAAAATAAAAGATTCACTAAAAAAGTATTCTTATGAAGCTAGCTGTATCCATTTCTTGGTGTACTGAGGCTTTAGGACCTGATAGGCTTTTGTAAGCTTTATTTGTGAGTGAGCAATTTGGCAGTAATTGTTCACTGCAGACACTACTGTGATTCTGGGAAACCTTATGCATGAAACTTTGACAAAAAGACTTGTCATTACTTCAGGTTATTTGGGAACTTGAATGGACTGTGAAAGTGAGCTTTTGGCTGGATATCTCTATTGTGTGGGCTCAAAGTACCTGCCAAATATATTATCTTACCAGTATTCTATCATCCATGTACATCCAGGATGATTTCATTGCATTGCATGCTCTTATATTCACTGATTTAAAAAGCTATACTTCTAAAGTTATGTCCCCCCATTTAATAGAGAGCGGATGGGGAAAAAATAAAGGTATGTTTTGTTTTTTTCTCATTCTTTTTGGAAGGCTCTTGATTGGGAACCTGAGCCAATAAGCTGTGAATGAAACATGAATGAAAACAGTAGGTAGATAACCTATTTACACTTAGAGTATTGACTAGTTGACAAGGCCAGCAACAGGAACAAAAAATGATATTCTGAATCATAATATAGAAAGTAAATGCATCAAATTTTATTTTTCCCCTCCTTATTGGATAGAGATGGCAACTGAAATATTTTTTTTGTGGTAGTGGTAGGGATTTTTAACATAATTATTTGTGCCATTTGAATTATGCTTCCAAATCTTCATTTTATAAGTTTGTTTCTAGTGCCTGGCAGGGATATTTGTATTTGTGGGTCTGATATTTGGATTTAATTTTATTGGCTATTTGTATTGATGTTTGGAGATGGAATCTTAAAATCCATGAAAATTAATGACGAGAGATATTCCCAGGCTAGTGTGATGAAAGTAAAACTAACTCAGAGGTGTGAAGTCTCCTTTTCTACCAGCTATACCAAGATTGTGCCTGAGGTTTGGCCACAGATGAATGCAGAAATGGGTTGCCAGCACACTAGAATATCTGTGTGCCCTGTGCTCATCCAGTGTCCCTTTCTTTCTCTCTCTCCAACAAAACTCAACTGAGTGCAAGTGAGAGCCTGCAGATCATTCCTGTGTAATGATCTTATACCCTCCCTTGTGTTGAGGGTGTCTTGGACACTTCCCAGAACTAACACCATGGGCCTGATCCACCTCCCGTTTAAGTCAGTATTAGGATTCCCATCAGCTCAAATGGGAGGTGGATAAGGTCCACATAAGTTAATAGGAATTGGATCAGGTCTTATATGATTGTTCCATTCTATTAACTGTTGGCCAGCAAGGACTTTTCCTCTCAGTACAGGGTCATTCATATTCACCCAGACTCACTTTAGTGTACTTTGACCTTGAGCATGAAATAGAATCCACACTTCACTGAAGTTAAAGGGTCTACATGGGATCAGTCATGGTCTGCTATGGACTGAGGCATGGTCATTTTGAGGGCTGCCTATACCTGTGTCTGGGATTGAACTGGCACAGACTACCTTTCTTTTTAACCTGTTCTAGCGCAGCTGGCCCATTGTATTTCCTTTCACTGTATTCTCAAAAATTGGGCATAAGCTTTTGTGGCCTAAAACCCACTTCATCAGATACATGGAGAGGAAAATACAGGAGCAGGTATAAATACCTGAAAAGATGGGAGTTTACTTACCAAGTGTGAGGTCAGTCTAACAAGACAATTAAATTAACAGCAGGATATCAAGGGAGGAAAAATCACTTTGGTAGTGGTAATGAGAATGACTCATTTCAAACAGTTGACAAGAAGGTGTGAGTAACAGTAGGGGGGAATTAGGTTTAGGTTTTATAGTGACCCAACCACTCCCAGTCTTCATTCAGGCCTAATTTGATCATGTCCAGTTTGCAAATTAATTCCAGTTCTACAGTTTCACGTTGGAGTCTGCTTTTGAAGTTTTGTTAAAGGATTGCCACTTTTAGGTCTGTTATTGAGGGACCAGAAAGAATGAAATGTTCTCCTGCTGGTTTTTGAATGTTATAATTCCTGATGTCAGATTTGTGTTCATTTATTTTATTTTATTTTTTTGCATAGAGAATGTCTGTTTTGGCCAATGTACATGGCAGAGGACCTAATCACATCAGCCACACCATGAGGGGCTCATTCACCTGCACATCTACCAATATGATATATGCCATCATGTGCCAGCAATGCCACTCTGAAAACTGTATTCTCAGTCATTTCCACTTGAGATGAATTTGTCCCTATTAACATAGTGAGCTACTTCTAAGTTTTCATACAGTGAATTCTTTTTTTTCCAGCTTTGAAGCATTCATGGCACCTTTTGTGTTTATATCTGCTGTTATTCAAATACTTTTCTATATACCTATGACATTTTTGCTGACCTTTCTTTTCTTTCTTCTCTCTCGCGCTGAGTTGTTGAAATAGTAGTAAAAGCTGTAAATGGCAAGGGTTTTTTAAAAATATATCGGCTGTACTTGTTTTTTCTTCAGCTACACTAATTAGCAATCACTCCATTCTCCAGACTCTTTAGACAGGTTTCAAGGTCATCTTTGTTTTCTTCAGACTCTGTCATTCTGCCTATATGGATCATGTTGTTGTTCTTCTTTACTTTCAGCATCAATGTAGAAGATTTCTGCCTTAGATATTACTACTACAACTCGTTGATACAAATTCACCCTTCATTACACACATACAAACTGATTCAACAGATTCAATAGAAATCAATAGAATGACAGTATATAAAACATGAATGAGGTAGTGAAATGGACCTTTACCTCACCTAAATTTAGACTGGGTCTAAATATGAAAATTGTACTGATTTAAGTCAATTTAGAATTCAAAGCCTCATCCTATAATTACATACAGCTCAATTTTGCTACCATCAGTAGCTTCATTGATTTCAGTAGAGTTCCCTGCTGAAATGCATGGATGTAAGTATTTGCAGAATTGGGCCTAATTTAGTTGAACCAGTGGAACCCCTTTCGAGTGGAAACTCTTAAATCAGTTTAAGAGTATCTTGCATGTATTTTAGCTAAACTCAGTCCTTTTTTGGCTTAAGCTAAATGTGTATATAGAAATATAAAATTGATTTAAGAGCTTCCACTCAAGAGTCTGCACTGATTTTGTGTCATCAGTTTCTATACCAATGTAGTTAAAAACAGTAAAACATTTGTGTGTAGACAAGATCAGAGACTTTGAGTCTGAGTCTCCATTGTCTTGCACCTTGCGTAGTTGTTTACCTTTGTGCAAAATGTATGTAATATGCTACCACAGGGATTGGCAACCTTGGCACGTGGCCCCCCAGGGTAAGCACCTTTGGCAGGCCAGGATGGCTTGTTTACCTGCCACAGCCCCCATTGGACCGCTTTGTTTACCTGCCATTTCACCAACTGTGGCTCCCACTGGCTGTGGTTCTCTGTCCCGGTCCAATGGGGCTGCGGGAAGCGGCGTGGTGCTGGCCACCGCTTCCCGCAGCCACCATTGGATCAGGGCGGTGAACCATGGCCAGTGGGAGCCGTGATCAGCTGAACCTGCAGACGTGGCAGGTAAACAAACCAGCCAGGCCCACCAAGGGTGGTTACCCTCGGGGGGGCCGCATGCCAAGGTTGCCAATCCCTGTGCTACCATTATCACTTTGGTAGTATTTTACACCTACTTGACACTCACTTTGAATATGGATAAATGACTACATAAGGTGCATGGTAGTGGAGAATCAGGCTCCTTGATTTTACTGCTAACAAGCCACATACTTCCAAACACATACCAGCTTCTTTTAAGGAATTCTGGATAGCGTGGTCCAACAGTTAATATCAGTCCTGAATACTACTGTATGCTATATTTAAAACTATCTCCCTTATGTTACTCTTTATAAGCACATATGTTTAAGTGAAAACACACTCAAGCCCTATATGTTCACTTGTTAATAAATGATGTAATTTGACCCCTAATACTGGGCTGTGTCCAAACAGCACTTAGATAAATTTGTGGGGTAGGTTTCAGGTAAAAAAAAAATGGCTTTATAACACACTGACATGACCTCCATCCTGGGGCAAGCTGGGTACTACAGCTAAGTTCCAGTACAAATTAGAGCAGCCTCAGGACTTCTTCTAACTACACCAGGTTGTCTGTATGGACAAAGGTCCAGTCTAGCAACTAGGCATCATGTGGACCAAAGATGCCCATTTTCCCAAGACATATTCCCTGAGTCAGGATGGGGAAATTACTCACCAACTTTTTTGGGTGGAAGAGCAGATTTGGCTCTCTGTATCAGGGGTTTTCAAACTTTTTCCTTGGTGGCCCCTTCTCGACAAGGAAAAAGTTGCGCACCCCCTCAGGGGTATGTCTGCCAAAATGCCGCCGGGGAAAGTGAAAGCTTCAGCTTTCCGCAGTGGCATTTTGGCGGTACTGAAATAGCCTATCCGGGAGTTCGGCAGTCTCCCGGATAGGCTCAGCAGTGGCGCCGGGGTCTCGTGCACCCCCAGGGGTGGTCTCGCACACCCCAGTTTGATGATCACTGCTCTATATTGAGTGGCCTACTCACCCTTCATAAACTGACGTTATTTATGTATGTGGTGCACTGCTGTAGCTTACTAGCAATGGATTGAGTTTACCTATAGCATCCCCTACATTCCAAGTTTGTCCTGTAAAACTTGTTAGGACATCACTGTATAATATACAGTTTTTAATAAAAACTAATTAAATAGAAATGTACATTGTCTGATTATAGAGAAGAAAAAATAAAACACCTATTTGAGGAAGAGTACAAAACTCTAGCCAATCATTAATCTTAGCTGATTTATTCCACTGTACTGAAGTGGTAAATAATTATAATTAAGGAAGTTCCCTTCAAACATAAGTTTCCATAATATTTTTTAAAAAATCCTAGCAACATTCATAACTGATGTATATCAACTTTTTTTCATAGTTACTACATACTTTCTTTCTTGGATATGGAATCTGCATGAAATGGAGACTTTTTTTCCCTACATACATAAGCTTTGTATTGGAATGTTTAGCACTTAATGAACTATGGACTTGAACTTCAAAGTGTTGAGCATTTCAGTACCATTATCCAACAAAACACTTAAGTGTAAACTTAAATTTAATCATGTGATCAGTCTCATTGAAGCCTGTGGGATTACTCACAGAAAGAAGCACTATTACCAGAAGTAAGTTCTGCAGGGTACTCAAAGCCAGCAGTGTGTGACCTCAACAAAAGACACTGACACAAATCTACTGAACCAGGAAATTTATAGCTACCAAACTAGCCACAAGATCAGATTCAGTAAAACTCATGTTCATTGGGGGGTTAATTCTTCACTTTAAGAATCTTTGATTTGGTGGAGATCATCTCATAACTTCAATACCCTTCTAAGGTAGTTTGTATTCTGCAGATTTCCTTAGTGATTTTTATATATATATATATTAGAAAAGTCCCTGTTTTGCATAATTCATGAAATTATCTGTAATTGTGTAATTAGTGTAAATACATGCAATCACATTTACAACATATAATTACAAAGTTCAATGGCATAATTGTGATGAGTAATGTCAAAGAAAAATTTGTTAAATTTTATGAAAACAGTGTCTGTGCATATACAGGAGTTTATATGTAAAGCTGAATACTTGTGATGTCTATTAAGTTGTTTATAAAATTTACCCCCAAATAACACCAAAATAGTTATTCCCATTCAGAAATTATCTGAAATTGTTTTTTAAAAAAATTGTGAATTATAGAAGCAAAATTATTTGTACCTGAATTGTTTCTGAAATATTTTGTTAAAGTGATACTTTCATTTAATTCTTAGAAGGCCATCAATTTACAGACTCAACAAGAAGTCTGGTGGCACCTTAAAGACTAACACATTTATTTGAGCATAAGCTTTCATGGGTAAAAAATCCACTTCTTCAACTGCATGGACCTCCAGCCAAATAAATGATTAGAAATACATACAGTCAGTGGGTAACTCTCTCTGTCCCTACAATTCTGGAAGTTCATTTTATCTCTGAAATCTTTACTTTCTCAAAAACTAGAATGAACTTTTTAGGTGTGTAGGAATATAAGACAGCTTTTGAATCATAGAAATGTAGGGTTGGAAGAGACTGTGAGAAGTCATAAAGTCCAGCCTCCCATACGGAGGAAGGGCTAATTAAAGCTAGACTAGGGGTAGGCAACCTATG
The DNA here is from genome assembly GCA_007922305.1 of Dermatemys mawii. Classification (NCBI taxonomy): domain Eukaryota; kingdom Metazoa; phylum Chordata; order Testudines; family Dermatemydidae; genus Dermatemys; species Dermatemys mawii. Next base: position 552,873 of record ML677351.1, read on the forward strand.
GCACGCATGCCAAAGGCAGCAAGCAAGTTGATTTTCAGTGGCACTCATATTGCCCCAGTCTTGGCCACCGGTCTGGGGGGCTCTGCATTTTAAGTTAATTGAAGCTCCTTAAACATTTTAAAAAGCTTATTTACTTTACATACCACAGTAGTTTCATTATATATTACAGACTTATAGAAAGAGATCTTCTAAAAATATTAAAATGTATTACTGGCACGCAAAACCTTAAATTAGAGTGACTAAATGAAGTCTTGGCACACCACTTCTGAAAGGTTGCCGACTCCTGTCATAGACCATATTCCTCAAAGTCAAAGACCATTTATTCTCAAATTAGAACTGCCATCCTGTATCTGATGATACTTTGAGTAGCTGTCAAATATATAAGCAGTAAAGTCTGTATCATTTGGAAAAAAATCAACTCCTCAGTGTTTTTAAATGTTTTAGCCAGTGATATCTTCAGTCACCTTACAGTATTGAATTTTAAGCTTATCCTAAATACTTGAAGTGGGAAGTCTGAGTACAGCATATGGAACTGGTTTAATAAAGATGCTCACAAGATCCTTCTCATTAATTTGTATTAATTTTTCTATTCAAATTGCATTGGTTCAGTGTATAAACTGGTCTATAGACTATCTATTCTATCTTCTATCATGCTATTAGCTCAGCTTGTGCAGTATGGTATAACTACTCAACATTCCTAACCATTGGGGAAGCCAGCATCATCACGTAATCGGGCATGCTAGGAGCGAGGTTGGTCCTCTCCTCCTATTACTGTGTCCTCAAGGAAGGGTGTGAGTATGTTAGAATAAGGTACTTATAGAAATGTTACCACCAGGAGTTTGGGAATCCTTTTACTGTTTTGTAGTTGTAAGTTTCATTACATTCCTTGTTTTTATCTAATTTCAATAAAGGTTTTATCAATTTTGTATTGTCCTTAGTGTGTGTGTTCTTGTCAAGCACCCCAAGAGTCCTCTTCCCTTATAGAGCTCTTTGAGTTCTCAAACTCTGTAGCTTGAATTGGATAAGAACCTATAAATCTTCTGGTTGGATGCGATCAGTGGCAAGCCATTAAACTAACCCATTAAATTCAGCACAGCAAACCCATGGCTTTGACTTTACTATCCCACCCCCCACAGGAGGGTTAAGGTGGGCTATAAGACTGTAAGAACGGGGTGGGGTTGGCTCTATGCCATACCAATCATAGGAGTCCCCAACCCTCCTCCCCCATTCTGTTCCTCCATGTGGCACCTCCTTTTAAGTCCTTTACCATGTCATTTACCATATCTGGTCACTGGATCACTTCCCTATTTAGTGCCTGCACTAGACATCTACCCCAAACTTACAAAATAAGTTGTGATGTATACCCTACTCCATTTTCTTATTACCAGGAGAGATCCTCCCTTCTATGGGAAAGGTGAAAAAAGCTCACTCCACCAAAGCCAATCTGGTGAAGTGGGAAAAATTATTTCCCAGTGACCCCTAAAAAGGAACGACTGGCACAATGACCACAGCAGGTCCTAACCCAACCTGACATTCGCCACCTCCAGGGGAGGAGGAGTGAGTCCTGTCTTGCCTGCTGCATGGAAAAAAAGGGGCTTTAAACTCCCAGGGCTTGCACCTTTATATCCTTTTGACCTCACATTTCCAGGGTGTGAGTCAGTGCCACAAAACTGATCACTGTTCACCTTTTGTGGCAATTTCTGATCTCCTTCTCTTCCCACACCATAAAACACTGTTGCCATCCCTTGGAAAGCCCAAACAACTTTCTCCCTACTTTAGGTGCAGTATGGTCAAACCAAACATTATTTTATTTCAATCCTCCTACTCCATTCCTCCCATCCCTTCTGAGAGTTGTCCATTTTTAATCCGTGCTTAGGTCTCAGTCCAGCAATGAAATCCATTTGGAACTTTCTACCCAAAAAGAAATCCAACAGCAGGAAAAAGTCTATAGATTATAAGCTTTCTTTGCTATAAGGTAAGACTAGAGGATCACATTGAAGGGAGTAGGATCTGGATGGATGGATGGATGGATGGAAGGATTTTGACACCTAAGTATGTCACTGAATTGTTGATTTGACTGCTTTCTCTGATTTACTTTAGATATAATCCTAGACAGGTTTTGGCCCTTTAACTAATGAGAACTCTGAAAATGAATAGCTCTTCTCATTCTCTAATTTCTATGTTAATGACATCTAACTCAAGGAAGAAAAATAGCTTACAAGTTAAATTCAAGCTGCTCTTTTAATTATTGTGTTAAATTTCTATTCAAAGCATGAACTGTCCTACATTATTCCCAGTTACAGCTAGGCACCCAGACATATTAACCCTCAAATAATTTGGACAAATAAGGGAGTTACATGTCAGTCTTCATGGTTGTTATCAGCTTTTAGCTGTAAGCAGGAAGAATGTGAGAGAATCTGTGTTTGGAATAGAAATATACGACAGATACTGAAAGAGTATTTTGAATTTAATTTGAATATTGCTCTTCCCCTGTGTATAAAATTTATCTGGCAAAGACCTAATAGGTCTCACAAAGTGAATACATTCTTTAAACTAATGGCAAGCAATAAAAGAAAAGACAACAGAATGAAACACATTATTTACTCAGTATATTATGTTTTCCCCACCATCAGAAAAATGGTCATTCCTATTTGGAAGTGAGATGACATAACTCAGTCTGTCATACATGGTTATTTCATAAACTGCTTAAATAAGGTACTTTGAAGTTTATTAAGATTTTATAGTTTATCTTAAAAGCATTCCTTTACTTATCCCTTCATCTGCAGAATTAGGGAATTTTGCTCAGACAAATAAGCCCAATGCTCATTAAGATCCTTATTCAGCAAATAACTTAAGTATGTGCTTAATTTTAAGCACAAGTAGTCTTGTTGAAGCAAATGAGATTTATGAGTTTAAAATTAAGCACTATGCTCAAGTACCTTGCTGAACTCATACCTGAGGGTTTGTCATAATGCTTCCAAAGTCACTCTTAGTGTGTACTATTAGTGTCACACTGAGAGTTAGTGTGGAATAGTTAGTATGCACTAACTGTTGCAAGCTTTTTCCCCCCATATAGAGAATCCATAGAAACAATGAGCACTTACTGGATGAAATCCTGACTGTGCTGAAATCAATGGGAGCTTTCGTTTTAACTTCAAAGTGACCAGGACTTCACCCTGTGTTTTCACCAACATTCAGAATGATGGCTATAATATACAGTTTAAAGTGGTTGGGCCAGCTTTGTGAACCCTCTTACAAATTGTACCTCCAAAAGTTGAAGATGATCGCATACAAATAGGAAACTTCCATGAGATGCCCTTCTCCTGTATTTGTTTAGTAGGCAAGTCCTGTACTTGATCAGTATGTAACATTATTTTTATTATACTTGGGGGTTTTTAAAGTTATTTATAATCTGATTTACATTTTCCACAGTAGATACTAACTTTGTATGTCACACTTGCTAAAGATGACAGAGCTGAAACAAATTATATATATTTGACTTCTGCTTCTCTTGACAGTAATAAGCAGGATTTCAATTAGATGTAGCCTAAGCATCAGGGGCATATTACTCTAATAGTATTACACTGTCAGAAAAGAAGTATGATTTGCTCAGTACTGAAAAAAAAAAGAGTATGTTTTCCTAGTCTTAAAATAAGCACCAAGACCACTTGACAGTTAATACTGAGTACATAATTTGTTAGGGACACTTAACTTGAAAAGTATGTGTACTGTAAAATCTTTATATAATCAAATGTGTGTGTGCACATTATATTCCTTCAAGAGAGTGTCCTAGAATTGGACTCCCTCTTTGCATAAAATACTATTTCTGATGGGTAGTTGCTGAGTATTTCTAGAGGGGGAATTATAAGGCTTTCAGAATCAAAGGAGATGTAAAGGAAAACTGACATTTAATCAGGTTCTGCTATGTGACTATGGAAACTATGTAGAAAAGTCATTCCAATGTTGAAACCATCTTTGTCCCAGACATTCAGCAAGAAAGACAAGATGCAAAGAATAAGATAATTAGATCACAAACTTACTAACTTAGCTCACCTGGGAACTACACATCAACAAGTCATGTGCAAGTCATGATTCCTTCCTTAATCATTTCCATATGGTAGAGGACTGCTGTCAACTTCCCGCCTCTCCACAATCTGTATCTATATTGGATACCTGCTACAAGGAAGCACTAGCAATTAGCTTGGCTTCCCTCTCCCCGTCCCAACTCTGAACCAGGTTCCCAGATAATTAACATTTCCCTCCGTAAATCTGGCCAAAAATATATCTGTTCCCTTATGAGAGAGGTGTAACCCATTGTTCCTGAATAACCAAATATGTTGTTTCTGATGGGTAGTTGCTGAGCTTTCTCAGGCTTCATACATCTTCTGGTGTTTTCAGATCAGTTTTCTGTCACCCCTAAGGAAAGGTAATCAATATGTCTTACATGTCTTAAACTTCTGTGCCCTGATAACTAAGTTAACAACCTTACCAAATCCCAAATTATTTTCACACAGGTGTACAATAAAAAGCTTCCTGGACATCAAAAAGTGTAAGAGGGCATCAGCTGGTCCCACAGCATACCCTCCTGCCCTGCTAACTCAGTTTCACCCTGGTACTGAGGCCCAGGTAAAAGGGGACTCAGGCTAGAGGAACAGGGTTGATATACCCTTCCCTATATATTCATGGCTTACCTGAGCCCCACTAGCATGCTCCAGTCAGGTGATTCTTTCCCCTGCACTCCTAACCATACCTCTGAACTCCTGAGGGAGAAGAAGGACTTAAAAAGTCACTCGCCCTTTTTCCCCCACCTTGAAATTGCATTTTTCCAGCAAAAGAAATACAAAATAATGAATTAAAAATAAATATGGTAGAGGAAGATAATGTCTATACTAAATAGTTGTATTTATTTCCTTTCTACTCTGTTTTCAACTTGACCCCCAAACCTAAATGAATGGCAGGAAGGCAGACCTCTGTAGCCAGGTGGAGCCCCAATAATTTCAATCATTGCACATCAAGATCAAGGTATAATTGGCATGGCAAAAAGTGATAAAAACCCCTCAAGCGCCAATACTGTAAGAAATACAATGTGTTTTTGCACTCCACCTGTTCATCTTTCTAAATTTCTTGCATATAATCTTGACATCATGCAACCAACTTTATGGATTTTAGATTCTCTTGTAACCCAAAGATTTGGTATTCTTCTTTTGGGATAACTTTGTAGTCTTCCTTTTTCTGCAAAAGAGAAATCATCTTTAAAAGATTCAAATTAATATCCTGAGCTGATGATATCACTGTTGTCCACTACCATTCCACTTCCAGTCATGTATGCTTATTAATAACATCATTGAAAACTTGACTTCCAAGCAGTCAGTTCATCAGTGATGAATCTTAATAATGCCACAAATGAAGTCACACTAAATCCTGCAGTTCTCAGCTGTGAGTAGCTTGTTTAATTGGAGATTTAATTAGAAATTTGTTATTTCAGAGAAATGCCAGCTCTGACTGAATCTTAAACAAGTGCCTATAACTACAAAACAGAGCATGAGAAAAAACTGTGAAAAGAGTATAGAAGTCAAAATGATTCTTAATTTATTTCAGAAGGATTATAAGGAAAGAAAAATTATAAACACCTTTTTACTGTGAATTTAAGATATTTATAAGTGTGTAAAGAAGTTGTCTATATGGGAAATTCACAGGGAAGTTAGTGTAGCATAGCTAGGTTGTGATTTTAAAGTGTCATAGCTAATCTGTACTAACTGCCCATGTGGACACTCTAATTCCAAACAACGTGGTTTAACACTAATGTGTTTGTAATAGTACTACATTAAAGTGCACTTGGGAACCTTTAGAGCAAACCAGCAGGGTGTACGCAGACCAATTAATGTGCACATTCATGTGTTTTAAGACTCTCACCCCAACAGGATACATTGGCCTACTGGACAATCCCTTTGTGAGATTTAACATTAAGGATACAAAGACACTTTCACTGCATAGTAAAAGTGGTAACACAAGGAGCTGGTGCAGATTAGCTATTCAGCAACAGATATTCTGCACTAGCTATTCTGGGCTTTTTTTAGCATGTAGACTTAATATATTTGAACTTTTCACATGTGTGATGTTAAGGATAAGTATGGTGACTAATTTTCAGTTCAACATACATAAAGCATTGGAGAAGAATGATTTTGACTATATCAGGCAGTAAACTAGGATTGCTCGCAAAGCAAATCATTAATTAGCTTTTTCAGATGAGGTAAATCAGCATAGCTCCTTTGACTTGAGATACTCCAGTTTACACCAGCTGAGGATCTGTCCCTAAACTATAGCAGGTCCTAAAATGGTGACTGGGGCCTCAAATAAGCAAAAACACTTCATGTGAGGAGGCTCAGAAAGAGCCTTGACAGGGTCATCATTTTGGTAAGCTGCAGGGAGAGGGGATTGTGGAGAGAGAGAATTATATAAGAAGCAGATTTTAAAGAGTGTTGATGAATTTTTAAGAGTTCACAGAAGAAAGTGTTGTGGAAAAATAAAATTCCAAACTGCTGCCTAGAAAGAAGAGAAGAACAAGGTGAGCTCTGAATATGACATTGCAGGCAATGATATAGCCAACAGGTGTGCATCAGATAATGTACTTCTCATACTTATTTCATTAGATGCATCTAAAATTTTGAAAAGCACCTAAAAATAAACTTAACCTTATATATATGTGAAAATGCCATTGAAATTTATAGTTCTATATCTGGTAAGCAGCATTTAGAAATATATATTTTAATGTTTTCAATAATTTTTGTACTCAATATTATATCGTTTCCATTTTAAAGGCACACAGTTGACTATGAGAAAAAATATAATTGATTTCCATCAGGCAATGATGAATGTTTATGGTTAACCTTCTTAAATATTAGAATTATGTCAATGTTAAAAAATAGCATTTTATTTGTAGAGTATATTAAGAACACTAATGCAGTAGTATGATGGTGTTTATTTAACAGAGATATAATAAATTTGAAAAGGATTACATTAACAGCAATGTATGGAGTCATCACAAATATATTCTGTAAATTTACAGGCATAGGAGGAGAAAACATTTGTCACCAACTGCAGCACTGGTTTAAATTATAGAACCCTAAATTGTGACTTTTGGGGCAAAGCATATGCAAATGAGAAGGGGATTATTGATGATTATTCATCTATTCCGTTTGGAAGAAGTTTTACATCACTTTGCTGTATACTTTTAAAAGCATCCTTTGACATTTAGAACCGTGTCATTTGTCTTGTGTGTTTTAAAGTCCATTAACTGCACTTACATGGAAATCCATACTGCACTGGGTACTTAGTACAGCTAAAGTTTTGGGCTGATTTCTTTATCCCTTGAGAAGGCAATTTGTCTTTTTGACCTGGGAGGCAAAAGAGATTATGTTGTCACCTCTAAAAGAGAAAATCCAATTAGTTTTCTGTCTGAAAAGATTGACTAAAGAAACTTTCCACTATGCTGATCACTTCAAGAGTTTCGTCTTTTTAAAACACTACAAAGATCAGATGGCTATCTTTTCATAGTTGTATCTTTCAGCCCAGTTATCCAGATCACAGATGACTGTTTCATTTTCCAGCTATAGCACAAAAAGGACAAGAGACACTTTTTATATGGTTTTAATCAGGCTGCAACGTTATTATTTACTCAGGTTACAACCACCCACCAGATAAAAGTGTACAGTGTAGGTTCATTCCACAATATCCATGGGGGGCTTCCACCAGCTCACTCTCTCTTTTTCCATCCAGGTCCCACAGCCAACCCATTGCTGGGACCTTATCATCCATCCCCTCTTGTAGGAGGGTTAAGATGGGCTATAAGAAAGGAGGTTGACTCCTTGCCATATCAACCATAGGAGCCACAACTCCTATTCCCCCAGTTCTGTTCCTTTAACCAACATCTCTTTTTAAAATCCTTTCCCAAGTCATTTATCCAGTCACTTTATCCCTGAGGAGTATGAAAGGACTGTGAATGTATCTGGTCCCTGCCCAAGAATGCAAAAGACAGGAGACATCTGACACCTGTTCCACTCCCAAGTCCCATGCACACAGGGGTGAAAGTACGCTGGTATGGTGTACCGCTAAAAAGTGGCTGCTGTTACCGGCCCGTAGCAGCCGCCATTAAAGTGCTGCCGTGACAGTGCTTTAAGCAGGGTCCTTTGCTGCAGCAGTGCTTTAATGTTGCTGCCCCTTTTGCCACATCCCCCCGTCATCGGCCCTGCCAGGTCCTTACCGGAGACTTTTGTCCTCTCTCCCTCCACTCACTTCTGTATCTTATCCTGTCTGTATGGCAGCCCCTTCTAGATGCTTCCAGCCAGTGGGAGCAGTGATTGGCCGAACCTGTGGACACGGCAGGTAAACAAACTGGTCCGACCCACCAGGGGGCTTACCTTGGTGGGCTGCAGGCCAAAGGTTGCCTATCCCTGCGGTAGCTGAAAAAGCATAAAATTTCCATCTCTGTGAAATTCAGCTTATACCAGTGCTAGCAACGTCTGGAGCCTCACTGTACACAGCTCTCTGAATCTGTTGGCAGCACCATTTTGATTAAATATGCTGTGAGCCTCTCTAAAATTGACATGATGCTGAAAATGACTACTGGAACTAGAGAGACCCAGTCCAGCAAAGTACTTAAGCAGGTACCTAAAATTAAGCACATGCTTTGCAAAGAAAGGCCAAAGGCTTTCAACATTACTAAGGTGACTAGACAGCAAGTGTGAAAAAATGAGACAGGAAGTGGGGAGTAATAGGCACCTATAGAAGACAAAGCCCCAAATATCAGGACTGTTCCTATAAAATTGGGACATCTGGTCACCCTAAACATTACTAACAGTGGTGTGGCTTAACTAGCATTAGCTAGAGTGGGAATATTGTGGTAGTTCAGCTAATGTAGATGAGGCTTAAATTTAGTCTACACTTCCATTTCCTCATCTCACTGTTTCACTTCCATCTTGAATTTTTACCATTGTGCATATAACTTCCCGCTCAGAGCAGGCATAGGGTATGTCTACACTGCAATGAAACACCCACTGCTGGCCCATACCAGCTCACTAGGACTTGTAGGGCTCAGGTTACAGAGCTGTTTGATTGCAGTGTAGATGTACGGGCTCTAGGACCCTGCAAGGTGGGAGGGTCCCAGAGCTCAGAATGCAGCCATACACCTCAATCTACACTTCAATTAAACCTCCCCTTAGCCCAAGTCCCCTGAGTCAGCTAGTACAGTCCAGCTTTGGGAGTCTAGCAGTGTAGACATAGCTTTAGATGACTCTATAGTAAACATGCTTGAGCCCTGTCTACATTAGTGCTCCCTCTGTTACCAGTAGAGCTGCACTAATTTTAGTACAATAGTGGGAGATTTCTCGAAATGTACACAATGTTTTAGTCTCCACTAGGAAGTGCTTTGTAAAACTACATATATTATTTTGCTTTTCTAGCCTTGTTTCCTGACTATTACTATATTTATTTGTATGATGGTAGTAATCTAAAGGCTCAATTGTGCTAGATACTGTACAGATACATAGCAAGAAGGTCTGTGGTTTTTTGCAGAAGCTACCTGAACTGCTGTACTATTGTCTTGTACTTCTTTATCCATAGACACATCTTCATTAGGTTTAATTGTTACACAACATTTCTCTTTTAGAGTATTATTTTATGACTTATAAACTATATACTTCTCATTGCTTGGCTGATTAACCCATTATGTTGCAGTTTAGAGAGGTTATTATCTAATTCCAGGGGGCAGACATCTACTGTGTTTTTAACAGCTGGGAGACAATAGGATGTAGAAAACAAATAAAGACACACTACAGGATAGTCTCTTTATCACCTTTTAAAGCTGGGTGCTCCTGCTTCAAAGGACAAATTGGAATCAAAAGCTAGCCTTCCCATGGTGAACACTTAATGAAACACTCTCGAGATGAAAAGAAGCGGCACTCCTAGCATGATATTTCATTTTCAATTGGAAAGACAAGTCTTCATTTCCATCAAAATATTCAGTGCAATTATAAGAGTAATTATAATTTTTGTATGTTTTCTTTATTCTTTTCAGAAAAATAACCTGAAGTCAGTTTTTCCTCACCCTTTGATACTTTGACAGCTTTTTTCCGGTGTAGCAATCAGGGTCTGATCCCAGTGAAGCCTGTGTAAACATGGAGTGGATACCATTGGGGCTACTCCAAATCTAGAAATGTATCTCAGATCAGAATCTGGTCCTAAGTGTTATCAGTGATTAGAGAAAATAGGGTAAATCTATAAACCCAAATAATGTCATAGTTTGTGCAGATTAAAGATAACATTACAATGTCTATGTGTCAGTCAATACTTGCCAACTCAGTCTTGTCCATGCAGAGATCTTCATCAAATGCACCAAATATCCACAAGCAGCCTTGTGTAAAGTTGGGAACAGAGCCTATTGACAAACATGAATCAAACCTTTACATGCTACACAGGGCAAGGCTTGTCTGATATCCAGGTCAGAATAGCTTAAAGCTCTACATTTGTATATTGTACATAAAAACAAATTAGTCATCTAACAACCTAATTTTTAAGACCATTCTCGCGCACATATGGATGCTTATACAATTGTAAGGGTACATTCTTGGAACACATTTTGAAATTTTAGTTCTTTGTCCCAGCAGCCTTAGGCTCTACAGCTTTTTGTTTTGTTTTGGGTTTTTTGGCCTCTGTTTTCTCTCTAGCAGACATATTTCTGCCTGGAAAATCTGGCACATTGTCTCTCAAGTGTTAGTGTGGCCACATCTTGGATTTTCCTAATGGAGTCTCACTTTGACCATACTCAGCCAATCAATAATGAGTAACTTTACAAAAAAAATATTGTTCACAATGTTAAATTTATAAGGAAAATTTCATACTACATTGAATGCTGTACAGCAATCTAAATAATATGTATGATGGGGTTTTCTGTTAATTTTGAATAATTAAGATTTATTTTAAGAACTAATGTCTGCATTGTTTAGGAATTTATTTTTGAAATCATAGTGCTTCATCTGAACAAATCTTAATGTCCCTTTACCATAAACAGTTCTAGTTTGAATGCATTGAAATTGGTCTTCTTTTTGTATAATTTATCTGAAAACCTTTTCATTTTTGCCTGTTCTGAAAAAAAAAATAGGTTGAATGTTTTTACGAAACATTAGAGAATTTAAAGATTCCAAATTAATGGGCTAAATGAAGACCATGAAGGAAGAATGTGTTAACCATGGTGAACTAAATCACCACTCATGATTCTCATTTAATCAGCATTGTTTCATTATTTAAATGTCTAAACTGGTTTAAAATTAATGTACAGAAGAAGTCAAATCCATTTAGTTTAAATCCATGAACTATGTGATCTGAATTCTAAGAAGCAGCAAAGAGGAATGAGACCAGATATTCACATTCAAGGTCTGCATGCTGATTTTACAGTTGTGTCTAAGTTAGCAAAACAAAGACCACAGCATGGGTTAAGTTAAATCATAATAGTGTACCTTCCTAATTATTACATTAGAAGTAAAATGTGTGAAAGCTTTCATTGCGGCATGAGGTACTCTAGCCAATGCGAGCAAAAAACAAATATGTGTTTAAAATATTAACTTGGCTACATTTTGGAACACATGAATCATCATCCAAAAGTGTTTAAAATGAGACAGATGCTAGAAAGTAGTAAAAATGTATGTGCTTGAAATTATTAAAGGACTTAATGTAATTTTTAATAGTTGATAAAGTTAGGTCAGCCAGGTAAAATATATTTGACCTTCATCTCTTTTCTTGTTTAACTTTTGATTCAAACTTAGCGCTGCAATACTTTGGAATAAAGTTGATTGCAAATTATGTTCTTAATAATAGTAATAACAATTAATAGATTGATACAAATTTTAAACATTTAGAAGCTTTTGCTTAATTTAAATGACTTATTTTCAGTTCAAATATGTCTATTGAGACCCAGTCTGATGTTGCTTCAAATGGAATCCCAGCATGTCCTGCCAAAATTTTAAGACTCTCCTTTTCTAATCATGTGTTCAAACAATAATGGGAGTAGACCCAGGAAAGCGGCATTTTCTCTGCTTCTTCTGCTCAGAATATCCACCATTTTTTACTTTTGATTGATGTAGTTAAAATTATTGTTATAGGCCCTGAAATGGAACTATTCCCATGTGTAAAATTAAGCACATCCTGGATTGGGGTTTTTATTTTGCCCCCTTCTCTCTTGTTAGGGGGACCAGTCAGAAAGTGTGAAAAATCAGGGCAGAGGATAGGGGGGTAATAGGAGCCTATGTAAGAAATACTCTAAAATCTGGACTGTCCCTATAAAATCGGGACATTTAGTCACCCTACTCCTTGTTGTAAAATCAAATCCCCTTCCTTTTGGGGCTTAGTTCAGAGAAGAAGAAAAAGAAAGACGTACACAGCTGGCTTCTACCACAGACACTCACTTCAAAAGCTGTTTCATCCCCTACCTCTTCTTCTCACTCAAGTGTTGTTCTTTCATAGATTTCAGTTGACTGCAATGTACTCATTGATGAATGACAACAGCAACAGCAAGGGTCTGTGCTAGATATGATTCTAATAGATACCAGGTTGAGGCCCCTTTGAAATTGTGGCCTTTTATCTCCTAGAGAATGCAGAGAAAATGATGCAGAATTCTATAGCATGGTTAAAATTTAAAATAGCTATAGTAAGGATTTCATTCTTTATTAAATTAGATAATTTTAGACTAATTCTATATAACCTTTTAATGTCTACATAACCCTATTGATTGCATGCTTATTCATTTCTACAGGATTTTTTCATAAGAGCTTCTAAATTTTTTTCAAACATCAAAAAGAAAGTATTTCCTTTATATCTCACCTATTTGTTGTTTTTTTCACTTGGGGTTCTCCAATACTGCATCCCTGTACTTGTCTGCCTAGTTTAGTTCACAGTCTCCTTTGTTATAGGCAAGAATTGAAAGCAAAATTCAAGAGGGCATAATGTATCTTTTTTTCAAGGATGGTTTCTTGTTTTACTTTCTGTTGGCAGGACTCCACAATGTCTCAGTGACAAACTGTTTTACATTTACATCATTTGATCATGTAAAAACTGTCAAAAGGAAGTGGTTCAATAACTTTATAGCTTAATAAAATGATTTTTTAGGAATTTGTGATTTGGTTTCACATCAATCATCTGGCCATAAAGTTTCCAGTTGTATTCTGTACAGACAAACATGCATCTGGCCAGCAAATATGCATATAACCATCTTTACTCAAGCAACTAACCCCACTGAAGTCAAAAAGACTACTCATCTGAATGAAATTTCTTATGTGTTCAAGTGCTTATTGAATCAGTTGCATTCTATGCATATTGTTTTTAATTAGTCACTGAATATTAGATGTTGCACTTTAACATTTTTAGACAATTTTTTTTAAATTCTGTTTATGAAACATCTGGCAATATTCTATCAATTCCAGTAGTAAGATAACCACATTTTACTATGTCTGCTTTTATCTGCAGGTCTGCAAAACTCCTATTCCTACTTTACTAGTAGACTTTACCAGTGGCCTAATCCTCACTTTTCAGAGGGAGTTTGGTGGCTGTCTCTGATAGGGTGACCAGATGTCCTGATTGTTAAAGGAACAGTCCCAATTTTGGGGTCTTCTTCTTATACAGGTCCCTATTACTGCTCACCCCTGTCCTGATTTTTCACATTTGCTGTCTGGTCACCCTAATCTCTGACCTGGGACTTAGGCACCTATGTTTTCTAGGCTTCATAGCCATGAGCCGTCTCCTGGAGTTAGGTGCCCATGCCCTTTCTAACAAAAAATGGTGGTAGTGGTGTCACCATTACCCCATAAACCTTTGGTCCAATGGCTAGTGCATTTATCCATAAGATAGGAGACCTGGGTGCAAATCCTGCTTCTTCTGCTTGAGGTGGAATAGGAATTTGAACACACATTTCATATCTCTAAGGCAGTAATACTCAGACTAAGGCTCCCAAGCAGCAAGTGGCTCTTTGATGTGTCTTGGCAGTGCATGATATTAAAACACTGTGCGATTTGATTACTTAATTAATCAATTGGATGTTTTTACTATGTTATTAACCAACTGTAGTTAGTTTGGCTGGACATTTTTTAATTATACATATGTGCATACCCTATGGACAAGAGTGGGTTAACCCCACACTGTGGATGGTGGAAGTCCTGCACCTTTGAGCATTCTGAGTATGCTCCAACTGCTGCCTCAGTATAAAAGGGAGCAACCCAGCTCATTCTAGGCTGACCATCAAAGGGGAAGGACTTCGGTGGAGGTTCCAGCCAAAAAGCCTTTTCCTGAGGGAGCTGGAGACCCTGAGAGTTGGACTGGAGGTCTGCAGCAAACAGCGCTTCAGGGAATCACACATGCTGAGAAGCCCAAAGACCTCAATGCTCTATGGACAGCAGCTCTTGGAAGCATGGTAGGAAGTGACCTAGGGAGGATATGTGAGTGGTACTTACCACCTGAGTGAGGTCAGTGCATTTTAGTGGTATTCCCTGCTTACCCAGTGGTGGACCACTCTACCACTGTTAGGGCCCTGAGTCGGGGCCTGGTGAAGTCAGGTGGGTCCACAGTCCCTACCTAGGCTAACACCCTCCTGGAGGTGGCCCGTCCTCTGCTCCCCACTTGGGAACTGGCCATTGGGCTGCACTACTGTGTCTAGGGGTTGCTATATGGACTCTAGCCATTAGATCACACTGTCGCTGTATCCTAGGGCAATCATACTAATTCTACCCATTAAGCTACACTTTCCTTCCCCTGAGGGTGGTTATACTGACCCTGGCCACTAAGCCATAGTACCCTGCACCTGAGGGTGGTTATACCAACTCTTTCCACTAGATCATACTGCCCTGTACCTGAAGGTAGTTATAGTGACTCTGGCTGCTAAGCCATGTTACCCTGGACACAAGGTCCACTGTAACTTCACTTTGCCCTGAACGGAAGGCCAGTATACTTGACTCTGACCATTGAGCTGCATCGCCCTGACATCAAGGGCCATCATGCCATCTTTGGGCCATGCTGCTTTCAGCCTAAAGACTGTCAAGGAGACTGTAACTGGTGGTATCACAATCCTGGCCTTCCCCCAAATGGGGACAAGGTGTGCATATCTTGGGACAATATATAAATAAAAACTAGATGCTTCCCCTGTCATTCTGTTTAAATATGAATAGTACTATAGTAAGTAAAATAATGAATTCACACTACTGTGGCTCTTTTGGGGAATGCTGATTGCTAATTTGGCTCCTGAACCAATGTGGTCTGAGAATCACTGTTCTAAGGAGAGTGTCCTTCACATGAGGTCTTCCGGGATTAATCTTTGTCAGTCTCTCCTGTTGAAGCTATGCCACTTAAATATATATTCTTTGGAAGAGAGATTTGAACTTGGGTCTGTCAACCTCCATGTAAGTGCCCTAACTACTGGCCAGTAGGATTATTTTTCACTTTTTTTGACTCACTTAATAAGTATTTATATAAAGTGGAACAGCTTTAAAAGGATGCATGTGAGAGCTCTGCCCCACAATTCCCCGGTGCTTTGGGCACTGTCCTGAGCAGTGGGAGGTATTGTTTAAAATCCCTGCTCCACATCATTCAGAGAATGGGATTTGTAAGTGAGTGTTCTAGCCACTGGGTTAGAGTGTTTTCAACAGGGAACAAAATCCCTCTGTTTGTTCAAAGTTAAGGTTGCTTGGTCTTAAGATGTCCCCTTGCAGAACAGAGTTGTCCCTACAACCTTAACTGTGCTCTTCTTCAGAAATGCCCAATATATCCTGTTAACAGATAGTTGCTGAAATGTAGAAGCTCTTCACCTCCTTTTACAATCCATTACCTCTCACCCACAGAGCTGTTGGGGTACACTGGTAATTGAGGGCTGCAGAGTTGGTTGCGGGTTCTAGCAGAGGTGGGGTACAGTGAGGTTGAGGTCCACTGGCAGAACTAAAGGTTCAGAGGGGTGGGGGTGTAGGGTTGGGGAGTACTGGCAGAGCTGGGAGTGCAGAGGACTGTGGTGCGAGAAGGTTTGGGTGCACAGGGAGAGCCATGAGTGCAAGGGGTTTTGGGGTGCACAGGCAGTGTGTGTGCAGGGGGGAGGGGCTTGTCATGAATTGCTCATCTGATACCACAGCCTATTGCCTTTCTTACCATCCATTCCATGTACCCACCTCCCCTTGCTGCAGCCACAAACCCCTTTCCCCATGTACTTCATCCCTAACATCCTCCTCCTTACAGCAAGCATTTACATGGCTATTTCCCCCCCAAATACTTTAGGATACATACTATCCTATCAAACACTTTGAATACATTCCCCCCAAAATAAAATTGCCACCCACAACTCACAAATTGTAGCAACTTCCTGGCAGTCAGAGGGTTGTGAGAGGGTTGTAATTAACATCTTTAGTTAACTGAAGGATAAGTTCACAGTCATCAACAGGTCTATGATTCATCCAGTCATTAGTACCTCTGAGTTTAAGAATACTATCCAGCAAAATAAACCATCTGGGTGCATGGGGGATATAGTTTGAGATCCTCATGGTCAAATTATTCTAAATTTGTATCACTGATGCTATCCCATGACCTATGAGGCAGACCAGATTTCAAAGCAATCTGATTACCCATTTGAATTTTAAAACATTTGCAATAAATAAGCTTTAAAACACGACAAGAATGGAAACCTTGTAGATGTTTTTTCTGTACTGGCACATGCCAAGTTGTTAAAATGTGCATTTGCTTAAATACTATTATCAATAGATTTAGTGGGTGCCGTATACTACTATGGGAAAAATTTGACAGATTTTTAATAAATCTGTAAACTAAGGTGTCTTACCACATGACTAGAGGATTGCTAATGTAGTACCTATTTTTAAGAAAGGGAGGAGAACATAATATAGGAAAGTACAAGCCTGTTAGTTTAACCTCAATTGTATTCAAAGTTTTGTAATAAATTCTGAAAGAGAAAGTAATTAAGGATATAGATGTAAATAGTAATTGGGATAAAATACAACAGGGTTTTACAAAAGGTAGATTGTGCCAGACCAACCTGTTCTCTTTCTTTGAGAAGATAATTGTTTGTTTGTTTTGACAAAGGAGCAATAGATTTAATTTATCTGGATTTCAATAAGGCATTTGATACAGTTCTACCTGGAAAATTATCTAAATTGGATTAATCTGAGAATTGAAAGATGGATAAGGAATTGGTTGAAGGGGAGACTATTAGGGGTCATACAGAAAAGTTAACTCTCAGACTGGAGGAAGGTTACTAATGGATCAATCTTGGGGCTAATCTTATTTAACATTTCTATTAATGACCTTGGCACAAAAAGTGGGAGCGTGCAAATAAAATTTGCAGATGAGACAAAGTTGTGAGGTATAGTCAATATGGGGAGGACCAGAATATCATACAGGAAGATCTTGATCTGGAACTTTAAAACTGGAGTAATAGAAATGGGATGAAATTTAATAGCTCAAAGTGCAAGGTCATGCAATTGAGGGCTAACAAAAAAAAAATTGCTAAAAGCTGGGGATTTATCAGTTGGAAGTGACATAGGAGGAGAAAGACCTGGGAATATCAGTTGCTCACAGGATGACTATGAGCAGCTAACATGATAAGGCAGTGAAAAAGGCTAATATAATCTTAGGATACACCAAGCAAGCTATTTCCAGTAGAGATAGGGAAGTGTTAGTACCATTACACAAGGCACTGATCAGACCTCATCTGGAATACTGTGTGCAATTCTAGTCTCCCATGTTTAAGAAAAAGATAAATTCAAACAGGAACAAGTGTAGAGAAGGGCTACTAGGATGATCAAGAAATGGAAAACCTACCTTATGAGAGGAGATGGAAAGAGCTTGGCTTGTTTAGTCTAACCAAATGAAGGCTGAGAGGAGATGTGATTGCTCTCCATAAATATATCAGAGGAATAAATACAAGGGAGGGAGAGGAGTTGTTAAACTTAAATCTCCAGTGTTGACACAGGAACAAATGAAAATAAACTGGCTATCATTAGATTTAGGCTTGAAATGAGATGAAAGTTCATAGAGGAGTAAAGTTCTGGAACAACTTTCCAAAGGGAGTCATGGGGCCAAAAAATTTCACTGATTTTCAAGACTGAGCTTTTAAAGTTATGGTAAGTATGGTTTGATATGACTGCCTAAAATGATATATAGCCAATCTGTGACTGCTAGTAACAAATATCCCCAATGGCCAGTAAATTCTGTGAAAAAGGCTTGGGCTGGAATTGGTCACACTATTAGTTCCACTATTAGGTTCTATGTAAATTAAACCAAACCTCGGTATGGGGATGGATTTTGACTCTACACAACCTATGTGGACTATCTTTTGGAGTAAGTTAGTGTGAGGAGGTGACTTATCTATCTCCAATGAGCTTTGTCAGTATCAAGGATCCTAGTTCAGCAGTAGCAGAGAAGGGTAGGATTGGAGGGTAGTGTTCGATGTTTCGGGGCTTGATTTATCACGTTTCGCCTAGACGCGATAAATCGATCCCCAAAAGCACTCCTGTCGACTCTGGAACTTCAGCTCACCAAGAGGAATAAGAGGAATCGACGGGGGAGTTGCCACATTTAACCCACCACCATGGGGATGGTCAGGTAAGTCGAACTGTGGTACTTCAACTTCAGCTATGTGAATAGCATAGCTGAAGTTGCGTACCTTAGTTCGACCCCTCCTCCCAGTGTAGCCCAGGCCTAAGTGATGTAACCTCACACAGCACTGCAGGGATTTTACCAGCTTAATAAATAAAATAAATGACTTACAAGCAGGGAGAGATGTGGAGAATAATAATGAGGCTACAGGGGTTCCAAGAGATCTGGAGAGGTCTGGGCTGAAAGCAACACTTACACTTAATTTGCTGTGGGAAAGACAATTAGTACTGCCACCTCCTCTCCCTGTAGTGACAGAATTAACAGCTTGAATACAAGAGAAGAAAAGATGCCTAATCAACAAGTGTAAACTTTAAAACATTTTTTTTTAATTAGCACCATTTTATAGATATACTTTCCCAATGACACTGTATAGAGTAGTGCAGTTATCTGATTCGTAAAGAGGCATGGCATCTCAGTATGTGTGTAGCGAGATGAATTGTGGCTTTGGGGAAAAAAAACCCTCTTTAAAAAATCAAATGGCTGTTTTTATTCAAGCAGTATAGGTCTGCTCATTGTGTTTTTAATGCTGCAGTTGATGCTGGTCTCTTTTGGCTCTTATAACTTTTACCTTCCAAAAGTCTATTAAATGTTCATACTTTAGTATTTGCTTAAACTCATTCCAGTTGCCAGATTCCTAGAGAGGGATCTAGTTTGCTTACATGTACTTGGCATTTGAACACTGAGCCAAATTCATTCTTTTGCACTGAGTTTTAAATGTCATATTTTGTTACGTGCAGTTTTATTCTCTCTCCTCCTCCTCCTCCTCCTGGCTGGTGTCTCACTTATTAATGTGTGACAAAAAAAATCAATCAGATTGTTGTATAAGGTCCATTAAAGTTGGTCTCACTTTCTACAGACTACGACAAATTCATAGAAGAGGTATGTGGGAAATGGGCTGGGCTAATCATTTTCTCCCTCTAAAATTGCTAGGCAAATTTAAATACTCACACATTGACTTTCTTGGAATGTATGTAGGCCGTTCTGTACCTTTTGAGATACTTTAATCATTATCAACGTGTGTTTTTGCAGGCTGCTAAGCAGAAATTTTTCAAAACATTCAAAGTGACATTTACTGCTGCAGTAACTTACATGTAGTTTGAAACTTCTTACACGTCTAAATATTTCATTGATGCAGTACTGTCTGTAGCAAGACAGCAATCGTTTTTTCCCACTTTCAGAACATAAACTACAGGCACTTAAGTTGAATAACAGCCTTCATCTTTTCAGACTAATTGCAAAAAATTACTTTGCCACGATAGCCATATTTCCACTGTGAGAGATTTGCAGTGACATAGCCAGAAGGATGTGAATTCCTCCCCTACTTTCTCTGTGCTTTAACTCTCTGTAAGTTACACATCACAACAACCATTCAACCATCCAGGGAGTTCAAGGAAAGGTTTATTTCTGAATTTATCAATGCTGCAAATTTTTCAGAGTAGCTGTTTAATGACCAAGGCAATCCATCTACCTTCCTCTCCATGACATAGAAACTTCTTTCACCAAAGTTTTGAGTGATCTTTCTAACCAAGTCTCAAAGTTTATACTCAATTTTCATTTTCTCTACTGTCTGGAATATTGTCAGTTGCTCCCCTCTCCTCTAAATCCATTTTTCATTTGGCTTTCATCACATTGGCCTTTTCTGGTTCTCTTCTCATCTCTCCACACATCAGTTTAGTGTCTCGTTAGGTAGGTCCTTTCATCTACTGGAATTCCTTGGCTTGCTCCTCTTCTCTGTCTAAAAGTTCTCAGTGGGTGACTTCATTAAATCCATATGAACTAATGACCAGTTCTACCCCTATGGATCTCAAACTTGCTGCTCTTATTTTTCTGGTTCAGTCTCATGTCTCTCATTGTCTTTAAGTTATCTCTGCTCCTGTGGCCTGCTGCTAAGGACAATATGGCCCAAGGGTCACTTTGACATTAACTTCAGCGTCCTCCAGCCTTTTAAATTTTTTGCTACAACATCTGTATTTTTCACCCACCACTCTGACCATGTCACTCCTCTCTTTGATTTCCTTCACTGTCTCCCCTACTGCTCTGCCCCTCACATTCAATTTTTTTTTTTGTCCACATCTTCAAGGGCTTACATCACAGCCATCCTGCCTGCCTACATGTCTGACCTGTTCTCTTTTTACATGCTCTTCCATCACCACCCATCTCTGTTCCACCAGTGATGTATGCCAGCATCTTAAAGAGCTACCAGATAAAGAAGTTATATTGGTCCTACAAAACCACATTCTTGATCATTTATGTATTGGCACTTTAACTATATATATATATAGTTACACACACACACTAACAACTCTCTCATAAGTTTCCATATCCTTTGTGTGTGTTTCTCTCTCTCTCTCTCTCACACACACACACACTCCGCCCCCCACAGCTTTACTGATTAACAATGCTGTCTTATTGTCAGTCTTGTCTATTTATGACTCTTACTTGTACCAATTGGATTAGTTTACACCTTTTGGAGCATAGGCTGTGTCTCTGCTTATTTTGTGAGGATTTGAAAATAAATCAATAGGAATATTAACTTTTAAAATCACTTTCTTTACTTTTATAATTCTGCTGAAGATTCTTGGTAAACCCAGGCATAATGGGCACTTGGAGTGCCGCTGAATGTGCTAGATATGTTCTAATATTCCTTGGAACATTTAAAATTAGTATCAGGGTAACACAATAGCATGCCCATCAGTTGTGGAAAAAGACCCAGTGGCAAAGAGATTAATCTATGATAGCTGTGAGTTGGAACATAAGGGAAACACTATCCCTTAATTTTATGTATGGAAGTGCTAGATGGACTGCTGTTCTGACCTTCTTGGCTGGGGAACTGGCTGTCTACAACACCCACATCTGATGTACATACGTGATCACTTGGCCATCAGTAGGCATCATAACCATCTGTTCACAAGCTGATATGCTTGTTTAATTAAACCACAGGTTCCAATTGAGTCACTTGGCAGCCTTTGACTTCACAAGTGCTTTTTCTTCTGCAGGAAGCAATACCACATTAGGCACCACCTCCCCATGGCTCGTTACCTCAGTCACACTTGTTCATGCTTGAGTGTCAAAAAATGTATAGGGAACAGCCCACTAGTGAGCACTTGAGTAACCAATAACAAGCACATGCTAGGTGTCAAAATGAATTTTATATTACATAGGACAGCTGCCTAAATGCACTTGGTGAGAGAAAATTTGTGACAAAGAGGGATGCCAGAAGACCCGATTAAGTCAATGGAGTCAAGACCATGGAGTGTGAAATAAAATTGAATTTTTGCACTTACCTTGAAATGTGAGGAAACAGCACAATGACTTGCCCTGCTATTGGACCAATGTGTGATTTAAGCAAAGTGTGATCAGCTTCTTATAATAAGGTGTTTTTTTTTCCCCAAATTATGCCTCTATTTGGGGTATAATGTCTCTGCAACTTTTTTGATGTTTTTTGCATTGTGATGGACGGAAGGACTTCCTTACAGATTTTAAGAAAATAGAGAAATACCTGGACCCCAAATCTTCAAATACCCTGAACTCTTTGGGAAATTCACATCCTGGTCTAGGCTGCCAAACCATCTGTGGTGTACATTTTCCCCAGCTGAGGAAATGGCCTCTAGATTGGAACTGTTCAGCCAGTCTTGATCTTTATAATGAGATAAATTAAAACCCCAGATCTGAGCATTTGTCCAGATGTAACGAGGTTTGGATGGGGATCCTGATGGTATGGCTTGGGCTAATTTTTTGGTTTTGAAAGTTTTGGCTATACATACTGTGACGGAGTCAGACCAGAAGGGTATAGGAGAGTGCTGGAAGGCAGGTATATCAGACTCAGGATGTGCAAGTCCCTGTTCCCTGGATAGCCAAACAAAGGCTACTCTAGGCCAATCAGGAACCTTCTAGAAAGGAGTAGAAACAGCTAGCCTGATTGGGACACCTGAAGCCAATCAGGGACTGATGGAAACCAGTTAAAAACCTTCCAGTTAGTCAGGTGGGCTGTGGGTGTCAGGAGCTGTGGAAGGAGGTTGTGCTGTTGGTGAGACTGAGTGGTGGACAACATATCATCCAGAAGGAAGGAGGCCCTGAGGTAAGGGTGAAGTGGAGTTTGAAGAAGCGGGGACTGCTGTGGGGAAGTAGCCCAGGGAATTGTATTGTGTTTTGTGAATAAAAGTTCAGCCATCTTAGCTGGAGTCCTGGGCTGGAGTCTGGAGTAGAGGGCAGGCCCGGGCTCCCCCCTTTCTGTCTCCCATAATTACTTACTGAGAAAGGGAGGTCACTCTGGGGCCTGGATGAGTTTCTGAGGCCCCTAAATGTTCCAGGAAGTGCAGGACTCATGAGTACAAACTTGGAGCTTTGTCACAATACATTCAGTTCCAGGCCTGTACTTTGGTATTTGACTAAAACTGAAATCAAACAGTATAATTTGTTTACAGAATTTGAAAATGCAATCAAAAATTCTAATTGGTCCAAATTAACAAAGTTTGGAAGAAAGGAGATAAATACCTAAATGTAAGAATTAAATGCAAATGACCTATGGTAACAAACTGTAGTTTTATTTATGCTTTACATACACTAGTTCAATGGCCTTAGTCCTTTAAGGCGATGATACTGTGGCCTGCTCCTGGAAAGTATTTAAAGTTAAGCATATGATTAAGTGAATCAAGCCACAGTACTCAATACCTTGCAGGATCTAACCCAGTGAGTGTAGATGCAGCAACCCACCCCAACTTGCTCTCCTCTCCCTCAGTGGCCATTTCCACTGAAGCCTATTTCAGCTGTCCCATGGCAAGCAGTTGCTGCACAAGTGCTTCTATATATTAGTTCCATTCATGTGCCCCTCTTTACAGGAAAGCTCAAGCAAGATTGAAGCTGAACATTTATCTTCAAGGAAAGATTTTGTACATCCTTAATGAGTGCTTTAAACAATCAAGAGGAAGATGAATATAAACCGAACTTGAATTTGATAGTGTCTCATTAATGCTTTGTGGGATTTCCTTTTTGTATCTGGTTGCAACAGTAAACTGAAAATGTGAATTCCATATATAATGCGTACTGTAGATATCTAGGTAACTTTATACTTGACTTCTCTACTGTATGTTCAGTCAACAGTAAAATGATCATGTGTATCAGGTTACACCCCCCCCCCCCACATGCATAAAGTGAAACTGCACATATAATTTTTGTACTTTCTTTGGTATATTGGATTAGAGCTTCAGCTATAACCCAAAGCACAAGTCAGGGAGAAAAGAGGAAAAAATGGTTTAAAGCTCAGCATTGTACTCCTCAGACATTGGGCCTGCTGTGCAGTGCTAGGTCCCCAGTGTAAATTACAGCCAATCCGTATGTTAAAATTGCTCAAGCCATTTTCCTTGGTTTTTCACTTTGATTTTTACTTTGGGTGCTGATAGGAGCAACATCAACTTTAAGTTAATGCTCAAGCAACATCAGCTTTAAGTTAATGAGCTTTTATTGCATGACTGTATGTATGGAGATCTGATAATATTTGCTCAAGTTCTTGCTCATTGCTAAAGAAGCAGAACAATTTTATTTTCTGCTATTTAATTATTGTAATTTGATTTTGCCCCCTGTTTTAAAAATGATACTGATATCCAGTTATGAGAGTGGGCCTTGGCATTAAGGATTGGTAAAGAACTGTCAAGCATCACTAGTATACCTACTCTTCTGTTCGTAGCATTTATGATGTCTGAAAAAAGCCCCAGCAAATCAAATTTAATGACCTTCTACCAACATGTGTCAGCACTTTTTTATGCTCAGTGGGTAATCCCTCTTGGGTCAGAAACTCTTGTTTTCTGGAGAAGGAACAATCTCTATTGTACTTATGGAAGATTTTGGAGTTTGTATAGTCTGTTAACTGTATTCCAAAATATGAGCTTCTGCTCTTAGGGAAACTGAAAGCTTAATAATGTGTCCTAGTTGGTAGCCAGATACTGCAGCCTGGTTAGGGATCACTAGTAGTGGGACTACTGAGAAATGTGTTGAGGAAGCAATTGCTGTCAACAGCTAAATTGCAAATGTGTTTTTCAACCTTTTCAGGTTGGCAATCCCTTATTCAATATATTAAAAAAAATAATGATCCACTTATATTTGCTTTTAAAAAGTGTGCATATGTAACAATAACAAGCCTATATAATGTGTGTGTTTCAAGAAACTGACAGAGAATACTTGGCCTTGAAAGGGAAGGGTGTGCTGGAAGTGGAGAGCAAGATTTTCTTTGTTTTAAGATTATGATAATATTTTCAATGCTTCACATTCCTTTCTGATTGCCTTTCATGTCACCCCTCCTCTTCCTAGGGGATGTTACCTACTGGGTGTAAAACACAAGTCTAGACTGATGTAAGGCAGCTGAATGTCATCTTTGACTCAGGTAGTCATGTCAGGAGATCTGGAAAAAGCCGTTTAAGCTACACTGTTAAAAAGAAACTTACCTCCAATCAGTAAGGGAATGAGAATGAAATGTTGGGTGCCCACAATTCTAACTGATGTCAATGGAAGTAGGTTCAGCACCTTTGAAAATCAGGCCTTCAAAGGCTTGGTTGGGAACTTACCTAGACAACAGAAGCTGAGTGAGTAGGAGAGATTTTCTCCAACTTGTTTGTTTCTTTTACCTACATGAACCATTTGTGCGTGGATGAAGATTGCAAACCGAGACACTGATCACTGAAAATGTTTTCTTGCAGCCCTAAAACCAAAACTAATTCAAACTCTGTTAAGAGAGTTCCTTTTAAACTGCTGTGACCTATGAGTTTTCAGCAGTGCTGAGCCCTTGGTCTTCTACGACTGCAGAGTTATTTTATTTGTATGTGCGTAACAGACTCATTATTGCCATGTTCATTATGTACATAAGAAATCACAAAATAAATGCTTTCTCTCATGGCAGGAAAAAGAAGATGAGCTAAGAGTTTCTTTTTAATAGATGTCCTAAATTACTTTGAAATTTGGACTCCAGCATCTGCTACACTATGCAGATGCTTTTGCATCCACTTAAATACTGACTGCCACCATCAACGTTCACAAAATAATTTTATAAACAGCCCCCTATCAGGAAGACAACTGGTGTTGAAGCAAAGGGAATCATGATATAGAACACAATGTAATACCATAATGCAACATACTGTAAAATTTAAGCAGTAATCACACATGACAAGTAAACTATCTCTGTGAATCTGTTCAATTTGATAAACTCTTTATTAAGAATGTTAACAGAACATAACTAGTTTTCAGGTTTGGATACTGACTAATCAATTCAGATTTTATCTCCAAGCTACAGTAACAAGTTTCATGTAATTGAGGCTTACTTGCTCACCTAGTACTTTTTAAAGGAATTTTGGCACCCTTCATAGAATATGCATATATGCCTTGCTGACTTTGTCATTTTACTCTGAAATAGCCTTTTCCCATAAATCAAGTTCAGGCTCTCCTCAGGGCCCATATCTGAGATATATTACATAATACAAATTTTGCACAATTGCAACTGAAGCAAATTGACATCCAGAAGATGAAGCTGCACAGTGAGTCAATTGGCAGCTGGTGACTGATCCATCAAGCCAAATGCTTATGAAAATTAGACACAAAGCACCTATTGTGTCATACTGAAATAATATCCAACATTGCTTAGCACCCAGGCCTATGATGAAATTCATTTGTATGTATGCATTGGGTATTGCATGTGGAAAGAATCTGGTGCATTTATTACTAGATCATTTATTACTAGACCATTTTTTTTAAAAAAAAGCCCCAACAAACCTGTATTCTTGAGAGAAAAATGAAATTTTAAAATAAAACAACTCCTTCATTGACCAACCCTCAACCTGGGCTTGGCCACTCTTTTTGAGTCTCTTTCCCTGGAGTCTCCTGGTTAATTATTGGGATTACAGGGTACACTCTCTGCTCCTAGCAGGAATTTAGCTCGCCTCTGGGGTCCTTTCTCAGTCCAATTATGTCTAGTTCCTGGTGGCATTCTCCTGGTCCTGCCACAGGTTGCTGGCTGGGAGCAACCCACCAGTGCCCCTCATATATAACAGGCTTGTCATGCCAGTCTGTCCCCAAACATGGTAGGAGGAAAGGAAAGGTTAGCCAATGCCTCAGGCTGGGCTCCCCTTGCTAATGAAGCTCATTAGCATTCCTCAGCAGCCTCTCCTCTTGGACAAATTTTTCCCCTTTTGCTGCTGCATTTCACCTTTTTAAGCTCCCCCTTCTCCAGGTGGCATGTGTTCTGGAGGTGTGCCTAATTAATGCTGCTGAGTGCAGGAATGTTCATTAGCCTTTCTATCAGTGGGATCGTAGCAGGTCCCATGACAAACCCCCAAATTATCACTTTGTGTTGTGGGTATAAGCTTTCAGCTCCTACTTAAATGAGGCTTAATTTTTAATTCATTGGGTTAATTGTACCATGTTCCATGCTCCTTTTAAAGATGGACTGTGATATGTTCATGGAGTTAGAATTCATTTTAGAGGAATAGACTATTTGAGCTTTTAGAGTGTGGTTATGGGAAACTACAGCTATTTCTCCTAAAACTGCTGAGTTCTTAGGGTTTGTCTAGCTGGGGACGCTCTGGCAAGTTTAAAACAAATCAACTAAAGGTGGGAAGTCAAAGTGTATAAGTTAAAACATGTTAAGCCACCATGTGGATGCCCTCATTCAGGAGTAAAGTGTAACTTAATCCTCCTTTGAATGTCTCCATGTAGACATAACTTCAGTAATCTTTTCAAGTGTCTTTAGGACAATGATTGTGAGGATTATTTGGCTTTATTTTGCACCATAAGAGTAATATTACTTCGCCCACCCGAATGTAGAACAATCAAGGTTTACTCAGATGAAGTTGGGGTGGTGGGTAGGTTAAATCTGGAGGTAGAGATTTGGGTCTGAACAGCACTGAGCACAAACTTCTCCAGCTTATAGGCTGGGATGGAGGACGCTATTCTTTCATTCCTCTTGTACACTGTGCTATGGCTATCACATTTATTTAGGTTGGGAAGAAGCCATAGCATCCATATCTATCATCCTATTCACTATACTGTGCAGGGCTGGTACCCCAAACCCCTTTCCCATAACATTCAAGGATATGGGGCAGAGGCAAAGCTAGTGTGCAGACCAATTGTCTGCTTAAGAGATGCAGAAGACCTTGCACCAGCCCTTCCAAGTTGGGTGACTTTTCACCTTTACTGCATTTATCCCGAGGTACTCCTAGGCAACTGTTAGGTTGTAAATTGACAATAATTGGGTTGCTTACATATTTGACCTGCAATTTTTGTATTAAGTTATGTTTGGACCTTATTGAATATCTAACTATGCATGGTTAAAAATTAAATTTTAAAAAGATTATAAAATTGAAACATATTTGTGCCTGGAGAAGCTGCATATTTGTAGCTTTGTTTTAAAACTGCAGCTTTAGGATGGATCTATATAGTTTCTTGCTGTGCTACGCTAACTATATTGCTGCAAAAGTCAAGAGCCACACTTCAAGAAGAAGAGTTTGGACCCAGATCCATAAAGAGATTTTTGGTGGCTAAACCCAAGACCCCTTGTATTGGGGTGGCTGCCCCACTCCTTGGTAAAGGGGATTAGAAGCAGGAGTCTCTTTACAGCCCTGGAGGGGAGGACCTACCTGCTGGGGAACAACCATACCTGAAACTGGAGCACTGCTGGGGAGTAGGGTTGGGGGTCTAGGGAGTGGGGTAGGGGGTCTGGGGAGCTCCAGCCTGGTGAACCTTGAGGCTGCAGGCCTTGGTGAAGGCTAGGGCTAAAGAAACCTGTAGCCTGGAAATAGGCAGAAACAGCTGGTCCTAACCCCTTGCCAATGATAAGTGGCCATTACAGACTGCAGTCTGCCCCAGTGAGAGGGGGCTAGATGATGACTGGCGATAGCTACTGAGGCAAGGTGAGTTTAGAGGGCTGGGGATTCCCCTGGGGGGGTAGACCCAGAGTGTGGGGGTGCTGCAGTAGGCAGAACCCCAGGGCAAAGGGCAACGGGGCCTGGGAGGGACATGGGGCCAGTGGCAGGAGAGTCATTGGCCACCAGGAGTCACTCTGGAGCTGAAATGAGCCAATTCCTGAGATGACAAGCAGGAGGCACCGCACTGGTGAGTCATCGCCTCGCTACACCCCTATTTGGATCTGGGTCTTACAACCTATTGTTTAGAATTTACACTAATGATTTCACTAGTAGGGGCTGAAGTGAGGTTTGCAGGAGAGATGCAGTGCTCAGGATGTCTTAAATGGGCACAAATATAAGATGGAAAGGTATTTCTATGGCAGCAAGGATAAATTATGTGCTGGATTCGGTGACTGTAGAAAAGCAGTAGATACTGGTAACATGAATTGTTATAGTTACCCCTATTCTTTGGCTTCAGTGAAGGAAGGGTGAAATAACTGTCCATACTTTAAGTTTCAGGAATAGCTGCAGCACATTAAATAGTTGTGGAATGATGAAAAGCAGTAGGGGGAGCTGAGAGGAAAAGAACGAATTGATTGTTAATTTTTTGATAGATAAATGCCTCTTTTAGAGGATACCAGCTGATAATGAGTCAGTATAAGATCACTTAAACCAGGCTAAGGTTGGTTGATGACTGGGCATCACAATTCTATCAGTGGAATTTTCCATCAGCTCGAGCAAGCTGCTCCGACTGAACTGCCTTTGGGGTGCCCTTTTGTGAATGCTGAAGCATTTTCCTTGGAGATAGCCTTCCCAGGTGACCTTTAGGTATCCTTTAGAAATCCAGGCCCATTTGCAATACTTATGTGTCACTGTCAGTCTCCTTCAGTTTGTGTCACTAATAAATTTAACCTTTTTGTACAAAGATATCCGCATCTGACATTTTCTTTTTACTCTTGCAAGAATGTGTCCACTGTCGCAGATGTACGTAAATGTAGTAGGACCCTTAAAAAAAATCTCTGTTGGTTATTTAAAAAAAAATACAATTGAAAGGAATACAGTCAGGAATACATATGTGATGTTTAAGCTTTCTGATCATCTAAGTTAAAACACTAGATCATTGTCATAATATTCACTAGTTTCCATGTGTGATCCATACACAAAGTAAATCCCGAAGTATATATTTAAAACTACTTGTACACAGGAAATATGGGTGGAGCATGAGAAAAGAACTCTTTTGATAAATAAAATAATGTCACAATTGCATTCTATTTACTGACTCGCCACAATACAACCAATTATCCCTCTCTTGGGCCAAACTGAATTATGCATCCTGCAAAATTTACTAATTATTCTATCTAGCATCCTGACTTAAAGCCAATACTGCATTTGATCTACCCTCTCCTGATCTCTATGCCATTGTGATCCATCTTCAGCATATCCATAATTTTGTTCAGATGTTCTTGTTGTTCTGAATGTCCTGTGCAACTGGAAAAAATGGAATGTAATGGGGATACATACCAAAGCTTACTTTCTTATAGCATGCGCACCTACCTCTACTTAGAATATAGAAAGCTAAGTGGACATCAAGTCCTGATAAGAGATTACCATACATTTTCTAGCAATGATGATTTGAGAATAAGTGGGTCATGAATGCAACTGAGTTATTTTTTTAAAAGACCTCTACCCATCTCCAAATTTATGCCCTCCCAAATTTGCAATTAAAAAAGATGTCACTTAATTTATATTTTCAATAAGGCAGAAATCAGTAAAGTCTGTCTTTTCTGCCACTGTATTGCTGGTACAAAATTGGGAGGCACTTTTAAAATATTTGACTGCAAAACTTGAATATATGATGTGCATATGTTTGGGTCTGTGCCAGTACTCAAGAAAGAGAACAGCATCAACACCACTACATTTCTTACTCATTTGCTGGGCCTCAGGAGCTTTGGGCTCAGTTCCTGGCTCTGCCACAGATTTCTTCTGTGGCCTTGGGCAAGTCACGTAATCTATGTGCTTCAGTTTCCCCATCTGCCAAATGTGGATATGATACTTCCTTTGTCCACCATTTTCCTATTATTTTTTTCCTAGTATTTATTTAGATTCTACACTCTTCAGAGCAGAGACTATATCTTGTTGTGACCAGGGCTCCATGTTACATAACTGGGGTCTCTGGATGCTATAGTAATATAAAAAATAGATAACCAATAAGGCGTTGCTGGAGTATCATTCCTGGACGGAATTCCTTGAGTGTAATTGGTCATACTTTGGAGATACTGAAATACATTTTATGCACCAAATAAAAATGACTAAAGTGATTCCCAGATTGATAATATGTAAATAGGCCTAATTAGGTACACAATCTAAAGAAATTGAATGCCCATCTCTGTCTTTCACATGACCTTGAATGTCACATCCATTCTGGTCAGTTGTAAAAATATTTTCTCTCTGTACATTTTGTAATAAATGTATTGAGGCACTGTGCCTTAAAGCAAAAACATAAAAATGGACTAATCTTAATAAAAAATTGACAGGAACCCAGATTCAGATCTGCTTATTTTTATCTGTAAAACTATTAGGATGATAATTGTTGCTTCAAGGAGTACATGTTCCCTTACTATGGAATGGATCAACTAATTTAATCAAATACCACTTTTTAAGAAAAATATCTTTTTTTAAAAAAAAAATGTTGCTCCTCCCATGAATTGATGAAGATGGCACAAATTTATATTTTCATTTTTATTGTTTGGATACCAACCTCTCATACATAAAAAAATAAAAGAAAAAACAGAAAAAAATGGAAGCTGGTCCTAATAATATGTGGTCCTACTCAGAGAAGTCTGTGGTTGGACATATTTGCCAATGTTTAGGCACCGGGGTTCCATGCAGATATAGGAATGTGCCAAGTTTCAATATGTATTTTTTTTAAAAAAAATTACTTGCTTTTGAAACTGTATGTTCCTCAACACATTGATATATCTCCTTGCTCCTTGGCATTACCACCTGGAATGATTACTTGTGAAAATGAAAATGGAGAGGGGAGATATTTCCATAACCTAATGTCATGTTGGGGGTTTTGAACTCTTGACATGATTTCTGACACTTCTGCTGAGTAATCCAGCCTGTAAATAACAGTGGGCCATTGAGCACAATAAGCAGGCTAACCCGTTCATGAATTCAAGGTGATCCTGCATTGTTTCTTTGGCAGTGAAGGACAAATTGTTAGCTTCTGTCTCTTTCTCTCTCTTTTATTATGGTTATTAACGGCCACAATAGTGTTAGCATTCACTGAGGAGGCTGAAAGGTTAATGCAGTCACATCTGAAAAAATAGGCTTAGTGTAAACTGAGCATAAAAAAATATTTCTGCAGTGAACTGATTCCACAAACTCCTTTCATAAAACCATACATCAGAATGTAGACATTAACTTATATACCCAATTAGCATGAACCTTGTTCTACACAAACTAATTGATAAATGTTACTTTAATTGACATCCAGACAACAGAGAGAGCCTTGCTGGAAATTGTTGGCAGACTCATATCCAAATGACCTTCAGTGTAAGACAGAGGTACTCCAAATATGATGTGAATTTATTACTGTCTTTAGCACTTATTCAAAGAGACATAGTGAACAATGAAGTCAAAAGAAATAAAACTATCCATCATTCCCACATGAGGTGTGGAGAAATGTCTGATGATGTAACTGTACTTCAGTGGTTGTATATTCTGCAAATAGGTAAATGTGGAGATGATAAAATTAAAAGAATGGGTTACTGGGTTAAACAGCCAAGTGACTGAACTTTTTTTGGCTTCAAGATTCATAATCATGTTCCAATATGTCTTCCAGTTATGGGACCTGATCCTGCCAATACTTATGCATGCTTAACTTTATCCAGAAGTTGACCCACTGAATTAAATTGGAAGATTCAAGTGCGCAAAGCTAAGCATGTGTAGCAATGTTTGTTGAATCTGTACTTTAGTTCGCAGCCAGGAATGTTCCAGTGGCTTTCTGTACCATACAAATAAGAACAGTAGGAAAGCACAGTGAATGAGTAAAGCATGTTCCTTCTTACCCAGGAAAATTGATTCAGGTTGTGCCATTTTCAGTTCTTGTTACAAACTCTGCTGTAAAAACAGGGCATTGGGATTAAAATAAAGGCTTTGCTGATGTAGCAAAGTACAGAATCAGATGCTTCACCTTCTTAAATATTCTAGAGTTCTCAGACTCTCCTTTTTCCTCATCTGCATCTGCTTATCTTAAAGGGATATCCATTTATCCAACTTTTGTCCATACTCTTCTTTCAAAGTAGTTTCACTTTTGACTAACCAAGCATTCTCTGGCTCACTTGCTGACTGCTCAGTTCTCATCAACAGCCCATGTGAGGAATTTTCCTAAAGTTTTGAAAGCATTAATTGCTTAGCTATGCATGTGTTTTCATTTTAAGAGGATTATTCAAGGAGACTAAGAAAATTCATGCAATTGTTAACATTGCTTATCACAAGTGGGTAGCAAGTCAGCATCAATTTATTAATATTTACAACTCAGTCAACCATCTCCTGGAAAGGCCTGTGCAGAAAATTTCTGCTTCATCTTAAAGGGTACATCCTGAGTTAAGAAGCAAGAACCCAATTTCATCTGAATTTCTCTGGCCCATCTCTCCTCATCACTATTACTATTTTAATTCGTTTATGTACTTTTCTCTCTTCACTCTTTAAAGTCTATTTGGCGGTACATTGCTTATTATGTTGGGGCAGATTCTGCAACCATTATTTGTTTGAAGTAACTCTCACAGTGCTAGTACCTTTTACTTCAAGGTTTTTTTGTTTTTGTTTTTTTTCAGTAAGTACC
The DNA here is from genome assembly GCA_007922305.1 of Dermatemys mawii. NCBI lineage: Eukaryota > Metazoa > Chordata > Testudines > Dermatemydidae > Dermatemys > Dermatemys mawii. Next base: position 586,293 of record ML677351.1, read on the forward strand.
ACTCAAAATGAGGAAGAGTTGCAGAATCTGGCCCATAGTTAATAAACAAAATCAACTACCCAAACCAAAACATGTGTTTATTCTAAGGAGTTTGTATCTACTATTAAAATTGTGCTTATTTACTATGGCAATTGATGTTAAATGAACACAGAGAAAAGGTAAGTATTTACTTATATCAGAAATAGTCTAATGTGAGCCTATTCTGTTGATATTAAAATAGGAAAAATATTGAAAATATTATTAACAAGCTGGTTTGGCTTGCTGTGATTTAAATACCTCTAAATTGACAATGTCAGGTCTCCTGCCTGTACTGCTAGTTACCTGAATGAGAATCTCCATATGTATTGAGCAATAGCTGGTTAAGCTATAGAAACTCTAATTGGTCTGATGTACTTTGGGCTGCTCTCAAATGTCATACTTCTACCACTGCATTCTCTTTAACATGGTTTGAAGGATGTCTTTGGCTATCATAAAATAACAGATCTCTTCTTTCTGATGCATCTCTAGATAAAAGAGCTTTCTTTGAAACCTCTTAAATACAAACATTCTTTTTAAATATAGACATCTGGTAGCTGCATCTAAATATGAAAGATATAGACCAGAAAAGTCTGACTGTTGCCTGAGGCCTCTTTTTCGTCACATATTAGAGTGTGACTTCCAAAAAGATTTCATGAGTTTAAACCCTCAAATTCCACTTAACTTTAAGGAGTGGGGTACCTCGCTCCTTTAGACCCCTTTGAAAATCATAGCATTAATGCAGCATAATGGAAAAATCTCAACATGATTCAACTAGCAAATATGAAAGTATGTATTCTGTTAACACTTCCTCCCTGGGTTACTGAGGACCCGTGTAGTTGCTTCTCTTCTCATGTTCACATATAAATGAGAGATCTTCCTGGAAATAGCAGGAACTCTCATCATACAGCTTGGGGATGTACTGCCAGGAAGTGGCATCTTTCAGATGAAACAGTGTGTTTCTGAAGTCATGTCATTAAAAGTCTCCTGGCATTTTTCATAAGAATGGGTGTGCCCTGGCCAAATTCCAACTCATGTTACAGTATTATTTCTTCATAAAATTCCTCTGCGTTTTCAATGGAATAATGTATTCTGCTCCACTTGATATCATATCTGCCTTATTATAGAGCAGCTCTGGGCTATTAATCTGATGCCATGCTGCTTTACTTATATGTCTGCATTTCAGCGATGGGTGAAATGATTGCTGTATAATGTGTAGAAACCATTTCATGGACAAGTACTTTAGGTTATTTGAACCTCTTTTGCTTTTAAAAGTATTTACTGGCCCTTCTGTGGCACTGCACTGGAGGGAAAATCTCGCCATTTCATATACCCTTGACCTTCAGATCAGCTTCTCATGATCACTTTTTTCAGAGAGGACAGAGACCCGTTTCCTTTGAGATCACCAGTGAGTAATGTTTCCAGCCTAACCTTTGAAAATCAGTCATTCTAAAGAAAACCTATATTTAGTTGCATAACAAAGAAGAGAACACGCTCCTCCCACCCCCAAAAAGCTTTTAAACTCATAAACTTAGTGTGGATTTTTTTATAAAATCCTGAAAAATAAGCTCTATTGAAAAGTAGACTAGAAAAAAAGTCTTCTTCCCAGCTACCATAATGGACAGCTCTTCCCTCTATCTGTCTTTGCAACATTTGGAAAACGATATTTCCCAGAGTACAACCCAATTCATTGCATAGCTCCTAGCTTCTGAAGTAAAGGTTTCTCAGATTAAAGTGCATGTATTATTTGGAGGACCCCATGTGTCCTTCACTTGCCAGTTTGCCCAAATCTTATGAGAGTCCTATGGAGGCAGCATAGTCAAGTGGATAGCGTCTTGGACTAGGAGTTGAGTGATATAGGGCTCTATGCCTGGCTCTGCAGCTGACCAGTTGTGTGATGTTGGTTAAATCACTTCATCTTTCGGTTTCCTTTCTCACCCTTTGTGTGTCTTGCCAATTTAGGGTATGGTTACACTTACAAGATTATAGCGCTATTGGTTATAGCGGTCCCCTTATACAGTAATATGTATAGCGCTATTGTATGTCCACACTCAGACGCGCCAGCGGTATAGCATGGCCACATTTGGGGCACTTAATGCAGCATTAAGAGCAGCGCATTAGGGCAGGTATCCCAGCATTAAGCTGGGTGCAACGTGCTTTTTAAACGAGGAGGGTGAGGGGGGATGTGTTGTGTGTATGTGGAGGGAGAGAGACAGTGATTTTCCCAATCTTCTGAAAGCCTGTCAGCGAGCCTCCGTTCATAGAAGGCTTTGTTTTCACCCAGGCTCCCTCCTTAAATATTTGCATTGCTTATCTGCGGAGTTAAGAGAGAAACTCTAAAGAGGTACTTCCGCATTCCTCCAGGCGAGTTCAAAACAAAGGGAAGAGATGTCAATTGCCTTAAATGGCTCTAGGCATCTCCAGAGCTCACTTGTAGCGCAGTGGGTGTCCACATTCTTGCTGTACCGCTACAGAAGCTGCGCTACAGCCCTTATTCCCCATGCGGAAGTGGATTAACAATAGCGCTATAATTCAGCAGTTATAGCGCTCCACGTGCCTTGCCAGTTTGGACGGGGAGGAGGTTATAGCGCTCATGGGGGCTTTATAGCGCTATAAAGTGCCAGTGTAACCAAGCCCTTAGACTGTACACTGGTTGGGACAGGGACTGTGTCTATATATTTCTACAGTGCCCTGATATCAGTTGCTATTTCTAGGTCCTACCTTAATCCAAGTAACAAATAAGAACAACAACAAGATGACCAATAACAGCACTTTGCTGTTGCAAACAATTTGAACCCAGAGCAATAATTTTTAATGTTGTAATATAAATTTTCTTTCCATAAATGCATATACTTTGTTTCCCAGAAATTCATACTTAAGCATTATTGGTAGCTCTGCTCATGGTTTAGAGAGGACTTGTGTGCTACAGACATCCTTCAAAAACAAGATTGCAAATATGAAAAACAAAATTAATATATTAATACACATTTGGGTAAACCATTCTAATACTATTCTGTGCACATTCAAATATCACATAATTGAGATCACCTAATTGATCATAATGGCCTTTGTTATTTGGTTCAGAACAGCAGCAAATTCCTACGTTTAGCTAGCCCTTATTCTAAATTTTTAAAGTACCAGGGCACCCAAGCTTATCATTAACTTGGGAACCCCACTCGCGTGCCTAACGTGATTCTTCAAGATGATTTATTCAGTTGTACCTCTGCATCCTCATGATAATCCCTTGGCTTCAGTAGATTTCTGAGAAAATGCTTTAAAGAGACAGCCAACACATCTAAAATATAACAGGTGTATCTTAGAACCAGTTGTATGTTTGGAAAAGATCATAAATCTACAAGCAAGAAATATAGGAGCCTAAGTCCAACATATATGTGCTCCTGAGATCCTGAAAATTCCAAAACAGATTAAAATGAGAAACTGAGGAACTGGAATTAATTTTCAAATTGGATACAAGAAACTGAGGGCCAAATAGAACTTGTGAATGGTTCTCTCATTACACTAATTGATTGCATTTCCCTAGTTAATTTACCTTCAATAGCTGTTATCTCCTGTCAGACGCAGAGATCCATTTCAAAAGGTATTTTTTTCTCCTGCTGATAATGGCCCATCCAAATTAAACAGCCTCTTAGAAATGGTATGCTAATGTACAACCTTTTTTTTGTCGTCTTCTTCTTTCTGTGTTTATAAATACATCTTACTTCTGTTCCATTCTGTGCATCTGATGATGTGGGCTATAGCCCATGAAAGATTATGCTGAAATAAACTGGTTAGTCTCTAAGGTGCTACAAAGTCTTCCTTGTCTTGTTTACAGGTACAGACTAACATGGCTGCTAATCTTAAACCTGTTGCAATGCCTAAGTTTCTTTGTGGATATAGTCCAAGAGACATGAAAGTATTGTTTCTGTGATAACATATTTCATTATTTTAGCATATCTATCCAAGATTTTTAGTAAAAGATTTGCATGATTGGCGCTTACAAATTTACAAACATTCACTCTAATGCTTGATATTCTGGTCTTATTGACTAGTATGGGTTTCAGACTTGTGACCTGCAGCACATCTGTCTTCCCACAGGCATTTCCATTGGATTTGTTTGATAAATACTCTGGACCCTTTAAAGAGGTCATGTATAAAGGTGAACTCAAAAATGTAGACTGGGTATATATTCAGAATTGAACTTTACATTGTATAAAAACTGATTTGGTTAAATTGTCCACACTATGTTTTGCATCAATCTTAATTTAGTGTAGCCCTTTCTTAGCTAAAGTCTTTTATTTTTTTTAATGTGACTTGCACTGACTTAACTAAATTGGCTTCAAATCACACCTTTAATTAAACTTCTGCAACTTTGGTTAGAGAGGCCTGAGTCAGAATTTTGCCACGTGGCTTGCTTTCTCTGTTGTGAATATACATTTGAATCCTTTGCTTATTGTTATGGATGTCATGAATTATTTTAACTGCTGTTTCTCTGGCAAGATAATTTTAAATGAGACAACATTCTTAATATGAGTGTGACTGAGACAGTTTATAAAAGAAAAGAAAATTGAAAGCTTTCAGAAACATCTCTTCTATTTTCCCATGATATACCCTGGCTATTGGAGGTAAAATGTGTTTTATTTACTTTCATAGCAGGATTATGTTATCTAAGCTAGCTCTACAGTTGAAAAACTGGAAGTGATACATTTTTGATAAAAATTGTGACGGAGTCAGACCAGAAGGATATAAGAGAGTGCTGGAAGGCAGGTATATTAGCCTCAGGATGTGCAGGTCCCTGTTCCCTGGATAGCCAAACAAAGGCTACTCCAGGCCAATCAAGACACCTGGGACCAATTAAGGACCTTCTAGAAAGGAGTAGAATAGCTAGCCTGATTGGGACACCTGAAGCCAATCAGGGGCTGGCTGAAATCAGTTAAAAACCTCCCAGTTAGTCAGGTGGGGGAGCTAAGGAGAAAGGAGCTGGAAGCGAGGAAGCTTTGCTGCAACCTGAGGTAAGGGTGAAGATAGGAAGAGGGAACCTTGGGGAAGTGGCCCAGGGAATCAAAGGAGCATTAGTGGTGGAGAGAAAGCCACCAACAGCTGCTACCATCAGGGTCCCTGGGCTGGAACCCAGAGTAGAGGGCGGGCCTGGGTTCTCCCCATCTCCCTCCATACTCTATAGAAATTCTCTTGAGAGGAGAAGTGAGACTCAGTTCATACAGGAGGCCGAACTGTGCTTACTGAGCTCTACAGAGCAACAAAGACTGTGGGGTACCCCCTTTTCACCTTCCATACTGGCCTGTGATGAAGATAACTCACTAGGCAGCGACTCTTGCCAATTATACTGAGAAAGGGAAGTCACTCTGGGGCCTAGATGAGTTTCTGAGGCCCCTAAATCTGCCAGGAAGCGCAGGACCCACAAGTACAAACTTGGAGCTTTGTGACAATATGCAGTTCATTTTTGAAATACTGTGACTTGGCAACTTTCCAGATAAGTGCATTGATTTTTATGACATCACACAATTTGAAAAACACATTCTTAGCTTGAAAGAAACATTGATACCTTTTGAAGCACTGAGGTAGAGATTTCAAACTGTTTTCATCTATATATCCAATGTCCATCTCAAACCCCATGATACTACTACAGCTTAATGGATTCCATGTCTGCTACAAGCACTTTCAGCAGACCATTCCATGATAGGGGAAAGCAGAGAAAGCCCGTTCTTTCCTTGGAGCAGTCCCCTTTATTGCTAGCCAAAGATACAAGGTAACATTTCTCCAGAGTGCCTGTCTGATTTCACTTCTTCAACCATCATTTTGGTGAAATGAAACACAGATAAATTCAAAGTCAAGGTGATTCAGATTATGAGGTATGATCTTTTGAAAGTGCCTAAGTCACAATGAATGTACAGAGTGAATGTACAGAATCACTATCATTAGGACTTAGGCCATGTCTACACATGTCTTTATGTGTGTGCTTAAGTACTTCGCTGAACTTAGGGCTGTCTAACCTTGTTCTACCTTAGACTAATGAACCATGTCTTTGTGTGTGTGCTTAAGTACTAAGCACACACACAAACCTGTTTTACCTGTCTAACCCTGTCTAAACCTATCATTAGGACTTAGGCCATGTCAACACATGTCTCTGTGTATGTGCTTAAGTACTTTGCTGAACTTAGGGCTGTCTAACCCTGTTTTACCTTAGACTAATGAACCAAAAATTGACTAGTGAGTTGCTCCTACTTCACCCTTACAGCCAATGTTGTGGCTTCAATACCTCCAAGCAGATCAGTGTGAAAAACAACAACAACAAACCTAAACATGTTTCTATCAGAATGCAGAGCCAGCTTCTCAGCTTGGGTAGATCAGCATTGCTCCATTGAAGTCAATGGAGTGACACATCTTTATACCAGTTGAGGACTGGCACCACCACTTCTCGAACATTAACACTGGTTGACATTAAGAAAAAAAAAACATTTATTTTATGGTAATATAAATATTTTGCCACCGCATTCATTTCCTATTCATAAGAATAGGAAATATCATTCTAAAAATAAGTATTGCAGGAAAACGAATGCTTGGTTTTGTAGTTATCAACAGTGGTGTTTTTAAATCCAGTTTGACAAAAGGGAAAGTTAATAGTTGAAATCTAACCAAAACTTTGAAAAACATTGAATCAGACATCATATCCCATGCACCATTAACATACAGCAAATACTGGTGTTTTATAGCCTGTGTATTTGCATATGACTGTTGAACTCTAGAATGCCAAGAGTCTGTCTTATGCCATTTAGAATCTTGACTTTAGCAATACAGTACATTAAACAAACACTAGCAGAAAAATGATAGCTGTTATAAAGCTTTTGAGCAACTGTTCAGCTTTATGTTCCTGGGACACTTACGGAAAATTGCTTCTAATCTTCCTCTCAAGGAAAGAAAATAAAACATTCAGAGATATGGAAGCACACCAGCATTATTCTGTTTTCTGTGCTTGGACAAATTTTTTTAAAAATTGTTTAACTGAAAAGCGGTGATCTGTTTTACCATTTTTTAAAATAAACATGGTCATTTGCATGAGGCTTATGATTAGGAATAAAATGTTTGCTTTCATGTGTTGTCCCCATTTGACCTCATTTAAATAACTTAAAATGCTTCTAGGCTATCAAAAAACTGTGTGCGGGGGAGAGTTGTTTAGTTTAATTTTTGGTATGTTGCATTCATGTGTGATGTAATGACTCCATGATGCAGAATATAGACTGATATCTCGACAATGTGTCAGAAATAATTTTCAAAATCCAGTCAAGGTCGGATATTTTTTAGCCCACCCCTAAGCATCATCTGTTTTATAACAGCTTTTGTCTTTTTGTTCTAACACTTGAAGAATTTAAAAGTGGAGAAAGTTTGGATGTATAACTTATATTTCTGTAGGTCATTATACTTAAATAGTCTGAGTAAATCTGGTGAGTTTGTTAGGTACAAAAGATATGGCTGAATCCAATATATTAAATGAATCCTAGGTTTGTAAAAGAAAAACTTAATTCAGTAAGATGAAGCCTCTTTGTCATAGGCAAAGAGAGCACTCTGGGAGCCTTAAGTATCTTCCACTAAATTATTATTGAATCACATTTAAACTGTCATTTTTGTCTTATGCTTGTAATATAATTGTCTTCTTCTAATTGCTATCTATAATGTAACTGACTGATGGTTTGCAAGAGATTACTGTATATTGTGGCTTACAGACCACAATTTCCATAGCGCACAAATAAATCTTTTATTTTTCTTTCTTTACTGAAAAGCTCAAGTGTGAAAATCAAGAAGAGATGTAAAAGCTTTAATTAAAATTCTCCAAGTGTGCCATAATGAAAGTTTACTAAGGACAAACATGAAAACACTGGACAAACTGTCCTATTAAAAGGATTGTCGGAGAAACATGTCATCTAAAGTCTTTTTAAGAAATGTGTAATCCTTCTGAAAACAGCTGTTTTGCTGAGCTGTTATGATCCTAGGACTTCCATTTTATTCAGATTCATTAAAATGCAAATAAGTTTTCCAATGAAATGAGGTAGTGTATGACCAATGTAATGGAGGGCGAGTGAGTGAAGGCCAAGTTATAAAATGGTATTGCTAGTATGGTGATTTCAGAGAGCGACAGGCTGACCCGATTTGAAAATGCTTAAATTAGACCAAATTTTGATGCATGTGGGATGCGGGGGGTAGTAATTTACTGGTAGTTTTTGTTTTTGTTTTTACTTTTTGCAGCTGATAAGCTTCATAGTACAACTCATTGACTGAAGCAAATGTGTACATTACTATCATGGAAATAAAGGCACTGTACTTCCCAAGTAGAATTAAAAATGCTGCAGCCAGTCCATTCATTCACCAGCTTCACTGTTTACATTTATTTAAGTATGCTTTATCACAACCTCAATTATGTCAGTGCACAGCCTTTCTTAACTTTTATCATTTTGTGATGAAAACATACTCATTTTTATTTAAAACCTTTAGTGTTACAAATAAAACATAAGGGGTAAAATTCTGGACCCATCAAAATCAAGGGCTAAACTCTCCATGACTTCAATGAAGCCAGGATTTCACTCCAGAATTATAACATAAATTGGTTCATTAAAAATACCTCCAAACATGGAAGTACAACGCGCCCATCATTTGGATATTTTCCTAATCCAAACTCCAGTACTGAATAAGGAAAGCATCCCTACTCAGGACAGCACATAAGCACGTGCTTAACTTTAAGCAGATGCTTAATTCCCATGGGCCTGAAGTATTCCCTTACATTTAAGCATGTACTTAAGAGTTTTGCTGAATAGAGGCCTAAAAATGCCATTTCTTGTAATGAATGGGTAGCACAGACTGCCAGTCCATATCTGCACTAAAGGAGTAGCTTAGGAAACACTAGCTTTCCCTTCCAAATGGAATTTAAGATGTCCTCTGACAGGCAATATTTTGCAGTCTAGAAATACACCCATGTGCAGTGGGTATAGTTGCCAACCACACATAATTGGTCTGGAATCTCCAGAAATTAAAGATTAATATTTAATTCAAAATTTTTATGCAAATAAACCTCCAGGAATATGTCCAACCAAAATTGGCAAATCTAGCAGAGGGCACCACAAAGATTTAAGTGGGACTTAAGAAGTGCATAGACCTAGTTTTCATGTTCATAGGCTAATGCCGGCACTCTTCATAGGGATGAATTCCGCTTATAAAATATTCCAAATACATGTAAAAATAAGATGAACAGTTTTTGTATGTGCTTAAATATTTATTTTTAAGTTTTGTGCTATCATGCTACTACACAAAGTTCTTTAACTGCAAAATAAGGTGTAAATTTTCCATGAAAATTCTGAAGTGTCACCTGGGATAAGCGTGTTAAGACATTGGTTGCTATGAATAACTATATTTCCTGGTGAAAATGACAATATGTCTACTTTGAACAAATCCATGTAAAAAATTGTGAAGTTGAAATAGTTAATTTCACACCGCTCTAATGCTTTTATCACTTACACATATTTGACTATGGCACTTCATACCTAATAGGAGCAACTCACCTGTGTATATACTTTATCTCTTTCTGGGGAAAAAAAATCTAACAGAAACCTTTCCATGTTGCAGTCAACATAGTAAATTAGAACTAGCTTATAAGTTTTTAGGTTCCTGAATCACAAAAGTGTTTGAACCTTGAAAGGAAATAATATGAGTCAACAACATTGCTTTATACGTATTTGAGAGGAACAGACCTAGGGATATTGCACAAAATCCTAGCCCCATTGAAGTTGGTAACAAATCTCATATTTAAGATTAGCAGCCGTGTCAGTCTGTATCCATAAATAAGATGAGGAAGACTTTGTAGCACCTTAGAGACTAACCAGTTTGTTTCAGCATAAGGTTTTGTGGGCTATAGCCCATTTCATCTATGCATCCAGAAAAATTCATTCCTCTATTTTGTACCTGGAAGTTTTAATTCCTTGAGCTGCTTCCTGCCAGTTTGCAGCTGCTTCAGAGTTCACTGCAGGCTCCCTGGCCATTGCCTTCTGCTCTCACCACAGCTGTTGATGGTTTTCCAATTAGCCACAAGTGAGGAGGTAGCTACTGTCTCTTAATCTTTTAGTGGTTGTGGCAGGATGGGGTTTAAACACTTTATCACACAGCTATTATATCAAAATGAAGGGGCACTTTCAGAGTGATCTTAATGTAATGTTTTGCACTGAAAATTGACTGTAAATATGCAAAAGTGACTATTAAAAGGCAGCATGATGAAGCTCAAAACTTGTCTTACCTTGATTTCTTTAGCAAATGTGTCTTCAGTTTATAAATCAACATTTTCCCCCTGGAAATGCATCCGATGAAGTGGGCTGTAGCCCACAAAACCTTATTCTGAAATAAACTGGTTAGTCTCTAAGGTGCTACAAAGTCTTCCTCGTCTTAAATCTCATATTGAGTACAGTGAATTCGGGAGTTTGCGTATTGACCAGCAGATGTATATTCTCTTTGTAGATGGCCTAGTTTGAGGACCGAAATGGAACTTCAGGCCTCATTGCTGCTAGGGTTGCCAATATTCTGATTGCGGAAAACTGAACACCCTGGCCCCGCCCCTCCTCTAGGACCCCACCCATGCTCACTCCATCCCCCCTTCCTCTCTCGATCTCCCCCGCCCTCACTCACTCACTCATTTTCATTGGGCTGGGCAGCGTGTTGGGGTGTGGAAGTGGGTGAGGGCTCCAGCTGGGGGCATAGGATCTAGTGTGGGTCCGGGGATGAGGAGCGAGGGATGCAGGATGGGGCTCAAGGCTGGGCCTTGGGGCTGAGGGGGTTTTGAATGTGGGGGGCTTCACTGGAGGCTTCAACTGGGGGTGTGGACTGTGCGATGAGGGGTTTGAGTGCAGAAGGGGGCTCTGGGCTGGGGAAGGGGGTTGAGATGTGGGAGAGATTCAGGCTCTGGGAGGGAGTTTGGGTGTGGGAAGGGTCTCAGGGCTGGGGAAGGGGGATTGGGGTGCAGGAAGGGCTCTGGGTACACAGAAACACCTGACTGCACCTCTGTATAGCGACTGCAGGGGCATAGTGGTTGATTCTGGGAGCCTGCCTGCTGCTTCCAGGAGCCTGCTTGCCTTTGCCCCTCTGTGCCGCTGACCACACTTTTAATGACCTGTTCAGCAGTGCTGACTGGAGCTGCCAGGGTCCCTTTTCAACCAGGCTTTCCTGTTAAAAACTGGATTCCTGTCAACCCTACTTGCTTCCCCTCTGCACAGGGATGGATTTTACCCAAACTGCTCAAGACCTTCTTCCCTCCCCACTGTCTAAAGGTATATTTAATACATCAGGATCTAAATTCTGGTGCCTTCATTCAGTTTTCAGTCAAGTCAATGGCAGCTTTGCTGAGTAAAGAGTGAGTAAAAATTAAGAAATACTATAGAAAATTATCTTTTACATTGTGATAACACTTAGAAATACCAATCAGTATTATTGTCCCATAGTGCTTGTTATACAGACCTATAGTCCCTGACTGCACGTGTTTTATTGTTCCTCACTGTAACATTTGAACAATTTTATCTAGCTGCTTATTTCACATACTGTATTTCTTATCTTTGAGCTATACCACCCTGATTTTTATTCTGTTTGAAGTATACTTTACGTACTCTGCAATGGCATATCAGCCATTTATACTCTTAGTTTTCTTTTTAATTCCCTTAACATTAATATGTGGAAGTCACTGGGACTATTTCAAACCACAGGCCCTTATGGTCTCTTACAGTGACATCATTGGCAGGGTCCCTAGGATGAAGAATTAACCTTTGATCATATACTAAATTTGAAAACAAGCCTTTCCTGTTGCAGAGCAAAGTCATAATCCAAATACATATACAATCACAGGGACAATAGAAACAATGGATGCTTCTTTTGTTAATGAAATTTAACCTCAAGAGATTGGAGCACATATAAAGATCAATGTTATGCAGAAAGGAAAGATAGGAGTGGCTGTTCCAATTCTCTTAACTGTGTGTTTGTCTCTTTCCCTGCTTTTTACATCCCTCTGTCCTTATTCTTATTCATTTGACTCTAATTTAATAGAAATGAAAAGTTATTAATCCTGAATTAATATGTTGGCCACTGGGGATTACTGCCCCTTCCCCCCACTCCCCTGCATTGCATTCACAGAACGTTGGTGTTTGCTATAGTGCTACTTAGCCTGCTATAACTGAAACTGTAGCCTACTCATACTTCTAAGTCTTAGGATCCCTGGTTTAATTCCTGATGTGTCAGCCAGAATGGGGCCTCACAAATACTTAATTTCACTCTGATCAGTAATTGCTGTAGACCTAATTTCTGCTCTGTCCTACTCAAAGCATTTGACATAGGAAGCCCTGAACAATAGCAGGATTGGAGTCAAAAGAACATTAGATTTGAGGACCAGCTAATATTCTGGCTACCATGCTATAAAGAGAAAATAGAATATGATAGATCAAGATAAGCATGGGGACAAGTGCTTGCAGGGATGCAGCCTTAATTTGTAAAAGAGAATGAAATTCCATGTGGAGATGGGGGTGAGGGGAAGCAAAGAAAAAGATGAAGGGAGAGAGGCAATAAACCAGCAGTTTTAAATTTCCCACTCCCATTAATGTGCTGTGCTGGTGAGTGTGACTCTTTTGAATCACTTTTAAATGATTTTCTAAGGTAAAAGCTGAACTGGAAAACCATATTCCAAATTATTTTCTTCTTTATAAAAAAACTAATTTAATGTTGCCTGCTGGTGACTAACTTCAGCTGAAATGGCATCAGGTTATAGAGAGGGAAAGGTCCTAATAGTCCAGATAACCTGATAAAAAGTATCAACAAATCTCCTACAAACAGAAGTTAGTCATAACATATTCTCCATTTTTCTCATTATTCCAATAGGGAATACTTTTCATGGTGGAAGGACACATTACATATGCTCCCCTAAACTGTGTATTATAAAAATGCAGTGTAAAACTAGTGGGCCATCTTTTAATTTCTTGAAGTATTAGTAAGGTATTGGTGAACTTTTTGAGTGGTTGAAGGCTCTCTACCTAATGCACAGAAAGTTTGAGTCAATAGCCCTGCTTATGCACACCCTGTTTGCTAACTTCTTGCCTATTGTCCTTGCCCCACTGATTATTCTAGAGCAGTGGTTCCTAAACTGGGGTTTGTGAACTCTTGGGGGGTTCACAAAATGTTATAGGGGCTTCTCGGGGAAAAAATTCCCTAATGGCAGACAGAGCTGTCCCTAGGGCAGCTTGGAGCTAGAAGCCAGGAGCCCCTGGACTTCCAAGAGCTAAGCAGATCAAAGCAAGCAGTGCTATCACACTGAGAAGATTTAAACTTCAAGACTTCTTAGAAGAACAGGAGAGGGATGTGGATATTTTTTGCTGTTTTTTAAAATTAAACAGGCAGCTAGTATTGTTTTTAAAATTATTATGAAGAACAAGTTTAAGCTTTGTTGTAATGTGTGTTGTTTGCCTGGACTGCTCAAGATCTGAATGCCTGTGTAGGAGGAACTCTTGGAGTTGGCTTCTTAAATCCCTTCCTGCTGTTTCACATTTGATACTCCTTGATGAAACATAGGAGCCTTGTCTTATGACAATTCAAAGTGGTACAAGCTATGAAAGTGAGATCTTGGAAGAGTGTTGCTATTTGTCCAATGTAGTAAAAATACTGTAATGATAAATAATAAATAGTGTGTTATAAGCATGTCATCAAATCAAATTTTATATTTCCAAGATCACTGTTTTATAATTTATACTCCGGTAAAGGAGAGGATCCCTGGAAATATTCATTTTTAGGAAGGGGTTTGTAACACTTGACATTTTAGTGAAAGGCGTTCACAGGTTGTTAAAGTTTGGGAACTACTGTTCTAGAGAGAACAGTCTAGTTCAAATGACTCATGTGGAAACTTCTGTCCCTTTCCTTGTGAAGCTGTTCTGCAGTCCTACTAAACTCACTTGTTAGAATTTCTTTCCATATTGTAGAACCTCAGTCAGTCCTTGCCTTTCTTGTAATGGAACTACTCTGTTTGCATCATGATTCTTCATGTAATATAGCCCTTCTTAAGAAACTTTTCACCCTTCTTATATTTGATGATTGGGGATCTTGCTATGTCTAAATCAAGTCAAACAGAAATTACATCTGAGTTCTGATCAAAGAGATCTGGCAATTTTGCTACTACTCTTCCCTGTCGGATACCTATCAAATTGTATACAGCTTAAAAACTCCCTCTTTGACCAACAGTGCCTGATTTTCTACTTGGTTGACCTTGTTCAAGCACCAGGTGCAGATGTTTGATCAGTGTTATACGGTAAGCCTGTATAATCAGCACTCTCTTGTATAGTGATGATCTCAAACAGCTGGAGAAAGGAATCTAAAAAAACCCCCTAAACTAAAAGATTGTGTTAGAATGGAATAGAGGAACAAATAAACTTAATTACCTTCTACTTAGCAGTATTTCATAAAACATTTTTTTTCTCTGCTAGAAAGAATATGTAGGCAAAGCCTTTAAAAAATGGACCCTAAAGTTACCTGGTACCTAAAAGGTCATGACATTTTCAATTCTAAGCATCCATTGGAGTCAGTATGAATTTAGATGCCTAACTTTAGGCACCCATTTTTTTTAAAAAAAATGTGGTATTTATACCTAAACTAAATGACTCAAAATGGAGATTTTCTCATTATTTTTTTACAAAAAGTAAACTTCAAAATAATGTTATTTTTGTCAGCCAAAATAGTGCAACTTCGTGTTATGTCCTTACCTGGCAGGGTAAAAAGCCCCACTTTTTCTACCCATACTAAAATTGAGTAGTACCTTGCTCTGTGAATACATAATAATCTTATTTTCATCAATGGAAGTACTTGTGGAAATAGTTACTACTCAATATGAGTAAAAATATGAGACTCTGGATCAGAATTCATTAAGTCCTAGCCAATGATCTTAGAAAAGTTGTGTAATATTTTTTAACTCAAACAACAGTTGAGTCAATAGTAGCCATACCATAACGTTATAACTGCAGCACTAGTGATAAATTATAGTTAAAGCGTTTCCATTACAGCCTTGTGTTTTCCGTCACCCATAACTTTCTGAATGTTTCACTTATCAGGTTGAAATTGTCCAATAAATTGCATATTTATGTGTGTGTATGCAAGATTTTGAGCAAATGAGTTTCAGCTATTTTTAATAAAAAATTGAAAATGTACTATCCTCCTCGTTTAAAAATAAAAGAAAATCTTGTGTCCATTTTTGAACAGCTCTCATGCCCACCATGTCAAATTGCATAAAATAGCAAATAATTCCCCCCTGAAGTCAACGTTGTAAATGATATCAGAGGTAAATCCAAGTGTTGTAAATGATATCAGAGGTAAATCCAAATGATATCACAGGTAAATCCATTTACCTTGATATTCAAGGTAAATGATATCAGAAATGTTGAAAGTTCATGGATAACTAGTAATACCTTCATTAAATTGCAGTCACTATATTAAGCTATTATTATGTATTACTCTGTTTGCAGTATATTTTTAAAAAGATGCATCTTCTGTAGACACCTTTCTCTTAGGAGATTAGAGTTTAAAAACCATTACAAAGAAAGGCAGGTGTGAGCTTCATGAGAGAGGATTTTTGTGACACAGGAAGAGTTTCTGCCTATTGCTGTCGGACAAGGACTAATGGATAATGAAAAGTATTAGTAAATTTGTTAAGAATTATTGTCTTGTGTATATAAAGGAGTTTCCATTAAACAGTCAATGTCTGTACAATGGAAATGTATTCCAAATAAAAGATTCCATATATGATGAATCCTGTATTACCTAAGTAGAGAAAATAGCACTGGTACAAAATGCAATATGTTTGTGTATTGCTTTTTCAGTAGTTTATTAAATACTGTCACTGCCTACCACAATATTTTTACCCAACAACTAAAGAATTAATTGTCTCTAAGTTTATGGCATTTGTGTTAAATATAAAGCCAGGTTTTTGGATGGAAATGTTTGGAGTACAGAAGGTGGATGGTATACAGTTGTAATTAGTTTGCACAAGTACTTAATTGGTCTGGAGACAGAGTTCAGAAAAACAGCTTCAGAACTTCCACTTGAGATGAAGGAGACACCTTCTGACCTCGTTAGGTTATAGTTCAGAAAGCATCAGTCCACAATACTTTGAAAATTGTTTAATGTTGCTTAATAAAAATTCAGAATTTTCTGTAGGCAGCTTTGGATGGTGCTTTGTGATTTTTCAATAGACTGCATAAGAACCTGTAGTGGATATACTTTTCACTTGGGTTAAAATTCACCCATGTTCTGATGGCCAGCACAATATCTATGTCCCATTGAAGCATTCAAAATAATAGTGCTTAAGTGGAGCGCTAGTCCTTGTCCTGGTTCTCTGGGTATAGGGTTGCATTTCACCTTGCTGAGTCCTTATGCATATAACTGTTATTTTGAAAGTCTAATAGTAATTAACTTCTTTTTCCAAACCCCACAATGAAAGTAGCCTTTTCCAGAGGCTGATGTGCTGAATACATGTGTTTCTGCATTTTGCAAATTTAGCATACATATTTTAAATTATATCAATTTACTATGAATATTACAGTATGTTATTTTCCCACAGAGGATACTTAAAAAGAAATGGTGCATAAATGGTTTGCCTTGTAGCTTCAGAGATTATTTATTAATGATCCATTTTTCTTGTAATGTTCTTTTATGGAAAAGAGCTCCAATATGTTCAGAATAATAATTTGTAAATTCAAAAACAAGTTATTTGAGAGAGAGAACTATTTTTTGATACTCTAAATTTTCCTTAAGTTTCTTTGTTGTCCTCAGGAGATACTATGAACAATTTATATATTAAACTGATGCTGTCTTCATCAGTCACCATACAAATAACATTATATTGATATAATTTAAAATATCTGTGTTAAACTTTCAGCATGAAGAAACACAGGCATTCAGCACATCAGCTTCATGTGCTGGAACTTTTTGCCTTGAATTCAATCAAATGGCCTTCAGGTGGGAAACTGGGAACAAAGAAATGAAGAACTATTTAAAGAGAAGTCCTGAGAAATAGGGGAGTAGTATGATCTCTAGATAGACAGTATGTATAATTTGATCTCCAGAGAATGGGCAGTGCAAGGGCTGAGTTGGGCCTACCTTAGTGTGGAAAGAAATGCTAAGCTTAGGCAAGATTATATGTATATAGATGTTATGTTGTTTAAACCCTTTTTGCTCTGATTGCAATATTTCTATGGATAATAAATGCTACTTTGTTTTGCAGAAACTGGTTCATTGCTTTTACTCACTATTTACAGATCCCAAAGGAAGTGTATAGAAGGGGCCAAAGACAGTTGGACCTGCTGAAGAACCCTGGCTGGCAAGCAGTGGTGCTGTAACCAAGAGACTCAGTATGGTAAGTCATGGGATTCAACTTTGAAAGAAATGCAGGAGTTTCCTAGTGTAGGACTCTCACTTGTCAGGGTGCTCATGAGGAGATTGCGAGATCAAGGGTATGTCTAACTTTGGAACTCTGCTGTTTTACATTCATTCTACACTCACTTTCCACAGACTCAAATGATTACGGAGAGGAGAATTAGACCCTTTGTTTGGTATGAGGTGTATATTTTTTTTTATGGAAGTGTCTAACTTCCATCAACAGCTCCTCTTTAAAAAATAAATATATTGAAAGTGCTTGTTATCACAATATGTTAATGAAATTATTGGGCTTAATTCATCATTGTTCTGATGTTGAATTATATTTGCTATTTCAGGTCAAGTTTCTCCTCTTCTACCACTGTAACCTAAACAGCTTACAATGTTTTCAGGTTGCCTTTTTCAAGGCCACTATAGGGATATCTCTCTGTCCTATATACAAGAGCTCTGTTTCCTCCATTCACTACAATTTGACCTTCGTATAATGTATGTTCAATACAGATTAAAATTGGCCTGGGGACTTTATTTTACTTCTTCCCAGTTTCCTTTGTAAAATTTTGTTTTGGATGGGAGAGTAAATCCCTTAGAATTGATTTTATCACAGTTAACTTTTTGTCTGAGATAGCAAGACTCACTCACCTTGCAGGATATTATAGGAAGACATAGGATTCAAATGTCCTCCTGCCCTGTTTATTCACTTACAGTTGAGATTCATCTTGCTGCAAAGGACTAACACAAGGCCACGCACCAGCAAAATCCTTTTTAATATCTCAAAATGGATCTTAAGTGGGACTTAAGTTGTACATAGGTTTTGTGTTAGCCCTATGCACCAAAGTGAATTTTATCCATAAGTGAATACACATGGCAAGAGTTTTAGCACTGTAATCTGTACAAGAAGCTACATATCAACTCCAAGATGAAGTACCTTGATGTTTAATATATATTTTTGATACAAGGCCAGTTCTTATAAATAATTATTTAAAATACCATGCAATGGGATTGAAACAATCTATCAGATCTTTTCAGCCTGAAGTCATATTGCCTTTGGCTGTGATCTTGATATGTCTGTTTGCTGGAGAGTAAAGCTACAGTACTCTCTGTGTGAGCCTCATCTGTCCCCAGCCTCACATCACAGTACCTGATTTCCAGTGAAAGGAAGACAGCACTTGCTGTTCCTGGTACACCCAGTAGATCAAGGGCTGACAGTTTTTCCATTTAGTTCAATAAGAATTTATTGGCAGCACAAGCAATATAAATTCGCCAAGGTACAAGAGAAAAATAAACCACTCAGACCTCTCAGAGGCAGGTACGACCCGCCCAGGATAAATTTACATACTGTGTTTGGGTGTGATCTTCCGAGATCATGTCTCGTTATTGACCACTCACAATCCGATGGAAGGTGGCTACATAATGTAAAACTCTTGAGCACAAAATGTACACACCTGCTTCCCAACTTTACACACACAAGCCAGCTCTCCAATTATTTGGTGTATGTGCTTCCTCAGCTTCTCTGCTTCTGCTACTATGAGATGACTTTGAAGAATACATCCTCCACAACCTTAAACATGTGGCATGTTTTTGTTTGGACTGGCAGGATAAAGGAATATCATCTCCTTTAACTATATTATCCTGCCCCTTCAATGTTGGGGGTGGGTGGGTGGAAAGCATCACCTGTGCAGGTGGGCTGGCCAGTGAGGGTCAGGTAAACTATTGGCCCCTGTTCAGCTAGGGGAAGTGTGGCGGGGCCCTTCTTGCTCCTGCCTCTGCTCAAGTCTACAAGCAGCTCAGATTCCATTGTGCTGTAAATCAGCCTGTGCAGTTTATTTAAAATTTTCATTCCCACGACCCTTGTACACTGTACATCCTTACTCCTATGTTCCTAGAGAGCCTTCAGCTCCTGAGGCAAGCAGGGAAAAGCAATCTTTCTATCTTCTTTCTTCCTCTTCCTCCTTGTGTTCTCTGCTGAATGACTTAATTAGCCTCTCAGTTTTCCCTCACCCATCAATTAAACACAGCTCTTCTTAATAAGGTCTGTTCTGCAGTAATTAATTGGAGCTGCAGTGACCGGAGTGCTGGCCTTGCTGCTATTGCCCAGCACTCTGTTATAGGAAGGTAGTGTTTATGCTAAGAAGTACAGCTTGGATCAGAGATCTCATTGGCATTGGATGTGAATGCACTCTTCAGTTAATACATAAGTCAGGATAACTTAGTCACAAGCCTGCACCTTAGGTACATAGCTTGTTTTTGAACTGAGCATGAAGAGGGGTTTTGCTATGTATTGTTTATGTTAGGGGGAGGGAAGAGGAGGAGGCAGAACACAGAAACACAGAGAGAGGAAGAGGCAAAAAGCAAGAAAGTCAAGCAGTGCATTGTGCTCAGTGTGACCCCAGAAAAAGCTAGAAAGGGAAATTTTGGGTCTGGTGTTGGCTAAAGAGGGTTGGGGATATGAGATATGATATTGTTCCTTTTGTTCTTGGTTCCTCTTGCATTCAGAGAAGCTGGACATTGTACATTTCTTGTACATAAACAAGGCTGAAAGAAAAAAATAGAGTCCATGAATTTATGCTCCCAACTGGAATATCCCCAGGGCCCTGAATTTTAACTAGCCTCTCAGGTAAGAAATGGGCAGCAGTATATAAACCTTGTCCCTCTGGCTGGAGCCCCCTTTCATGCCCAGAAGAACAGGAAGAAAATCTCCAATCTGCCTTAGTTCCATGCTGGTGTGGGGTCCTCCTATGCAGGGTTGCAGGTCACCAAGGGCATCAGTGTGACCAGCAGGATCCAGCAATGATTGACTGGAAGTCCCACAAGATCTACAGATACTTATCCTATAGAGTCTGGTTTCCTGAAGAGCTGGGATTTGAAGTGCACTAAAGAAGCTGGGGAATGCTGCTCCTAATGTTTGATACCCCTTCCCAAGCCTGTTAGCCCTCAGATGAGAAGAGGGTGGTAGAATCTCAGCAATGAGATGGATACAGCTGTGGAGGGGATGGGACTGATGGCAGCCTTCAGCTTGGTGGAAATTATTAAGGAATGATAATGATCTGCTCTGTACAAGTTATTGATGGATAGTTCCCAGATGAGTTAAGTTAGTCCAGTTGCAGCCCAATTAAATTACATACCTTTCATCTTGTCTGCTTTCCTGGATGTCTAGGATAATGAATCTTTGCCCTATTTCCCTCCACCCTCCCGCTGCCAACCACCTCCTGTTTTTTTTTCCCTTGGGGATTCCTCCCTCAATTTTGTCTTCATGTATCTGTTGCTGCTGGCCCTCCCGCTCTTGTTGCTTATAGAACAGGAATTTCCCATCAAAGTTTGGGGGATTCTCTCTCTCAAAAAAAGCTATCCAGATCTTCCCCTCCCTCACCAAGAGCTATATGAAAAATTAGGGTTGTTGTCCTGTAAACTGTACACCCTTTCTTTCTCACCCTGACTCTCTGTTCTGTACAAAGTAAGTCAGAAAATAATTAATTTCAGCTGTGCTGTAATGTGATAGCGATTCAAGAGTGAAGATTTGCAAAAATGAATGTAAAGGTTTTAAAGTTGTAATGTTTAAAGTGTACTGTCTAGTTTATCTACTACCTAGCATGTAATCATTATAATTATATGAACTTTACAATTTCCTCTGCTTTATTAGTCCAATTGTGTGCGTTTGAAGATTTATCATATATTTTTTAGAACATATCTTTCCATGAGTCGAGCTTGATGTTAAAGCAAAGGGGTATGATGTGCTTTGTATTGTTAAGGCATTAATTCAGACTCCCAGTCAAGATGAGTTCTTTGCAGATAATCCATGCTTGTGCTTTTTTTGTTCCAATTTGGTTTCAGAGTTCTTTGCGACCCTCAGATTTGGACCTGTCAGCCTTGATGTGGTCCTTTAAAAGATGTACGATAACATTACAAGTAAAGAGCATGTGCACGGTGTTGTCCTTAAAAAAAGTAGTTTGAGAGAGTGCTTTTTAGCTCAATAGAATTAATAAATTAAACAGATTACTTATTACTATCCATAGAATTCATGAATCAGTATCTGAAAAATCTTTCTCTCAATTATATTTTCATCAAGAAGATGCCTAAAAGTGAATCTTTTTCACACGCACACCCCCCTCAGATGACATGAGCTTGAATGCATAGGGATGATATGAAGTTCCTGATCATTTTCAGCAATGCCTAATAAATGCATGGGCAATAGAATCCTTGAAGGTGTCCAATGGCATCCGAGTTATCCCACCGTCTTACAGGGAGGTCCACTCTAGTTTTGTCAGACTACAAAAAGCAATACAAGTCAATGTCCACATTTTCCAGAGATAAGAGAAGAGTCAGGAAGCGACAAAAGTCTGGACTGTTGATTTATCCATTCTGTATATACATTATCTTGAGATACAAGCTAACATGACAGATTATCTCTGGTCACAATTTGCTTCTGTGGCTGTGGAACTAGTAAAATATTTGAGACCAGTTATGTATAGTGGACTTCATTCTTACACTGCTACCCAAGCCTGGTTCTTTCCCAGAAATCTAGTCTGACTCTGCCTAGCCTGCAATCAAACAGAGGAAGCCTGTGAGTATGAACACTTACCTTTTTCAATGTCCCAGGGCAGGTGCTTGACTAAATAACTCCTGCTCATCAGATAAGAAAATTAAATGGGCTCTGCAGCCAGGACAATATAATATTCGGGCTTCCTCCAGGGATATTCTTAGTAGTAAAATTGCCAAATATAGTCATAAGGCTGTCTGGAGTCAGATTCCAGCCCTAGTGAGACCTGGAGCAGCTGTTATATAAAGCTACAAATTAGTGTAGTGGGAAATGATCTAGCCATCATTTAAGTCTCACTTACATCTTCAAGATAAAACTGAGGTAACACTTATGTAGCACACAGACTTTGCATGTAAGTGTGGCTGGAACACAATTCTGTTTCACCAAAAAAATGCAAGGTTTTGAAATGTGTTTTCATTTTGATGCAGAACAAAAATGTGACCTTTCAAAAGGCCACAAGAAATGCAAGAAAAAGAGAGCCCTGCCTCAGAATAGTCAATAGCCTGTAGGTTGTGCCATGGGTGTGTGAGACTAAGGTTCAAGTCTCTGCGCTGACTCAGGTACTCCAGAGCACAGACTTAAGCCTTGTATCCCATGCTGAAGCTCCCTGTACCCACCTCTTGGATCCCCCCACAGCCAGCCAGGCCCCTTGTCACAAAACTATTGGCTATTCAGGGTGAAGTGTCCCTATCACAGAAATTCCATTTTGGACCAAAGATAATTTTCATCAAAATGGATCCATCTCCACAACAAAAGTTGGTTTTCATGGAAAAAAGTTTCATCAAAAATTCTTTGATCAGCTCTTCTTTTTATGCCCATCTGTACAATAGTGATTTTCACTCTTTATTAAATAATCAAGCACATAATAGCCATTTACCCATTCTTTCGTTTTAAAAAATCAGGCAACAATCACATTATTTACTGTAGTGGTCATGGTTTGACTGGTACATTATGTAAGCTTTAGTATATCTAACAAACTTAGCAACACTGTGGTATCGGGTAAGCAAAAGGTTTGCACTATGGAATACTGATTTCAAAAATGTCATTCATTATCTTTGCCAGCAGTGTCACTAGCACATTTTTCACCTTTCATGGTGGATCGGTGATTTTACTGATGTCCCTAGATGGTAAAGTTATCTACTTCTGCATATTTTTTGTGCCACAACTGGAAAGAGTACGACAAGCATAAACTTTACTGGCAAGCTAGTAGGAGAATAATGGAAACATTGGCCTAACAGGGCTACAGGAGGCTAGGAGAAAATAATTGTAGAATCAATGAAGCATGAATACACTGTAATTAACAAAATTGGGCCAATTCAGCTTCTCAGTACATATTTAGGCACCTAAATATAATATTTTCAAAATCACATAACTGACTTCAGTGGAATTTGTGCTCCTAAATCATTAAGGCACTTGTGAAAATGTGATCTCCATGCTACAAGAGCAACTTTTGGGGAAAAAGGGGCCCTGTTTGGCTTTTTTCAGGATGAAAACAATTGTCATAATCAGAAATTGATACTGCACTAATATCATGGTAGAACAATAACACATAACTCTACCGCTTAGTCTGATTTCTCTTTTTCAGAATTTTCATCTGTAGTAATGGCAATGGCCATAATCATGTTTTTTCTGCACAGCATGGATATAGTTGTGTTCACCAGCCATTATGTGTATCACCAGCTCCTCTTAATATAACAATTCTTCTCCTTGCAAATGAGTGTTGTTGATGCTATTAGGTTGTTGGCTGGATTTCCTAGAGACTAATTCTGTATACATTTACACTTTCATGTTGTCCTGTTGACTCTAATGGTACTATACATAGAACTAAATATACACAAGTGAAGAAGAGTCTTCCAGGATATAGTCTAAAATATAAAAAACCTGGTAAGAAAAGAGTCCTGAAAATTGGACATTGCTTTCATAATGGGGATATTGAAAGCAGAGAAGTCTTGTACACTGTAGTAGCATGAAGACAGCAAGAGGACAACAGTATCTGCAATTTTCAAACAACAAACACAGCAATTCTGTGACCATAGCAGCATGTAAAAAGTAAATGAAATAAGAAAGATGAAATGAGAGCATGAGTGCAGCAGTTCCAATGTTGTTAATTAGTCTGTATTCATGCTTCAGTGATGCTGCAATTATGCTACCTCATCCTCCTGTAGCCCTATTGTGCAAATGCTGCTATTACGCTTCTAGTAGCACATAAAATGGTGCATGATATGAGCTACCTACAGAGATGTCATTACAATTGTGTCAATTTAACAGTATGCTTTTTAAAATTTATAATTATTTGCCTGCACAGAGAAGCTATTTGTGAACCTATTATCAGTCTTTTTGAAGTTAACTTGGTAATTTCCTTTGTATTATTTTAAACACCTGCCACTAAAGTTCATATTATTGCAAACATCTAGTTGTAATGCTTTATTATAACAAACACAATTTCTCTGTTCATTTAATAATATAACTTTTAGTATAGATTTTAATTGTAGTTATGGTATTTTAATGCTTTCCAATTAAGTCATATTTCAGTAGAATTCTGAAAACAACAGAAGAACCCAGGAAGCATCACACAAGATACAGCCTTGTGCAGTGCAAACTAGTAAGACATGTTATGCATGTTGATCTAACTGAATTAAAGCACCAGTGCTCTTTCCACTGCAATTGCAAAACTTGCATTGACTCCAGTGGTTAAGAATCATGCCCTAATGATTTGTTTTCCAAAGAGCTTTCATATATATTTAAAAAACTGCCTTTCAAATATACAAGAGTATGTAATTTGGAATGATTAAATCTCTTAAAATTGAGATCTTATCCAGTGAGAGCTGAATCCAGGATCTCTGGATCAAAATGTATGAGTCTCTACATACTAAATTAAAAGGCCAGTGCCATTAGCATGAGCTCAGTGGCAGACCCATGAATATCTTATGTGGCCAATCCACCTCTCTCCCAGGTCTCTTGCAGTAGCCACTACATTTTTTTTTAGTGGAAAGATTTATAATCATAACAATAACCCCTCCATCTCTTGGAATATCAAGGATCATAACAAAAATATCAATTTCAGTTTAATTTCAATCAACAGCTTCCTGCAAAGCACTTTCTTCTTGGACTGTAAAATGATATATACAGTTGCACACAGAACATAGAAAGTTGGGTTATCAGTTTATTATGAGAATGGAAGCACTGAAGAAAAAGAAAAGGGAATTGTGATGGCCAGTCTAAATGGACTAACAAAATACAAACAAGAGTGTCAAGTGCAATGCCTTAAAAAAAAAAACGTTAGCTTAAAGACACCTTTGCATCCCCACCATAAATTAAGGTCCGACCCAGGGAAATCAGAAATTATTTAATGAAAACCAGCTCAAAGGAGCAGTTGGAGTTGTTCCTAAGTTGGCACTTCAAGGAAAAGGTCAGAGAAAGGAAGAGAAAATACACAAATTCAGACTGTTCACCTGTGCTGAAAGTGAACCATGATAAGGGTAGGTACTCTGGAGAAAGAAACAAAGAAAAAATGTCAGTCATGATAAACAGGAAAAGGGGGCCCAATAAACATTATATAATGGCTGATTGGGCAGGGAAAGGAGAGCGAAGTGGAAAAGAAAGGAAGAAGAGTCTGGAAGTGATCAAAATGACCATGGGAGTATCAACACCATCAGCTAAGCTCCCAGTTATATGGAGAAAATAAGGGATGAGTCTCTAAAGGAGTAGGTATATATTCATCAGGAGAGAGCCAGGCTTCAAAGGAAGATGGGGGACAGCACATGAAATAAAAAGATTGTTGAGGTACATTTCTTAGAGATGAATTGGGAATTCTAGAGAGAACAGGAGAAAAGGAAATTCTAGGAGAACAGGAGAAAAAGACAAAAAGGAGAACAGGAGAAAAGAAGAAAGTACATCATTGAGGTATGTTTCTTAGAGATGAATTGGGAATTCTAGAGAGAACAAGAGAAAAGAAGAAAGTAAAGATGCAAGTGTTAGGGGAAAAATGGCAGAAGGACACTGCAACAGATAGATCTATATACTTGGGAGAGTGAGAGGAGGAGTGTTCTGGTATAAAGAATGTGCAGATTTGGGAAATATATTGTCAAAGACAAGAGCAAAGCAGCAGAGTTAGAACTGAGCTGAGGCAGTCTGAGAATGAGGAGGAAAAGAATATCTGATACTGTATTCTTTCCTCCTGTCTTTCTCAGTGTAACTGGAAAAAGTGCAGAAAGGGGCTTGAATAAAAAACAAAATAGTTCTCAATTTAGGAAGAAGAGGTCTTCAGTGACTCATGTCTTAGCCAAAGTTCCCACACCTGTGTTTTGATTTCTTTTGGACTACGTCAGCATCATCATTGTACAAATATTTCTGACAAATTAAGTTGTGTGTGAACAGAGCTGTTTCTTGTGATGGACTAGCACTTAATTTAGGTAGCCTGGGTACAGAAGGTTGAGTCTCATCAGCATTTAGGTCTATTAATTTAATGTGAAGAAGAATTGTGCAGGAACATTTTTTCATGTTTCAGCTGAATCCTGTTTCCAAACCATGCCAAAATAAGGACTTTTATTTTGCAGCTGGATCACTGATAATCAGTAAAGCATACATAACTGCACACAGGTGTTTCAGTTTGTAACTATTAGCTAGCCAGGGAAAGAGGAGTCAGCCGCGGAAGCCTCAGAAAGAGTGGTCCACCTACTGCAAGTACATTTAGTCATAGTAACTGCCTTGCAAGTCACATTTTAGAGAGTATAATCTGTCAACATCATTCAGACTCTCTGTTGTAAATGAGACATTCAGCACTATCTGTAATAATGCTTCCAGTGCTGGAGATGCACTCAAAGTAAATGCCAGATGGCCAAGAAGTCAGGTTGAGAATCATAATTTTTGTGAGACCTGTCGACAGCTGGCATCAGTGAAGGATCTTCCGTGATACCCACAGAAATTTCATCATGGAAATACCTTTCCACTGATCTCAAAGCAGACTAAGTGGGAATTCCAACCCCAAAGTAGAATTACTTTAGAAATAGCAAAGGAGTATATTATTTTGGGGCTATCAGGCTCATTCTGCTAAATAGTTTAGAACATTCTGAAGAGAATACTTCTTTACATAACAAGTAAATATTCATCAGGGTATTGCATCAAAATATCACCTTCAATGAGCAGGAGAGATTTGGGTTAGGAAACTGAAAATTTAATACACTATTTCAAATTGAAAGCTCTACAACCCTGACCTAAGCTAGCATATTAAAGAAATGCAGCTTTTTACAAGGCAGATGATCTAAGCTTGAGTATCTATGTGAGTCCTTGAGTGCATAACAAGAACCAGGGATATAACAATGTTCCCCATTTTTGTGAAAAAAATTCTTGGAAAATGTCCCTTTTTCATCAAAAGCTTTGAAATGCAAATTTTTCAGCCAGCTGTAGACCTATCAGTATTTACATTTTTGGGTGAGTGATGCGTATCATTAGGTACTGATCCCTTTGGCCTACATATCACTTGTTCTAGACACTCCAAAAAAAGTAATAAGATGCCTATACTCAGATGGAGCATATAGGCAGAGAAAAAAATCTAGGAAATTGACCAAAAAAATTTCAATAAATCTTATTACATTTTAAGGCATTCTTATTTACAAATTTGAAAAAAATTAGAAATATGTAACTTCATGAAGTATTTTTCACCTCAAATATAAACGTGCTGTGAGACACTGGTGGATAAATTATTGAAACAAATGGGTGTGTACTCCCCAAAAAGGAGCATTTACAAATATATTACATATATTCAGATGAATGACCAGTTCAATACTTTAATTTTATCCAGACAAATATCCAATAACACAGTTCTGATCCATAGAAAGTGTTTGTTTTGTTGGTTGATAGATAATATTTCCTATAATACTTGTTTCCACAATTTTTCAGAACTACCATAAAAAGGTCAGTCACCAAGACCAGGAAATTTATTGCTAAAATTAAAGTTCCAGGTCTGAAGGAATCAGGATTCATCACTTTGCATAGCAATACCAATAAATTAATAGCATTCTAAGTGAAAAAAACATGTTAAAATGGATTTATGGTTTCATTACTGCAGTAATTTTCATTGATCTTTCTTAAAAAGGCAGTTGACATCATATATAATGAGAATTATGTGCTATCCAAAGTATGGAGTTTTCACTTTGTTTTGATCTTAACTTTGTAACTCTGTTTTCAAGGCCAATCCCCTCCCCCCAACAATAATTAAAGGAAAGCACACTTTTTCATCCTTTTGTGATGGAAAAGGGCAGCTGCCAATCATTAGAAAATCATTGGAGTTTGTAGGACTGATCCTTGAGTTCAGCATCGCTAAGGATTAGATCTCACCTGACTTTGATACCATCAATGCCACGCATCTGGTTTTTGCACTCAATTAGCTTTTGAAAATAGGATGGCTCAGTGCCCTTGATATGTTTGTGAATTTAGCTCAAATCAGCAAAGAATTGTGAAAAATCACTTGCGGATGGAGACATCCCCAGTTGGATGGATTGTTCTCACTGATCCATAAAGGGGTTTTTATTCCACATGTGTAGAGTCTGGGAAATTTTCCAGATTTGTTTGAAAAACTGTCAGGTGCTCATCAACATCAGCTCTATTCAACATTCAAAAATACAAGCACAATCCCAATCGAATTTCCCCCTGTAGCAAATGTGCTAGCAGCCTGTCTGAACTGGAAGTAACTATTCTGTGCATTTGCAGATAGGCAGGGATAGCGTGTGTGGCTGTATAAGTGTAAGTAACTTGCACTGTTATGTTTTCCTACTATAAATTAGGTTTTGTATGAATAAGACTCTCAAAACAGTGAAGATAATTACCATAGTATCAATTTCCTAGGGATGTGATAGATTTTCTGTTGCTCGAAGTCTTTAACTCAAGATTGGGTGTCTTTCTGAAAGATATGTTCTGAATCCACCAGAAGTTAAGGTCTTTATGAAAAAAATTGCTGAAATTCTATGGTTTACTTTATGCAAGATTTCAGACTAGGTGATCATTATGGTTCCTTCTTTAAAAACTGTGCAAATGTGTGTGATAATAATATGAGTCAGGCATTATATAATGTTCTGGATTTCAAAGGTAAGATAATACAATACAGGCATGTCGCATCTTAGGCGTATTTAACATACGCGATTTCAGCTTTACGCGGTCCGCAAAATCAAAAAAAGAAAGGAGAATTTTTTAAAAAAAATCTTCTGCAGGGGATGCAATTTTGCCTCCCATTGAGGTGAATGGGTTCTGGCTATGCGCAGTTTCTGCTTTACACGGTAACCGCGAACGGAACCCTTGTACAAGACATGACATGCCTGTACCTTGAAGAGTAAATCTTACACAATGGGCTATGTAGTGCCTTTACCACCAGCTCTGTATAATAAGCACTCTGTTGTTATGCTAGCCCCAGGAGAATAACAGTGTTTGGGGTGTCACAACTCCTTCTCTGTTGACATTGAACTATTTTGGATCACTATTGTACTGCCCTATGCCAGCTCAGCTCTGCTGTCTGGCATGTTGGGAATGGAACCAAATTCCTATCTATTTCCTATCTTTCTATTCCCATCCCTTGCTCAGTTCTGCAGGGGGAAATAGTACTAGGTATACAGTCGTAGGCACACATGTTCCCCCCAACATGCCTTGCAGCCAAGAGACAGGGAGTGGGAAGGTGGTTTGTGATCCTTTATTTCCCAGGATGATTGCATAGGGTTGGCCCATTGTCCTCCCTAATTTTAGTGTACTAATTGAATGTGTTTAAGATTATTTAAGAGATATTGAAAGAACAATTTTAATGTTGAGAAGTTGAAATTAATTACATCTAGAAACACTAGAATTTAGCTGAAGCCCAGAAAGGCTGTGTGACATTGCACTCTATATGATTTTATGAAAATATACTGATCAGTGTGAATATAATGTAACTAAAATATGCATCATGCAAAAGGTCTCTTGTAAGGTGTCATTACAAATCTTATAATCTACTGAGTGTGGTTACCCTATTTGTATAAACATATCACTCTTGAATCCAAAACTAGAAATATGAAATATAACTCTGAGGGCCTATTGTAATTATGCAAAATGAGGGCCATTAATGATGGTGTGAACTCTTGATGGCTCCCATTAACCAGGACAAGTGATTGTGGATGGCTCTGTTTGAAGGCAGCCTTTCTGAGAGTCAGACTGGGAGGATTGAAGTTTTGGGGTCTCACAGGATGTGTGACCATGTCACCTGGTTCTGAAATCCATCTTAAACTTGGTGATTTTCCATTTTTTTGTGAGGGGGGAAGGACAGGTTGACTAAAGAGTCTGTCTTGTGCCAAAGCAATATAAGGGGGTGGAGCAGAACAAAGGAGACTGCAGTCATGAGAAATTTCCTAGCTATCACCTGACCTGGAACAAGGGCTGTACCAGGGGAAATAATTGTGCCCAGACTACGAAGATGTCCAGTCTGTGAAAGAAGATTATTGGAACATCTCTGAGGATGAGATTTTATCTGTATTCAGTTTTATTACTGTATTAGATGAAGACTTGTGTATTTCATTTTATTTTACTTGGTAATTCACTTTGTTACTACTTGGAAACACTTATATCCTACTTTCTGTATTTAATAAAATCACTTTTTTACTTATAATTAACCTGGAGTTTGTATTAGTACCTGTGTGTCTGTGGGGGGGAGAACATCTGTGCATTTCTCTCTATCAGTGTTATAGAGGTTGAACAATCTATGAGTTTACCCTGTATAAGCTTTAAACAGGGTAAAACAAATGTATTTGGGGTTTGGATCCCATTGGGAGTTGAGCATCTGAGTGTTAAAGACAGGAACACTTCTCAACCTGCTTTCAGTTAAGCCTGCAGTTGTTAGGGGACATGGTTCAGACCTGGGTCTGGGTTTTCAGCAGGCTAGGAGGTCTGGATCAAACCAGGCAGGACTCTGGAATCCCAAGCTGGCAGGGGAAGAAAGCAGGGACAGAACTAGTCTTGGCACATCAGTTGGCAACCCTTAGGGGGTTTGTGTGATCCAACCTGTCACAGGTTGTTCAACTCATTTTCCCAAGAATGATACATAGAGTCTTGAGCTGAATAAACTAGAAGTAGCTCACTAGAATCCACTAGAGAGTTTGTGAATAAAAAAAATAGTTAGCATTTTATAGTGCTCTATATGCCCATAGCACTGTACAGACTCTAATTAGTAAGGTATTTTATTGTGCAGTTGAGGGAAGAGATGTATGTAATTTAACTAACTAAAATTACTTATATTAAATGCAAGTCCAGTGTATTAGAAATAAAGAACATAAATAAACACGTGTTGCTTGTAAGTTAAAATTTACTAAAGAAGGCAAAGGTGAATTTGATGATCTGAGTATTGATTCTTCATAGACATGTTTTATTAGAGGAAATGGTATCCACATTGTTATATAAAGCTTTGCAAAGACTAGAAGTAGTTATTTAAATGCTTCAGACAGAGTAGAACAGCAATTTCATATCTATTTATCAAAACTGATTACATAAAGGAGGGCTAATTAAGTTAATTTCAATACAGAATTACTACCTAGCGATAATTTTGAGCAGAGATATTAAAATATATTTAGGTTTTATTTTAAAAATGATACACACAAAAAGTCACCTTTCTGACATGCTCAGTGTTTTTTGCTGTAAATTAAAAAAGACACATAATCAGATTAAGCCCAGTCCGCCAACACATCAACAATTCCCAACAGATCTACTACCATTACTCGGGTACATTTTGTTTTATTTCTGTTTCACTACATGATAACAAAGAATAACGATGCCTTGAAAGTGCTGTGCTGGTGCTGTGTTGTGCTCACAATATCGGGCAGTGTTCTGAGTGTATTTATGAGGAGCTAGTAGAAGATATTTTTTTCCACCCAGATTACAGAGTTGCAGAGTTGTTCTTCAGAGACTACTTAACCCCAAGGCTGAAATAGTTTCCCAGACCTCAGTGTACCCTTGTTGCCTGGAGTAGGACCAAAAGGCCTTGTGGTAGCCCTGTACAGATGACATCAGTGTTTAATACGTCGTCATTGAGCATGGCTTGTCTGATACATCTTAGCAAATCTGCCTTTTTATAGCAGTGTAAGAAATGTCAGTTCTAGAGGGAATATAGCAGAGGTGGGCAATCCACAGTTGCTTGTATATAAAAAAACCCCAAAATGTGGTGTTTTATTGCAGCATAAAAAGATGCAATATGATTGTATGAAGGTCCTTGTTCGGGGTTGAGGTGGTAGGGTAACGATCACCTAGTGATTGAGTCTTAGGTCCATGGCTTGCAGTGGGGGTTGTTTGTAGGAAACCCGAGCTATCCCCAACTGTTTACATTTGCTCAACCTGGGGGCCCTCGGACGCCTCTCAGTGATTTGACTCCCCTGTCTTTTAACTCTCCCTCCAGTTGGTGCATTTCCTACAGGTGTGTTGGGGGCAGGGCTGGCTGAGCCCAAAGTAGTTCCTTAATTTCTTGTCGTGCAGTGTGGAATTTGTACACCCGGTCACAGACTGCAGTGGAGTTCATTTTTAGATTAACTGTGCTGCTTGCATGCACTCACTATAGGTGGTTGCTTTGAAATGAAAATTCTGCCTTATTTACTGAAGTTCCATAGATATGAGCTCCCTCCTTGACCTGATGTACCAGACTTTCATTCTCTTTTCTTTCATATCCCTCCCTATGATACATTATTTCAATCTAGCCGATAAAGCCCATATTTCCCTTCAGTGAAAAAGTATTACAAACCAAGGAAGAACCATGTGTAATTTTCATGATGTGTGTCTTGTTATGCAAAACAACCTCCATTCCCAACAGTAGTTACCATTACTCATCATATGTGGTTTAAGTCTGATCTCGCACTGTTGGAAATGAAGATAAACTTCATTGAAATTAGCATAAAATGGTGAGAGGAAGAAGAAGAGAATTGAGCACTGGTGTCTTTAATTCAAGACAGAGCCTTCACATCCTTCATTTTGTGAGTGTTTTTTACTAAAGCTGGCTAAAACTTGGAATTTTCAGATCATTGGAATTTGTGGCTGTCATAAGAGACACAAACCTCACACTGGGCCCAAAGGGATTAAAAGGCAATATTGGGACTGTCCCTGCTGATTTGCCATGCATGCTCCCACTGTAAGAACTGATTAAATGGAGCTCAGAAGCCCAGGCAAAGAGTGGTAGACAGGCTGAAGGAGAGATGCCTCCTTCCCAGGAAGTTATATGGAAGGTTGAGTCTCAGAGGGGAGCAGAGCCTTCTTTAACTGCCACTCCCTTTGAGAACCTGCAGGGGGTGCTTTTTAATTAAGTGAGTGACTGATTGGGCAATAGGGGCCATGACCCAAATTTAAGTGATCTATAGATAAACAGTGGCCCAGATCAGCAAACTTGGACTTGCTGCAGCGAAGACCCTATCAGAGCGGTTTCCCACAGAGAGTTGGGCAGAGAGAAGGCCTGGGTCCCCTCACCTACACTCCATTAAGGGTTGAGGCCTTTTGAGCACCCTATCACATTGACATTTCAAAATCTGGTTTCATTCAGATATGGAACAAAACCGGGAATTAAAAACAAAAAGAAAATTGGAAACACAATATGAAATATCTTTCCCAGGACCCTAGTGACTGCTGAGTGAAATTGACATGATTCTAGTTAGTTTCAATGTTGGTCATCAATTAATAGCAGTCCACAGTAGGAGGCTCACCCAGGGACACTGGAAGCCATAGGGTCACTGTCCCCAGGGCAGTGTACATGGTAGCACTGCCCTAGACCTGATGACCTTGGAAGTCCAGGCTCCTGACCAAACTCACTGGGTAAACTGGCAGAAAACTATAAGAGCACCATTTCTGATGGTACCCTGCCTATAGTTCAGTGAAAGTTTGTCAAACCCAATACATTTTGTGAAACCCAGGACATTTCACACATGGACATTTTTTTTGATGAAACCCCATTTTGTCAGAAAATTCCCAACCAGATTTACTCCTTATTCATACAGTAGAACCTCAAAGATACCAACATCAGAGCTACAGACTGACTGGTCAACTGGACACAATGTGAAACTGGAAGTAGCCAATTAGGCAGCAGAAGAGACCGGGGAGGCGGGGAATATTGTACTGTGCTTGTATTGCATCTTAGAAGTAGTCACATGTGGGCTGCCTGTTCCCACACCAATTCCACTTATAGCAAAACACTGGGTCTGCCAGACCAGTGCAGTCAGAGCCAGCAGAGCGGGAGCAGCACTGGGGACTGTGCTGCTTTCATTCCCCACCAGAAGGGGGACACACATTCCCCCCCAGAAGGGGGACACGCTATTTTTACCCACCTCCCCCGCTGGGAGCGGGACAAGCTTGCAAACTTATGCGGGTGCTGAATAGGGAGCTTACCTGCTGCTGAGACCTAACCTGGAGTGTCAGCTGCTGTATCTGGAGTTCGAACTGCACTTTGTTCAGAGTTATAAAAATTTCAGACCACCTCCATTCCCAAGGTGCTCATATCTCTGAGGTTTCTACTGTATAAAAGTCTTTTGCCTTCAGTGGAACTTCCCATATACGTAAGGAGTCATCTTGCAAGTAAAAGATGCAGAATCAGGCTCTCCTATCAGAAGGTCGTCTGACCCCGTTATTTATTTATCTATATACCAACACTTATGGAAAACTATTTTTTTATTAGCGTATAGTAACATTTCAGGACAAGTGTAATGGATGTCTGGTGTTCATTAGAGTCCCATTAGGAGGTCTATGCTGATAAAATAAACCATTGTATCCTGTATTAATGGCACGAACCTGTCTACTGTTTATGATGGCTACCCAAGTTTTTCTAAAGTGCAAATTGTTAACTATGAGAATTGTAATCCAACAGTTAAGACTTCTAGGTTTACAAAGTCTCTTAGAGTTATTTTTTTCCTAACTTTCTCATTATTTTTGAAATTAACTGTATTATTACCGTGACTACAGTTCAAGTCCACCTACTTCAGTGTTAAATTAGACTGTTTCAAGCATTGTTTATTATTTAAATAAAACACACTCAGTTTAAATTATAGTGGTTCTTAAAGAATGTATACTCCTTCTTTGAACATGAGAAGACAGTTCTGAATCAAGTTTTTTTCTCACAGATAATATTCAGTCAGTACTTTTTTGAATGCTATGGAATATTTGTCTTTCATCTGCCTACTTTAGAATGTCTTTTTATATAAAATGTTCTTTCATTTTGTGGGAATATGGAATAGCTTGTCTTAGAATCTGACATGGTTTGATGTACAGTAGCTTGATATAAGGAGCTATTGCAACTTAACAACGTTAGGCTGCATTGCAATTGTTCTTCCTAAGTGTCATCATGCTCTACTCCATAAATCAGCCCCATTTAAATTCTGCAAAGAAGCAGTAATTTGTCTCACTGAAAAACGATCTCACATTGGCTTATATTTTCCGGCATTAGCCATACATTCATCTGGTGCATGTCAAAACTGGTCCCTAAGTGTTTTGCAAACTATCTACAATAGTTAAGATGCGACATCACAGCACTCGATGAATAATCTTTGAGTGACAATGAAGCTAGCCCTTAGGGAAATCAGCATTAAAATATATTTTAAACTGCTTTAAGATACTAATATTGGAACTGAATATTCTTATTCACAATTCTTCTAAAAAGAGTGATTGTTGTAAGTAGGCAAGCTATAGTAAACAATTATTTGAAAAAGTAGACATGACAATAAAATCCTACCAGTTACTGAATCTGCAGGTGCAAGCG
This sequence comes from Dermatemys mawii, assembly GCA_007922305.1. Classification (NCBI taxonomy): domain Eukaryota; kingdom Metazoa; phylum Chordata; order Testudines; family Dermatemydidae; genus Dermatemys; species Dermatemys mawii. Next base: position 622,010 of record ML677351.1, read on the forward strand.
TCTGATTTAGGAGTATTCCTTTGGATTAAGCCATAGGTATTCTGAAATTTTTCCCTTAAATGCAATTTACTTTGCCAAAGAACCGTTATTTCCTATATGTTTGATCAAATAGATTGCTTGTTATGTATATGTGACACCAAACATGCTCCACTGCTCACTGAACAGAGTTTGCTGCAATCTTCCTTTCGAACTTTGTAAAGATACAGCTAGCATGTCTTGGATGCAACTGTAATTTAACACTGTCTCATACACACCTAATTCTCCACCTGGGTCACTGACCATCTCTCTCAGTGATATACATACCACTTCTCTTAACTGATATTTCTAAAGTAAAATACAAGAAGAAAAATCCAGAAAAAGAATAAAAAACAATTTTTAAAAGCCTTTGAAGGTCATTTTTAAGCAACTTACATGAAAGAGAATTTAAAGCAGCTCCCCAGCATGCCCACATCTTGGCAGATCCTTGTTTTGCACACTGATTGAATGTTGTCAATAGAGTAGTCTACTTAAGCCAGTGGTGAATTTAGGTCTGGATTTTGCACCCTGTGTTTTCCCTCTTCTTTTCCCCGCACATAGTGCCCCCTCTGAAAACTTTCCACAGTCCCTACTAGTACCAGACTTTAAACTGAACATTCAGAACAGTGACGTTTGAGTTTGAAATTAAGCAAAACAAGGTCACTCATCTGTACCATTATATAAATATTCATCACAATTTGATTTGCAATGGATCTGAGCTGCCAAGATTAGACCAGGATCCAGATCTTGAATACCCAGAAGTTTGGAACTTTAATCTGACCTATTGTAGAGATAGTGCCAAGAGCAAAATTCATCTGTAGGTTCAGATGCTATATTCTCTAAAACTCAGTTGTGTACAGATCTGCAATTTTGTTCTGGGCCCACCTTCTCAAAGTTTGATTTTTCTTATTTGAATATAATTTATCTCTTATGTTGTGGTTTATCATTAATGTCTAACAGTAAAAACACTTCAAAAGCATGATTATAACTATAGGTGCACAGGAAGTAAAGAGAGATGTGACAAAGGGTGGATTATGGAGGTAAGATTCCTCTATATAATTGTAGGCAAATTTATGCTTTCCTAGTATAATTTCTGGATGACACAAAGCCATCAAGTGCACTGAAGTCAGGTAAAAGAATACTATGCTGTTACATCTGTAAAATTACCTTTCTGAATAAGGTTGTGAATGTATTTACTTTATATCTTTAATTAGATTTATAAAAGATTAACAAAAAAAGCACTTACCTTCAAATTTTAGGCTCCTCTAACACAAGCTACAAAGGACAAATAATAAAGATAGCAGCTGACAACTAAGCCCACCTGTCACCAGTTATCATCCCTCCCCCTGCAATATCCCCTCTACCCTGATACAAGGCAAGCATCAACCTGCATCACATAAATGGATAATCTTTCCAGCATGCCCTGAGGTAAAGTAATATTATTTGCTGTCCCTTCTTTTTAAAGCTTCTGATCATTCACAGTTGTGAATGTGGTGATAGTCTTTACTGCCTCAGAACAAATGTAAACAGTTGGGGATTTATTTTGTAAAGATAGATTTTATTTTTAAGATATGCTTTTTAAAACATGGCAATAGATTGTTCCTTAACTTAAAGCAAACTTTGATACAATTTTTATTAACCGAAGGTTATAAAAAATACTTCCATAGGAGATGAAGGAACAGTAATGTTCTGCGTGTGTCAGTAAATATCTTGGAACTCCAGTGAATTGACTGGAATGAAAGATAGACACACTGACTATAAACAATGGAACTCCCTAAATGCACCAAAGAATATATATAGTCAGTTGTTTCAGGACTTCATTCACCGTCCTATTCTGAACCATGAAGTAAATGTTGGGGGTAAAGAGTAACTTCTGTTTACAGTCATCCCTTAGACACAATATGAGGAAAAATAGTGCAATAGAGTGCTTATAACTATTTTGCACTGTGTCTAGAATGCAAAGTATCCAAAGAATAATACAATTTAATAGGAAACAAATGTACAGATTGTCTATAAATTGTGTTAAATTTCTTCTACTGTAAACTTCTGTGAATTTATTACAAACATTAGAGGAAACAGTTTCCATAGAAAAAGCCTTCTGAAAAGGTATATAAAAATCTCTGTAGAATGGATGTAGATTGGAGCAGTGTCTGTGGAAGAACAATGCTTACAAGATCTAGGTTTCCAGTCCTGCAAAAAGAATGACTGCAGAGCACCTGAAGTGGGGGGAACATTGTCTGAGTTTGCTGAAGGAAGGCAGCAGTGTTTTATGGCAGGGGAAGAGAGGAGATACAAGATCAGAAACTGCTGCAAAAGATGAGTAGTGGTCAGCTTTATGCCACTGACTCCCCACACAGGAATGTGAGGTCAGAAGGCTATAAAGGAGCAAGCCTTGGGCATTAATAGCCCTTTTTCCACACAGCAGGGAAGGCATCCAGTGACAAGATAAATGTCCTGGTAAATGACTTAAACGGAGGTACTGGATAAAGGAACAGAAAGCTGGGGGAGATTGGTACAGCAGGGAGTCAACCTGCCTCCCATCCTTATAGCCCATTTTAACCCTCCTACGAGGGGTAGGGTGGATAGTAAAGCCAAAGCCCTGGGTTGGCTGGAGGACCTACATGGAAAATGAAGGGAGGTCTGGTAGAAGCTCCAGTTAATGATTTGAATAAACATGGATTTGCCTGCATTGTACACTTTATCTGCCAGGTAGTCCCAGACATCCGTGGCCTGATTAAAATCCATATCAAGTGTCTCCTGTCCTCCTTTTGATATACCCAGACAATAGGTGGGCCCCATCCTTCCACATGGTTTTCTCAGAAGGATAAGAGCTTAAACAGGGATTTAAATCTGATCTACCAGTGGAATAATGCAGTGATGAATGAGGGCCTTAGGGTTTGGTTTTAGTTTTGCATTACTTGTTCCATTGACTTCACTGAAGTTGCTCCTGATTTACATCAGTGTAAATGAGAGGAGAATTGGGCCCTAAGGGTATGTCTGCACTGCAATTAAACACCCACAGCTTGCCTTTGTCAGTTGATTCAGGATAACAGACTCAGGCTAACGAGCTGTTTCATTCTGGTTTAAACATTTGGGTTTGGGCTGGAGACTGAGCTCTGGGACTCTCCCCAGAGGAGTGTCCCTGAACTCAGGCTCCAACCTGATCCCATAAGTCTACAGCACAATTAAATAGCCCCGCAAGCCCTGTGAGCATGAGTCAGCTGACACAGGCCAGCCACAGGTTTTTAATTGCAGTGTAGATATAGATTCTGTAGCACTTTATATAGATTCTATAGAATTATATTTCCTTTTGGCAAGGATGTCCTTTCCCAGATTCATTTTCTTCAATAGGGATCTTTTGATCCACTCTTTGTTTGCTTTATTTTAGGCATGTTCTTCTAAAATGGGGTTTGTCTATACTACAGTGGCTACAGCAACATAACTACAGCACTGCAGTGGTGCTGAAGTGTAGACACTTCGTCCATTGACAAAAGATGTTTTATCATTATTGTCCACCTCTCCAAGGTGAATCTTCAGTGGGGATTAGGTTAACCTAACCAAATCGAACAGAATGAAAAATTTCTCACAACCATAAGTGATGTAGCTAGGTTGACCTAAATTTTAGGTGTAGACCAGGCCATAGTAAGCAATGAGTCCATCTGGAGAAGATGTGAAACAAGAATCTGTTAATATATACATGGGATAGTAGGTTTAAGTTCAGTTTTTGAAAAATAACTGAGTCTGAAAGAAAAAAGATTAATGTTCTTTAAATAGAAAATGTATTTTGTGTTCTAAGTAAAAGCTCTATTATGGATATTAAGAACTATTTATGAATTGATTCACTTTACTGAAAAGTGAAGAAATGCAATAGTTATGTCTCTCTCAACAGGAATCCAAGGTTATGTTTTAGCTTCAATGAGAGTGACTTTAGGGGAAGTTAAATACAACTTTTGTTTATTTTGGTGAAGTCAAAAACATTTTGAAATGTTTCATAAAAATGAAAAGTCCCTAATCTATTTCAGAATTTGAACAAGCACTATCTAGACTCTGAAGAACAATAAAAGTCAGAACATTTCTATCTTCCTGATTTCACTTGACTGTTTATTTTGCTTATTACCAGGCAATTAGTTAAGATTATAAATTGATAACTGGAATCTGCGTTTGCCACTGTTCTCTCTTTCATCTTCTTTAGAGTTGATTAATGTTTAGCATGAAAGACATTCTGATTCTTAAAATGCTTAGCTTTTAATAGCAATTTCTGTTTGACAATCTCCAGTGTTTTACAAGGAAGATATGTATCATTGCCTTCATTGTACAGTGGCTTTTTTTTCCCCAAGAATCTTTCTATTTTTAAAAGCCGCTTAAAGAACAATTTAAAGATTTCTTCCTAGAAGGATGACAGCAAGGAAGAGGAGCAGAAGGGTGAACAGACTGCCAGCCAGAGATGGAATTCATTTCAATAAGGTATGCAAAACCTCCCAGGACCCATTTATAGTTAAGGAGGGGAAAATCCAATTAATTATTATAATTTATATTCTTGAGGATAGAAACTGAAAACATTTCTTGAGGAAACAAACACATTGAGACCAGATATATGGATGGGGATGGGTAAATTCAGCTAATCAATCTTCTTACACAAAAACAAAATCATTAGAAGAAGTTTTCAATCTGACCTCTGTAATCTTTAGCTAAAGTAAATCTTTTATAAATCTGTGGGCTCATGCCGAAGCAAACATATGTATTGTAATCCTCAACAAATTGAAATCCCATCTTTTTCACCTTGTTTTCCTATATCCTCTTTTGAAATTGGCAGAGAGAGTTAATTCTTTGATTCCTATTGTTTAGGCCATATGCTTTACTGCCAACTGGGTCCAGTTTATCACTAGAATGACCCAGCAGCATACGTAGTCCACAGGGAATCCAAGTGGCAGCAGTGTTGGTATGAGGAAGTTTTGAATTCTGTGAATACCATTTCTGCCAAGGATAAGAAGGAGGTGATTGAAAAGGAAAAGGTCATTGGGCTAGATTCACAAAAGGACTTAGGTGCCATATGCCATGTTTAATGCCTAAATCCTAGAATCAGGATTCACAAAATCCTGCTCAGCTGCCCTTGACTCCTGAAAGTGCCTACCTTTGCTCAGTTCTTATTGTTAAGTAATAAGAATTCCCTAAGTACTTATGTTTCTCCCTCTGATCATGTGCACTGCAGCCCCATCCAGACACCAAAGTCCCAGTGTGATGAATGGACCGGGGAAGATATTTATCTGACTAACTTGTCTACAGGGCCCAATCTGGCAAGCATGGTCAGATCTTGCTTACTAGATAAGGGTCTTGTAGGCAAGCTTACGCAACGTGGCCAGAAGAGGACTACCTCCCTCCTGACTCTTAGCCCAATGGTTAGGGTATCCACCTAGGACATGGGAGAGCCATGATTAAAATCCCTCCTCCAGCTGAGGGAAAGAAGGTATTTGAAGAAGGATCTGGCACATCTCAAGCATGGGCCCTAGCTGCAGGGCTATGGGATATTTTGGTATGGGGCTTCCGCAGTCTTTTCTGCTGAAGCTTTATATATACTTTCAAAGAGCTATTAGAGCAGGGGGGTCAGGTTCTGGGTCTGAGGCCTCCCAGGTTGGTATCAAAACTTGACTCAAAAGTCATTCTCATGTGTGCTCTCTATTCCTGAAGGGGACTTCTGTGTTGCCCAGTGATTGTAAAGAAGGGACAATACACAGTACAAGGCTTTTTTTTCAGGCAAGTTTTGGAATAGTTGATGGAAACCAGGCTATAAAAGCCATCTGGATACCAATACATCTCAAATTATATTTTATGTGATCCTGATGGGTAGTTATGTGGACTGGTGCATTTTTACTTGTTCAGGTGTAGTCTGAAACTCACTCCTAATAGATAGTAGTGATATGAATCCTGTGCTAGTTAGGACATTAGGAAGCTTAGCACATTAGGTCATACAGTATTTGAGCAGAAACAGTAGATTTCTAAAATTAAAACCTCTCTACTTTGGGATTTAAAAGAGAGTACTGGCCAAAGCCACACCTCCTCCACCCAGAGGGAGAGGAACAACCACAACTCTCTTAAAAGGACATATCCTTTCTCCTCTCTTCAAACTGCCCTGTTTGATGGTTGATGTAGGCCTATGTCACGCCTTCTCCCCTGTTCTTTTGGGTAGATAGCAATACAAGCCTTGTGCAATCTTTGTGCTCAGCCTCTGAACAGAGACTTCCAAAATGTAGCAGGTGTCAAGGAGTTTCCCTGTGTCTTCCCTTCATTGTACATCTGCAAAAGGGTTGTGTAAAATCCTGAACTTAAACTAAGACTCTAATAGCCTTCCAAGGAACCAATAGCAGTATACTCCCTCCCTCCATTAACCTACTCTGGTTTTTACTTTTGGGTCCCCAAGGGACAAGGCAACAAAGAGAGGAATGGTCTACTTGCAGAATCTGTATCAGAGAATCTTGCAGACTATTAGTATCTCTATTCAGTAGAAATATTAGCTGGCACAAGCTAGCATTTCCAGAAGGATGATCTCTCTGTTGGACAACTGTTAGAGATTTCTTTGGGCAAAAAGTAACAGACAAGAGAACAATGTTCTCTGTCTCCCCTTGAAGACCTCTGGGAGTTTAACAGAGGAAAGAGAGATTGATAGAGGAAGGGAATTTTCAACCTGAAAATACTAAAAAATTGATTTATCTGCTTAGTGATTCAGCTTTCTTAACTACTTGAGTGCTGCTCTACACTTTGTAGATGAAGGAAAATGAACTTCCATTGCTGCTTCTTGTATCAGGCATGTCCTCAGTTAAGCACCAACAACCCAGAGGAATAGTGAGACTGATCACTTTGTCTTAAGGCAACTGAAGGTGACGTGGAGTTCCACAGGGAAAAGAAGTGAATATCCTGCACTCCAGAAGAGAAATCCTGGCCCCACTGAAGTCTCATAGACTCCTAGACTTTAAGGTCAGAAGGGACCATTATAATCATTTAGTCTGACCTCCTGCACAACACAGGCCACAGAATTTTACCCACGCATTCCTGCAATATACATCTACCTATATCTGATCTATTGAAGTCCCCAAATCTTGGTTTAAGGACTTCAAGGTACAGAGAATCCTCCAATAAGTGACCCATGCTCCTTGCTGCAGAGGAAGTCAAAAAACCTTCAGGACCTCTGCCAATCTGCCCTGGAGGAAAATTCTTTCCCGACCCCAAATATGGTGATTACCATTGAGAAAGTCAATGAGAGTTTTTCCATTGACTTCAATAGAACCAGGATTTCATCCAAGGAGTTTATCCTTCAACCACTCATGCATTTTTGAGGAAATACATAAAGTACATTTTGTGATCAAATGCAGAAATTCCTCTTATTGAACAAGCCGAATAATGTTTGCTAATGAAAAGAATACAACAGGAATATTTACAAAAACAAATGAATTAAACATAATCTTGAATAATGACTTCTGAAATTATGTTTACTAACCTCCAAGGCTTTTAGGAACAGCTCTCAAAAGACTGACACTATGGATACACAACACACATTTGTCAGACAAGAAGGAAAAAAGAACATGAAATTCAGTATCTTAAACTATAAATTACATAAGGCTTCATTATCCATCATTATACAGTATGTCCTTAGTGCCTTTTTAAATTTTATTTTAAAATTTCAAGGGGTTGTATCTAAGAACAACTAATTTAAAAATGAGAGCTCTGAAAGCTCACAATGTTTGTCTGGTTTTGACATCACAAGTCATGCTGTCACAACACTACTTAAAGTCCAGATTTTTTCCCCATAGGAATAGGCTATAGATATGAGGCCTTTCAGAATCCCCTTTTTAACCAATATACTGTACTGTAGTCAGAAGATAGCAGATATACTAATGTAAGTGGAGAAGGGGATTCTTATGAGAGGGAAGGCACAATACCAGAAAGGAAACTGAAGCATAAAAAACAAATTACAGTAGACTACATATCACAAAAAACAGAGATCAGACAACCATAATGCACCACAATATAGTGATAGAAGTGGCAATATGCTGAAGTCGCGCAGTGAAAATGAAGATTTGTGTTTGTTTTAAAGAAATGGGAAAATAATGTTAGTAAGAACATTTCTTGATTTTTTATTAATACTTTCTAATGAGTGAAATGGTAATAATTAACTATCCTCTCTTCAATGCTTCTCAACAAGGCCTTCATTCTGCTGCTTGATTCATGCTCCAGTAGTTCTATTCATGGAAGAAGTAACATTGAATTAATTAAAAAGTATTTTCCTTTTTATAACTAGTTGTGTCCTAATTACTCATAGACTCATAGACTTTAAGGTCAGAAGGGACCATTATGATCATCTAGTCTGACTTCCTGCACAATGCAGGCCACAGAATTTTACCCACCCATTCCTGCAATATACCTCTCACCTATATCTGAGCTATTGAAGTCCTCAAATCTTGGTTTAAGGACTTCAAAGCATATAGAATCCTCTAGCAAGTGACCCATGCCCTCTGCTGCACAGGAAGGTGAAAAACCTGCAGGGCCTCTGCCAATTTGCCCTGGAGGAAAGTTCGTTCCCGACCCCAAATATGGCGATCAGCTGAACCCTGAGCATGTGGACAAGACTCACCAGCCAAACACCCAGGAAAGAATTTTCTGTAGTATCTTAGATCCCATCCCCTCCAATTTTCCATCATATACCACCAGGCCCCTCTATTACGATAGTCAAAGATCAATTGCCAAAATTATGTTTTCCCATCACATCATCTCCTCCATAAACTTATCAATCTTCATCTTGAAGCCAGATAGGTCTTTTGCCCCCACTGCTTCTCTTGGAAGGCTATTCCAGAATTTCATTCCTCTGATGGTTAGAAACCTTCTTCTAATTTCGAGTCTAAACTTCCTGTTGACCAGTTTATATCCATTTGTTCTTGTGGCCACATTAGTATTGAATTTAAATAATTCCTCTCCTTCCATGGTATTTATCCCTCTGATATATTTAGAGAGAGTAATCAGTCTCCCCTCAGCCTTCTTTCGGATAGGCTATCCAAGCCCAGCTCCCTGAGTCTCGCCTATAAGACAGGTTTTCCATTCCTCAGATCATCTTAGTAGCCCTTCTCTGCACCTGTTCTAGTTTGAATTCATCCTTCTTAAACATGGGAGACCAGAACTGCACACAGTATTCCAGATGAGGTCCCACCAGTGCCTTATATAACGGTACTAATACCGCCTTTTCTCTACTAGAAATACCTTGCCTAATGCAACTCAAGACCGCACTAGCTTTCTTCACGGCCATATCACATTGGCGTCTCATAGAAATCTTGGGATCAACTAATACTCCAAGGTCCTTCTCCTCCTCTGTTACTTCCAATTGATGCATCCCCAGTTTATAGTTAAATTCTTGTTATTAATCCCTAAATGCATGACCTTACACTTCTCACTATTAAATTTCATCCTATTCCTGTTACTCCAGTTTACAAGGTCATCCGGGTCCTCCTGTATGATATCCCGGTCCTTCTCTGAATTGGCAATACCCTCCAGCTTTGTGTCATCTGCAAACTTTATTAATACGTTTCCACTGTTTGTGACTAGGTCAGTAATAAAAAGATTAAATAATATTGGTCCCAAAACCGATCCCTGAGGCACTCCACTGGTAACCTCCCCCCAACCTGACAGTTTGCCCTTCAGTATGACCCTCTGTTGTCTCCCCTTTAACCAGTTCCTTATCCACCTTTCAGTTTTCATATTGATCCCTATCTTTTCCAATTTAACTAATAATTCCCCATGTGGCACCGTATCAAATGCCTTACTAAGGTCAAGGTAAATTAGATCCACTGCATTTCCTTTATCTAAAAAAATCTGTTACTTTTTCAAAGAAGGAGATCAGGTTGGTTTGGCACGATCTACTTTTAGTAAAACCATGTTGTATTTTGTCCCATTTGCCATTGACCACAATTAGCACTGTATCACAATATACAGTGCAATAGAAAAGGAATGGTAAAAGCTACAGCTTACTTAGAATGTAAATTGTTTGAAGCAGGGACCATCTTTTTGTTCTGTCTTTGTATAGCACCTATACAATGGACTCTTGGTCCATGACTGAGATACCTATATGCTACTGCAAAACACATTAATAATAAGGTTCATACTTTTGAATGAAAAAATGTAATTATAATATGGCCTCTTACAACAATTCAAATATTCATGCAATCCATTAGTGTTTTTGTTTTGTTTTGAAATAAAATGAAAACATAAATATTAAACTCCTGTTTTTTCCATCTTGATCTTTCTTTTTTAACTTGTCATCCTTATTTTTCAGCTTTTGGCCCCTCCATCATTTCATGGTTGCTCTTTAGGCTTGGTCATTGTCATTTTCCTTGGTCTTCATACAAGTTTACTGATTCAGTCATCCTTCTCCTCTACTTCAGATTTTACCATCATCAGCTGCCTTTTACTACTTAATATTTTGTTGCAAGTTGTAATTTTATTTTTCTGTGTTCTAGTTCATCTTCCATCATAATTTTTCTTTGGTCACTGTCATCATTGTCCTCCTTCTCTGTGTTCAGTCAGCATCTTCCTTATAACCACTCATCATCATCCTTCCATTTCTTCATGTTCTACAAATCATATCCTACACTACTTTTTCTTTGAGTGCTCTAATCTTTCAGAAATAGTGCTCCCTGCTCATAACAGGTTATGCTATTCTCTGGCAGTGTTGACTACAGATAGAAGAGAGATTTTTCCAAATGCATGATAATTCTATTTTTTCATTTAGTTGAGATTTCTTTCTAATTAACACCCAACCTAGTTACCTTTCTTTGATTTATAGATCAAAAAGAGCCTGGAAATGGAAAATTATCATAAATGGTATCCAGCACAAACAAAGGTGTATTTGATTAAGAATACCTTAACCTCTTGCTGGGGAAGAGCCCCCAATCATTATGACAAACCAAGGAGCTGTGCTCCCATTGGCAGGGTGCCCACCCCTTTTATGTGACACAGGATCAACTCACCCGATTCTCCCCAGGGTCAGTTAATTTGGTCTTTTTTAACAGCAATGAATGGCTTCTCAGCACCAGACGTAGCACTCTGAGTTCCAGGAGATGATGTTGAAATACTCTACCACCTGTGTAAAGACATCAGAACAAGAGATCAGCCTGATCAGCTTTTGAGGGGTCACTTGCTAAGGGAATGGTTACTACTGTGATCTTAGAATATGTTAAAAAAATCCCCCTGTCCCATTCAGATGTCCAACCCCTAATTCTAGTGAGATTCCTACCACCTCTCCAGGGTGAATGGGGGAGTTCAGAATCAGATCCATCTGATGAGGCTTCCCACAAGAAGGTGAGTTGTTTTGATCTAGACCCAAGCTGTGCCAGGGACCAGGCTGAGACCCAACGAGCTAAATCCAGTAGTTCTAGGCAGATTCCCTGCCATCTGGACCACAGAGCAGGACAAGGCTCTTAAGGGGTGTGAAGAGGGTAGTCTCAATGGTGATGTATAGCACAACATGAGAGCAGGAAAATTTTAACAACTTTTATGATTTAACTCTAAGAGTTTCTGAGATCAGGGTCAGGCTAGAAATGGGAGAGGACATGGAAATATCCCAGCTCAGGATGGGGATGGGAGAAAGTCAGTGATGCTGGCTAAGAACATTCTATTGGCACCATCCAATAAATCCAGTTTGGGGACATCAGAAACCCATGCTGCTTTATCAGAGGGCTTTAGAGGACAGCAGTGGAAAAAAAACAGCAAACAGGCATAGAACAAAAAGCCATCATGTTCGTTTAGCATCAGCTTTACCCTGTACCAATCTCTGTGTGAAAGATATGGCAATTTCCTGCAGTATCCTTGAAAAAAAACTCATTGATTTAAGTGTATCTTTTGGGGTATTAAATATATTTTAAGTACAATTACAAAAGAAATATTAGTCTGCTGAGGGTTTTGTTGTTGGTTGATTGGTTGGTTGGTTGGTTGGTTTTTTTTATTTACTTTTCCTCCTCATTTTCTGTTTTTGGCTCCTTGGACAGGCCTTAAAGGGGTTAAGGCCAAAAAGGCCAGTGATGGTACCTAGCTTCACTTGGATGGAGAGCCAAGCTTAACTGATCATGAAACCCACTTGGTCAGAACAGACTTGCTAATATAAAGCCAGGAAGTAGAGAGCAAGAGGGAGGGAATCTTCAGTCACTGCCTGGGAGAAAAGAGGTGGCAATGCAGGGAGGAGACTAAGCCTTGAAGCTCCGTCCCTCAAAGAAGGGTTAACCCAGATAAGCTATGGGGAAGAAAGCATGAAAGAGGCTGGTAGGAAGAAGCCTAGGGAAATAGCAGCAAGGAATGGAACTGTGCAGACTGGCTGCTACTTGTAGTGTCCCTGGGCTGGAACTCAGCATAGGAGGGCCTGAGTTACCCTAATAGCCAGTGGGAAAGTGGAACAGGACCTGGAGATGTGGAACAGAAGATCATCTGAGGTGGCATCTGAACAGTTTTCTGGTGGGATTTTGTTACCTTGGAAGAGAAAAATTATACAGTGATCTGGTCTGAGAGCTGAGTCACAAATAGGAAGTACCTAGAGTCACTAGAGAAGAGAGGTGCCACTGCAGGAACAATTGACTGAAAGGGTGCCACACAAACTGAAAGCTAATACTCAGACCCCATTACAAGGAGGTGCACCTGCTACGAGTGGACCCCTTTGTTCTCTGACATGTTTTTTTTTTTTTTAAAAAAAAGTTGCTAATTGGATTGGACACTGCACAGACACCAAGTGAGAAACAGTCACTTCACTGAAGAGTTTCCAATCTAATTAGACTATAGGAGGTTATCCCTGTTTTACAGATGGGAGGAATTGAGGCTCAGACTGCTGTAGTGACTTACGCAATGCCGCAAAAGGAGTTGGTGGTGGAGCTAGGGATGAAACCAACTCCACTGAGAGTCAGTCCTTGATCACAAACCCATCCTTTCACCTGGCCAGTTCAGAAAATTCCATCCCAGCCCTTTCAGTAAATCATCGTCAGCTTCTTTCACTAAAACACCCTCCCATGAAATGTTCCCTCCACAGTGTGCTGTCCTGTCTTGATTCTGTGCATATTTGGTTCTGGTCTCACTGGAGCAGCAACTTGTTTGAAATTTGATCCAGGTCACCTCCCCTACAGAACAGCATGTTCTGTGGTCCCATAAGAATAGACAAGAACTGGAATCTTCCCTCTTCTTGCTGGTTTCCTGTTGTCTAGGTATACTTAATCCTGCCTTGTTCAGAGGGAGGGATGGGCTAGAGTACCTTTTGGGATTCCTCCCAGCCTTATACTTTTATTATTCTATAATTCCAATATATTGACTCGGCATGCCTACCCTACCTTGATACAACAGTTTATACACCTGAACTAGGAAATAAATGTCTTATGAACAGCCACAAACTCAAAGAGGTCTATTTATACATCTTTATGTACAAGAACATTAGTCTTTTTGCAGTGCTTCCAAAACTGTATGTTGCTATGGGAAATGGAGAGTAAAAGCAAAATATGATGAAGCTTTTAAATGAGATGTACTGGAGTGTTCTGTAAATGACAAAATATTTGCTATTGAAAATATGCATTTCATATGTTATAAAGATGCAATTAATTTTAAACATTTTAAAATATTCCTGCCTATTCATATACCTGTTTCTAGATCACGATAATCATAATCCTAAAGTAACTTACGTTTTATTGAATTTCATATTTGAGGAAATTACATAACTTGAATACATGTTGTGCACAAAAGTATTATACACACCATCTTAAATATGTACAGCATTTTAAAGAAAACCAAATGCCTAGTCAGGTTTCAGACTCATGGATATAAGGTTTGTAGCTCATTATTTATTGTATATTCAATGCTAGGAGAAAGAGCATGAAGTTGTCATATTTAACCATGGTCTTCTTGTATTGGAGGGTATACATATTTTCAGGTGCCTTAAAGAAAAAAAAATGTTGCTGCATTTAAATTATTGCCAGGGAGGTTGTTGTTTAAGTAGGCTACAGGTATGTTCGCATACTGAAAATCACCAATAGAAGACTTATAACAATCTGGAATATGATCAATCCAATTACTATAATCTTCATACTGGTGAGTTTAGGCTTTTCTAAAAAAGCCTACAGTATTTAAAATTAAATACTTTGTGTAGTGGGCAAAACTGAAAGTGAAGGAGGATTGCTCACCAATGCTGTAGGCAGTTCTATACCATTCCACTCCATGAAGGCTGCTCTAATCTGTTCCGTCTGGCTAGGACCCCAAAGCCACAGTACACCAGCTGGAGTACACTGAAACACAGCAGGCTCTAGCCATGCCATCAATGCAATTAGGTCTGTGCAAATAACTGATTTTTCAATTCACTGACCAACCCAATTTTTGTAATCATTAAGATTCAAATACATTTTGTTTGCCCTGAAATAAAAGATTTTGGTTTGGTTTTAGAGGGCTTTTTACCCTTCTAAAAATAAAATTGAAGCCAAAATAGAAATGAAAAGCCATTTCAAATTTGAAAAATGGAGATGTTTCTTCCAAAAATGTCAGAAAAATAATTCTTTTTTTTATGTTTTTTTTTTCTTTTTGACCAAAACAAAGTGGTAGAAATCAACCTAAATTTGTGAAAAAAAAATGTTCATCTTGAAATGCACTCAATGCTGGGATTTGGAAAGACTCGGCATGGAATCTGACTATGCATCTCTCAGGAATTCCCCCATAGTACCTAAATCAGGGGAATCCTCAGGTATCTAAGTCAGCTTTTTGGACATTGGTGGTTCTAGACCATGTACTGAAGATCAGGCCATTTATTTTCAAATCCCTTCCCCAGTTTGTTAGGAAGTAGTATTTACCTTTGAACATTCCCATTGGTGACCAAATTAAAATATAAAGAGGAAATCCAGAAATCTATGAAAACACCAAGGAGGTAATTGAAAACACTGAATGGTTAATATATTTAAAGATTCAATCTGATGGTCAAAAGAGAGAGAAAGGAAAGGTTAGCCACTGAGATGTGAGTAAAACATATCAACCCCCCTGCCGTGTTGCCTCATGCATACTTTGCTGGAGCTGTGGGCTAAGACATATACACTCAACATTATTAATAAAACACTGCAGCTTGTTGATATGGTTACTTTTGAAGTTTAAATGTTTTAATTTTTCCACTTTGCTATTTCAGTGTGTGTATGTAAGTCAGTGGACGTTCAGTATGTGCAGGCATAGGATTAAAGGAAGACAGATGTGTAGAAAATTAAATCATGATTTCTCTTAAAGATGGTAGTCATTTCTAGTTGTCTATCAGTAGTATTTGCTTTTTAAAACCTATGAAGGCAAGTAGAACACATCTGACAGGAACCTGTTGCAGTGGATAATATAGCATAAAAGAAGTTCTACAGCTAACCGAGAATGGAGCTATGGGCTGGTCTCTACTACTGGTGAGATCGACACTGCTGCAGGGATTGATTTAGTAGGTCTAGTGAAGATCCACCAAATCAATGTCAGAGCATTCTCCGGTCAACCCCGGAACTCCAGTTCTCTGAGAAGAGTAAGGGAAGTCGACTGGAAAGCATTTCCCATCAATGTAGCACAGTGAAGACACTAGGGTTATTGGAGAAGTAGAGTAGCGTAATTTAGGTCAACTTACCCCTATAGTGAAGACAAGCCCTTTGTCATTGGTAGAATTCTGCATATGATAAGCCTCAGGTTTAAAAAG
Organism: Dermatemys mawii; assembly: GCA_007922305.1. Taxonomy (NCBI): domain Eukaryota; kingdom Metazoa; phylum Chordata; order Testudines; family Dermatemydidae; genus Dermatemys; species Dermatemys mawii. Next base: position 637,728 of record ML677351.1, read on the forward strand.
TTTGTTTTAGACAATTTCAATTGCTTGGGATCCAGCTATTTCTATACACATCACATGTCTGAAATATCAGGTCACTTTTAAATCAGGATACTAAGGAATTCAGAGAATTTCTATTAAATCCAGTTATCCATGACTATAGTCTAAAGCAGCACTCATGCTGGTAAGATCAGCGAAAATTATATTTTATGTAATTCTCAGATGCAGATCCTATAGCTAACAGATTTAGAAATATTGTACTCCTAGTTTTTAAAGACTGGGGCTAAACTTGAATTTATATGGTATGCCCAGGGCAATTATAAGGAATGAATATTTTTTTATGAAAATCCCCTTGAAATATTCACCATAGAGAATGTCTGTAAGTGCAGATTATATTTAAATATACTTCCCACTCCTTGATTAAATTCTAGACTTATTTTGATAACAATGATTGTTTTAGAATCAAGTTTTGTGTCCACTAATAAGACTCTCCCGAAAGGAATCTGTTCCTACAGTCACCATATGACATAATATAATGTCAGGATTGTGTAAACACACACTTCTACTGACAGGTGTTCAGACTTATCTTCCCTTGGCAAGTGGGAATCATTTAGTTTCACTGTTGTACATAAAATAGCACAATATTTTAATAGACTCAACACCACTTCAACACCTGCATATACCAGACACTGCATTTCCAGTGGAATTCTGCATTATTTCAGTCTGGAATGTGAATGGAGAGTGACTTTCTCTGAAAAATTAAGTCTACATCTTAACATTTCAGCAGGGATCAATTGTTTAGTAAATAAGAATCTGCTTATAATATTCGATCTCTCACTGCAACAATGGTTTGTGCCCAAATGACAAAACACAGACTTCTTGCTGCCATTATGCTGGCTTGTTGCCATTATGTATTCTCATGGCAACCTTCCTAATGGAAGTAGGGCAAGGAGTTGACATTCCATTAGTGATGAAAGGAACAAGTGTTCATGAACTACCACTGATTTGAACAGTCAGTTACTAATTCACTACTTTTCCACTAAGAATCTCAAGGGAATACAAACAAAAATGGACCTGAAGTTAGTCCAAGTGAATTAAATTTCTAATTGTAATATTCTCTGTATACACATCTGTGCAGAGTAGACCACCAGAACCTCTTTATACAAATAACAGCATACATATAACAAACTAATTAAATATGAAATCAAATCAGGGGTGAGACTGAAATCCACTTATCCAGCTACTTGATAAGTGCTTTACCAATATATTCTACTGTGCTGAAGATGTTTGTATTAAATTAAGATGATGTAGACGCTGTCATATTGTGCCTAACCTTTGAGCTTCTCATAATTAAGTTAGATTTGGCCTTGAGAAGATCATTAACGGAACACATGCTGCAATTGTCAACTATAATATTTTTTTTACACAAAATGGAGACATACAGCAGTTTAAATGAACAGCTCTACAGAAATGGCCCGATTTTGTTCCCATGGAAGTCTATGGAAAAACTTTAACTGACTTGGGGGCGGGGAGGCAAACCTGGACCATATGTTCAGTTTCTGATGCTACTAGTATTCCAGTGGTGCAGTGCAACCCTTAAAGCTAACATTACAGGGTTACATGCAGAATTGCATCAGCAAATGAGGCTCCTGGGGTAGTGATGAGCTGTTTTAGTGGTTGCAAAACCTGTTTCCCTGCAGCAGCATAAGAGATGTGCACAGGGTTTCACTGAACCTCTTTAATTCCCTCAGCAGGCACAGCCTTAGTCTTCAAGACCAGATTGGCACAGTGGTCTTTAGAAGCAAAAATGTGGCTTCTTAGCTACAATGAAAGATTGGGACCTCAGTCTCAAATTTCCAGTATTAGTACTTTGAAATTATTGATAATCAATTACATCAACTCCATATGAGTTGCAGAGGGTGCTTTCAACCCAAAATAAGTGAGGCTTAAATAGCAGTATGGCAATAGTTTTTCTCTATTATAATGTTAACAAATAAGAAGCATTCTTATTCATTGTATGCCTACTTTGAAACTTGAATGAATTGTTCTAGTGATAAATATGGAACTTCTACTATAAATAGTACTCAAACATAAGAACATAAGAATGGCCATACTGGGTCAGACCAAAGGTCCATCCAGCCCAGTATCCTATCTACCAACAGTGTTCAATGCCAGGCGCCTCAGAGTAAGTGACCTAACAGGTAAGGATCAAGTGATCTCTCTCCTGCCATCTATATTCGCCATCTGACAGAGGCTAGGGACACCATTCCTTACCCATCCTGGCTAATAGCCATTAATAGACTTAACCTTCATGAATTTATCTAGTTCTCTTTTAAACCGTGTTATAGTTCTAGCCTTCACAACCCCCTCAGGCAAGGAGTTCCAAAGGTTGACTATGTTATGGAAAGTTCATGAATATCAAAACATGAAATTGAAAACAGGAGCAGCAGAATAGTTTTGGTGTTGGGTGTGTGTTGCGGGAGATGAGACCCAGTTAACATACCAAGAGAAACAATCTCATATTGCAGTTTTCTGCAATATCCTTGGGAGACTTTACTGAATTAAGTTTAAGTATCTCTGGGGTCAATTATGTTAAAATTCAAAGTTTTAAGTATTATTGTGGGCTGCTCAGGAGGGAAGAGAGAGGTATGTCTGTGCCCAACACAGGTGACAGCTGAAAGGCAGAAACCTTTCAGTAGGTGCCCTTATAGGTCCACCAAAGGGGAATGCATGTGCAGGTACCCTGAAATTGTAACGTGTATGATAAGTGATTTTAAGCCAGTAATGGTGAATAAGTCTAATTGCCAAACAATGAAGCAACAGGGTCATCTTGTATGGCTTGGCTCGTCAACTCGGAAAAGCCATTCTGAGGCAAAAGGAAGAGTTTATATTTATGCTTGTAACAAAAACAAAAACAAAAACAAAAAAACCAACAACAACAAAAAAGCAACAACCAAGGAGTAATGTGATAATTGGCATACACAAGAAAGATAGGGCTTTGAGGTTTAAAATGAACCAAATGAAGTATTTATTCACACAACACATAGTCAGCCTGTGAAACTCTTTGCCATAGGATGTTATGAAGACCAAGAATATAACAGGGTTCAAAAAAGAACTAGATAAGTTCATGGAGAATAGGTCCATTAGTGGCTATTAGCCAGGATGAGCAGGGATGCAAAACCATACTCTGAAGTGTCCCTAACCACTGTTTGCCAGAAGCTGGGAATGGGTGACAGTGGAGGTATCACTTGATGATTACCTGCTCTGTTCATTCCTTCTGGGGCACGTGTCATTGGCCACTGTCAGGAGATAGGATACTGAGCTAGACAGACAATTGGTCTGACCCAATATGGCCGTTATTTTGTTCAGTCAACTCCTGGGGAGCTGGGCAGCACACAGTCATGAATTCAGTTGAGAGATTGCTCAGAATGTTTCTGAATAATGGGAAATAGAGAAACAGCCTGAAGAATTTGTATTATAGGGTAGATTATAGAAGTTCGGATTAAATAATATGAAGTCTGAGATATTAGACTCTTGGGTAAATAGTACAAATAATAGAAATTGTCTCTTGTGTCTGTTTCTTAATAATTATTGTGGCTTAAAGATTACCTTCTGCTCTGCAATGCTCTTCTGTGATGTTGCAATACGTATTTTTGCTTTTTTCTCCATCTGAATGTTATTTACTTACCATTTAGATGAAATAACTTTTTTCTACATTTTTCCTGCTTTGGAATATTTTTGTTTAACTGTACTATTATTTTTCTCCATCTCAAGAGATGGGAGTTTTAATAACTTTTGCTGTAGTTCTTTTGATGCAGTGTTATTCTCCTTTATGTCTTTCTAGGAAGACAAATATTTTCATATATTATATTTAGAGATAGCTGTGACTGATTTTAATTTTTTATAAATGTGTTCCCACTATATGATATATCTCTGCACAGCCTTAAGTTTGGTAGATTGGATTCCTCACTTTCCAGTCCCACAGTGACTGCTGTGTTAATGTTGTTTGGGTTTTTTTTAAGCAATTTCTCTATATTTGGGTTTTGAATCTTATAGTGTGTATCTCTGAAACTGTCTGATTGGCACCTACAGTTTTAAAAGCCAAAATCCTATTTTTTATGTAACAGATTTTTATAAAATAATTAGAAAAGAACAAACTTTCATCTTAATTCTGGGTTCCCACAACATTGAAAGAAAGAAATTGAAAGGCTTACACATTAATATGTAGTTGATTATGTGAGGTTTCCACCCTTTCTTTACATGAAAGGATTAAAACATTCTCTGTGATTCATAATATCTTTTGAGACATATATAATGGAACCCTTGTTTTTGACTGTATCTCAGGCAAAAGTAGAGAAAGCAAGAAGAAATTGATTTGGACAAAAAAAGTGGGAAGTGCAACTTTCTGTGCAGTATATCAACTTTGTCTAAAGAATGAATAATATGACATCAATGTTTATAAATCATTTCCACCCTGTGAACCAAATGCTGAGCTCACTTATAGGGATGCAGTAGAAAAAAGATAATCAAAACAAAAGTGATTTTGTGCTCTCAGAGACTAAGATCCTTACAAAGATCAAAGATGAGGTTGTGGCTGTCATAAGTGTGAAGTAGCCTAGAATTAGTGTTTACCTGTAAGGGGTTACGCTAAAGGTAACCTGAGAGGTGGACAACTGACCAATGAGAAATTCCTCAGGAGACAAAGGATTTTAAGTTTCAGTTTCTCTCTGGCTCTCTCTCTGTTCACCTCGGCTATGGGGGGAACACAGCTATGTCTTTCACTGTAACTATAAGATTCTATCAAGTACTGTAGTCAGTAAGTTTACCTTCTTTTTATCACTTGGAGAGTTCTCAGTGGTGAGTGTTGGCTGGGTGCTTCTTGATATTGTAAGCTTCAGCAGAGATATCAACTGTGGGAGAAAATTGCCTTGGGGGAGAGGTGTGGTTTCTGAATCCTTTTGTTGATTATGGTAGATGCTGTTCTATTGATGGTTATAAGGGATTTATTCCTTTCTTTTTTCTTTTATTAAAATCTTTCTTTTAAGAAGCTGACTGCTTGTTTTTCATTGTGTAAGATCCTGGTTTTGGATTGGGCACGTCTCGCAGGATCAGGCGAGGTTAGTTTTTTTTTTCTCTCAAGCTTCCCAGGGAAGGAAGAAGTTTGGGGGGTTAGTGGAAAGGGAAAGAAGGGTCCCCAAACTACCCTAGACCTAGTTTGGGTGGTGGCAGCGTACCAGGTCCAGATACAGAAGAATTTGTGTTCTGGGGAAAAACATTTTAACCCAAGCTGGTAAAATAAGCTTGTGGGGGTTATTTCTTTTTTCATGCGGGTCCCCACATCTGCACCCTAGAGTTCAGAGTGGGGAGGCAATCCTGACAGTGGCTATTGCAAAATGGCTGCTTCTGTGCATGCATATTTTCATTTGTACACACAGTTGGCCTATATCTGGCTGCAAATGATGGATTTTGCATGTGCAAACAAAAGCAGGTAGGTAAGAGGCAAATCTTAACACTCTTTCCCACTGTGTTGCCAGAGTGAGCTTTGTCCACCCTGGAATTAGTGAAGTTTTGATAGGCCAGAAGAAGCCATGTTGCTGTGAATCTCTCTCCACAGAGATTCCTTTTGTAAAAGCAAGTTTTTGTTTTTGGGGGAAAGAGCTAGGGCAATTAAGAAAGCCAGCTGAAAATGCAGCTTCAAAAGTAAGATCTTTTTTGCTGTATCTAATCTCAGACAGGTCACTATTAAAGGGACGGTGATAACTTATTAAATAAGTCAGACAGAATTATTTAATATTTGCTATTGTTGCTAAGGTTACCTAATATTACTATAGATGAAAGAAATTAAGAGACAATATTTCTCTCTTCTGATTTTTATTACAATGTTATACGTCTTGGTATGCATGCATGCATTTGTCAGGGTGTGTGTATATATAATATTCATTATTTTTCATTTTCTTATTAGTTTTAGAATAAAAATGCTTTTGAAATTGTCTCCTTGAGCTTAATATACAGAATTATAACAAAGTTTCTATCTTTATAAGAGCAATAAATATTTCTGAGTATGAAATTTGTAATGTCAGAGAGGTTACAGTCGACATATCACTATAAGAAGTGTCATGCCGAGACACTTTCATTATTCATTATTCTTTCAGTCTCTGCCTTGGTCCATATCCCCAGCTCTAGCAGTCAGTGCTACGTTTCTCAAAAGCTTCCTGCCTCCTCATACTCGTGTTCCATAGAGCAGCATAACGGAGAGAGACTCTTCACTTTGCTTGAACTCTGTCTTACCGTGCCTGGTTGATTCTTTTTTCACCTTTAAATGATGTGCTATTCCACTCTCCCAAAGCTATGCTTTGAGAAATGGTAACAAAAAATTGGCTAGGGAGGAGCATAGGGACTAAGCAGAAACTTATTTCATCAGGAAATGCAGCTATTTTTATACAAACAGAAGTAATAAAGAATCACACTAGTGTTTTGTTACAATGACCTAGCTACTTGTCTAAACAACTGAGCAAATGGATAGTCATAAAAATTATGAATGAAGGAAACTGTTTGAATTTTGGATAACACTGCTCTACAATTTTTTAGAAGTCGTCTGCTTCAGAGATAAAATGTGATATTTATTATGTATTTTGATGTGCTGAATTCAAATATGACAATTAAAACAACTGGTTGGCTACTGTTTCTAAGATATTTAAGTTTTTACATTTTATGTCTATATATATTGTGTAGATAGAGTTTTAATCATAAATTGTAAACCTAGGTCTTTTCATGTGTTTATGGTTGCTTTACATGATAATATTTCACCTGTCCTGTTTATGTAACACTTTAAAAATCAGCAAAAGAGTTATATAAATAAAATGTATTATGAAACAAAAGTCAAAAAACTATTATGTACATAGTTTAGTCCTATTCAGTGTCTACTCGGCGCTTCTTGGCTTGTCTCTTGTACTCATTAAATGGAGCATCTCTTGTCACTGTCCAGCAATAGTCTGTAAGCGTTGATGGGCTCCATTTGCCCTGATAACGTTTCTCCATTGTTGCAATGTCCTGGTGAAATCGCTCGCCATGCTCGTCGCTCACTGCTCCGCAGTTTGAAAAAAATCTAGATGAGAGTGCAAAAAATGTATCTTTAGTGACATGTTGCAACCAAGGCTTTTGTATGTCTTGAGGAGGTTTTCCACCAACAACCTGTAGTTGTCTGCCTTGTTGTTTCCGAGAAAATGTATTGCCACTGACTGGAAGGCTTTCCATGCCATCTTTTCCTTGCCACGCCGTGCATGGTCAAAATGCATCATCTCGAAGAAGTTCACGAATCTGAGGACAAACAAAGACACCTTCCTTTATCTTAGCTTCACTTAACCTTGGAAATTTTCCATGGAGGTACTTGAAAGCTGCTTGTGTTTTGTCAATGGCCTTGACAAAGTTCTTCATCAGACCCGCCTTGATGTGTAAGGGTGGTAACAAAATCTTCCTTGATTCAACAAGTGGTGGATGCTGAACACTTTTCCTCCCAGGCTCCAATGACTGTCGGAGTGGCCAATCTTTCTTGATGTAGTGGGAATCTCTTGCACAACTATCCCATTCGCAGAGAAAACAGCAGTACTTTGTGTATCCAGTCTGCAGACCAAGCAAGAGAGCCACAACCTTCAAATTGCCACAAAGCTGCCACTGATGTTGGTCATAGTTTATGCACCTCAAAAGTTGTTTCATGTTGTCATAGGTTTCCTTCATATGGACTGCATGACCAACTGGAATTGATGGCAAAACATTGCCATTATGCAGCAAAACAGCTTTAAGACTCATCTTCAATGAATCAATGAAGAGTCTCCACTCATCTGGATCGTGAACGATGTTGAGGGCTGCCATCACACCATCGATGTTATTGCAGGCTACAAGATCACCTTCCATGAAGAAGAATGGGACAAGATCCTTTGGACAGTCACGGAACATGGAAACCCTAACATCACCTACCAGGAGATTCCACTGCTGTAGTCTGGAGCCCAACAGCTCTGCCTTACTCTTGGGTAGTTCCAAATCCCTGACAAGGTCATTCAGTTCAGCATGTGTTATGAGGTTTGGTTCAGAGGAGGAGCATGGGAGAAAATGTGGGTCCTGTGACATTGATGGTTCAGGACCAGAAGTTTCATCCTCTTCCTCTTCCTCGTCTGACTCAAGTGAGAATGATTCTGGTGCATCAGAAACCGGCAGTCCTTCTCCGTGGGGTATTGGGCGTATAGCTGATGGAATGTTTGGATAATGCACAGTCGACTTTTTCTTCTTTGACGCACCTTTCCCAACTGGAGGCACCATGCAGAAGTAACAATTGCTGGTATGATCTGTTGGCTCTCTCCAAATCATTGGCACTGCAAAAGGCATAGATTTCCTTTTCCTGTTCAACCACTGGTGAAGATTTGTTGCACAAGTGTTGCAGCATATGTGTGGGGCCCACCTCTTGTCCCGATCTCCAATTTTGCAGCCAAAATAAAGGTGATAGGCTTTCTTAACCATAGTGGTTATACTGCGCTTTTGTGATGCAAAAGTCACTTCACCACAAACATAGCAGAAGTTATCTGCACTGTTCACACAAGTACGAGGCATCTCTGCTCACTTTGGCTAAGCAGAAATGTGTCCCTTTGCAAAATCAAACACTGACAAATAAGAGAGCACAACACTGTATGATTTCTAGAGCTGATATAGGGCAATTTGTTCAGCAGAGTGATGTAAGCTTCGTTACGATTGCATCATCCATGACTTCTAGGAATAACATTATGCAATTCATATCATGTATGATGCAATATCAGCTTCAGATTGCATCATTCATTGTTTTGCCTAAAAAGCAAGTACTGTCCAAACCCAGTCATAGATTTATTCATAGATCCAGTCAAAGATGTATTTTAGTCATTTCTGGTTTAAATTGAGATCCCTTCCCTTTATAACTCGCTTATCCTCCGCCATTCCCATGTGAAGGGTCGTATATACTGACCCAATAGCATATCTTGAAAACTAGAGCCAATCAACAATTTTAAGCATCATTTTCGTTCTCAGTGACCCAGAATTAGTAAAGTTTGACTACATTTATTTCAGAAGCATGTTGGCTGTAGAACAGTGTAATCAAACTGTTAAATCCTGGTTTTATACAACTTGGAATTAGCATTAGGGACTACATGGTATGAGTAAAGGAAGGCTTCATTCTGAGTGCAGAAAGAAAAGTGATAATGAAAGATCGAATATTTTTGCCATGTTTTGGATACAGAAGTTTCCCAAACTGGCTCAGTTCCTTTGCAGATACTTTTAGAGGAGAAAATGATGCTGAAAATCTCTGTGGAATTCTCATGAATAATGGAATAGAGGTGACTTGGATTATCATTGAATTCTATGCAATATTTCAATGCCTTTTCATAACTGTAAATAGTGTTGTTTATAAAAATAGTGATATAGGAATATAAAATATTCATTTTTTTAAAAAAAAATTACCTTTAGAGAGCAGTTTATCAGGGAAGGGTCAGATTCTCTACCTTAATACATCCCTTTACCATCATTCCATACAACAGGGTTCTGCCTGGAGTTGGAGGGAGAGTAATTGGAGTTCCTTGTGAGTGGCGTAATGTGGCAATTCCTTGCCACATAAATGACTCTATGGTGTTGTTAGCAGCAGGAATGAGAGAGATCCTGAGGCTGATCTACTTTATACCTGGGGCTAAACTGGCCTGTACCTGTGCCCTGGGTTGGGGGAACACAATGGTACTTTAAACAATCTTTGCTTCACTACTGTACTGCCCTGGCTCCTAAACCAGGAGGAGCTCAGCCAGATGTCAGGTTTGCGGGTAATCATTTTCTATAGTAAAATATTGTGTCAAATAAATTAAGTGTTCTTTGTCTTTTTCACATAACGAAGTGGAAAATGCTAATTCTAACAGGAAACAGGGTTGCTAGTGATTTTAAATGTGTGATTTAAATGTGTGTAAATGTTGGAAAATTTTGGGGGGAAATTGGCAATTGTTCTCCATTGCAAAGTTGCACAACTCAGGAATGTTGCTCATCACATTTTCATTAAGTGGCTTGTTTTGATCAAAAGATACTGAATTTCAAATGTCTGCATGTTTATTTCAGAATATTACTCTCTCTAGCAATGTAATTTCCAAGGGCACAATTTGAAAAATATTTTCAATCTCTCTCAGAAATGGAGCATTGCAAAAATTGTCGTGTTTTAGATTAAAAAAAAATTGAATTGTTGTTAATGCATTTTCATCAAATCTCTACTTTCAACATTTCTCACAGATAGAGAAAATTCTACTAATATTCTTGTCACTTCCTAAATTTAATTTACTTAGGCCATGTCTCTGTCTCTTTGCCATACTTTTTTTAAAATAAAATTTAAGGCAACAAAAAATGTCATAGAAAGCTAATGGTAAGCTCGTGCTCTCAAATCAAATACCAAAGAAAGCAAATTTGTATACGCTTTTCACAGGCATTAGAAAAATAAATCTGATTACAAGAGTTATGGTTATGCAGTCATAGAATAGAAATAATACAATTGTTGTTTATGATTTTGTAGTGCCTAGCAGTTGTACAAACGCAGAACAAAAAAGATGATCTCCGACCGTAAAAGACTACAACCATGTGACTTACCTTAGTAGTCACAAGCCACACAGTTCACACTTCAGATTTCAAACTTCCAAATCTCTTTTTTGGGATGAGGCACATAACTGACTTATTAATGGAGCCAACCCAAATGCATACCAATGAGATACTTGTCACAACACATCATAATATATTTCATATTTATATTTATTGAGAACTCTCATTCAATTTTTGGAATTCTGTCTTTTTAATGTCCTTACAATAACGTCCTGCTTCTGCAGGATTCGCAAATGGCTAATGCAAACATTTATTTCTTAATTCTGTTTCAACCCTGTGAAAAAAAGTGATATTTAAATGATCCTTCATTTTTATTCTAATTTTACCAAGACAAGTATCTAAACATGTTTTTGTTTCAGTTAAAGTGAAACCTAGAAAATTAGTATGCTGTCAGGGTAGGCTTTTCTTTGTAATATCGTATTTTAAAAAACAACACCAAAAACAAACAAACACCACCACCATTATGTTAAAAGTACGTTAAGATCAAACACTGAAGTTAGAAAATATCAATATTAAGATTGCCTGTGCAACCTTAATTCTCCCCTTGTCTATATATGTCATAATATGATCTTCAATTATATGATCATATACTATTTTTTTTCCCACAGGACTCCTGCCTCTTTGAATGCAAAGGAAGGAGAGTGGTCACTAAAGGTATATTTATTATCTTTCTTTTTCAATATTCATTTTGATACTCATGCCAAGTTTCAAAGTTCATCTATAGGCAATTGCCACACTTTTATACCAAACTGAGAAACAAAAGGAATGGATGAACCTTGAAACTTGGCATGTACATAGGAGTATGAAGAGTACAGAACTATATCCAGAACTAAGAGTTTAGGAGAGTAGTATATAGTTCCAAGCCTTTTGGGACATCAAAACTCAAAACCCACTACTGACTTAGTAATACTGAATCTATGAAAAAACCTATAGAGCTATTTCAAGAGCAATAATATAGTTTTGTAAAATCAGAAAGGGTTTTTTCACCATCAGAGAATTCAAAAATAGCTGATGGGATTTTGCACAGATTTTCTCTCTCTATATATATATATATGTTTTTTTTAAAAAAAGTTCATAGCTGGACAGACACTAGTATGATAAATTTATCCTGAGAGGTGAATGTTTAAGGAATATGTTAAAAAAGCCAGTATTTTTGAAAATAAGCACTGAAGTCAGACTCCCAAAAAGCATATTTAGACACCTAACTAAGAGAGCTTATTTTTCAAAAGGGTTGAGTACACAGCAGCTCTTACCGTATTTATTGGGAACTGTTGAGTACTCAACACTTCTTAAACTCAGAAAGTAGTTTAAATAAAGTTTAAACTTTAAGCTCCTACTTTTGCAAATCTTGTCCATAGAGCTATAAACGAAAAATTAATAAAATGATCCCTGTCAGATAACCATTATCCTAAGACCAAGAACAAGAAGTTGAATTTTAAAAGACAAATAATGTAGCTGCCAAATTTGTACCAGCTGCATTGGTCAGATACTATACTTTGTCTCCCAACGAAATAATTATCTTAATTATCATACCTGTTTATTACACCCAAAATGCTTATATTATAAATTGGACGCAATGGAAGGGTAATTAATCCACTGCAGTAGGGGGTGGTAACAAAGGAAGAGAATTAGGAGTCTACTTAAATTGCAAATAAATCACTCATTTTACATGCAAATATTGTTACCACAACAAAAGTGTAGACCCTGTGAGGAGAAATAAGTATAAACCCTGTGAGGAGGAACAAGTGTAGACCCTGTGAGGAGGAATAAACGAAGATCCTTGTATGAAGATTGCTAGTCATATTGATAAATACAAACAATTCTGAAGGACACAGTATAACATGATGAATTCAAATGAGTAGATTAGAGAGTTGCTTTCTTATCTTCTCCCTGGCTAAAAGCTGACCTCGGGAACTAGCAGAGGAAAATAAGTGGGGGTCTGCTGGGTTCAAGATGACTACTCCCAAAACAAACAAAAAAGGTCACTAATGGGAATTAAGACAAACGGCTCTATTCCAGTATCCTTTACCTGAGGACAGGCCACCTAGAGTTCGGACATCTCTCCCTTCAATGCTGGGGTCTTTCAGTTAAGTCTAGACTGTAGGAAAATCCATGTGCTGTGATATTTTAGCAGTATTAAGAGGGACAGGTATAGAACAGGGAACTGTAAGTCATGGGAACCTGCATGAGCTTTCCATTCTAGCTGTTTAAATCTCTGGAATGTAGGATTTCTCTTTGTTTTTTGTTCTGGCCTTTTGCATGATCTGAAGCTTGCATTTATTTTGGATTGCACCATTCCATGGGTTTAATTTAAAAATAAAATCACTATTTTATATAGCTTACTTTGTTCACTTGTGGACACAAACTAATACAAAATGGAGCCAACAACTAACTAAGGCGACAATCATGCTACAAGCTAGAGGTGGGATTCCCAGCTTGCATAGATGTACTTACACTACCTCTTGTCTGAGCTAGCATGCAAAATAATAATAATAATAATAATAATTAATAATAAAAGTAAGATCACCATGGTAGTTTGGGAAGTGGCAGAGTTATCACAAGTTAGCAGCCATAAGTACAAGCCCACCTGAGCCCTATGGATATAAATTAAGGGTAGCTAGCCTGTGCTTCTACTTTCCATGCTACCAAGGCTATACCACTATTTTTTCAAGTGCTAGCTTAGATGAGAGCTAATGCAAGTATGTGTACGTGAGTTAGGAATCAGACTCCAGTTCCAAGTGTATACCTTAACAGTAAACCACCAAATAAATAGGGTGATGCCAAATGGATCAAAGAACAAGTGAAAATAAAAAATGATGATACACTTGTTCGCAAAAAGGGAGATAAATAGAAGAGATCAGATAAGTGGAGTATCGGAAACTCATGGAAGACCATAGGGTTATGCTGGATGCAGTGTTGAAATTTATTGGACATTGTCAACCAAAGTTCTATCTATCCCAGTATCCTGTTTTCCAACAGTGACAGGTGCCCAAGAGGGAATGAACAGGTAGTCATCAAGTGATCCATCCCATGTCATCAAATTCCCAGCTTTTGGCAGACAGAGGCTAGGGACACCATCCCTGCCCATCCTGGCTAGTAGCCATTGATGGACCTATCCTCCATGAATGTATCTATTTCTCTTTTGATCCATCTTATAGTCTTGGCCTTTACTTGCCCAGGAGGGTTTAATGTTGGCTAAGGGGGACAATTAATCAGACAGGCACAGCTGACGGGGATCAGGTGGCTTAAGAAATTCCCTGAGTGAACAAGGGAGCCTAGCTGAGGCGCAATATGCTGAGCTGGATTTGTAAAGGCAGGAAGCGGATAGCAATGAGAGGGCTGCAGGGAAGTTGGCTGCAATCACTCCCTAACAGAAGGGCTACTGAGGTAAGTAGTCTACAGTCACTCCCAGGGAGGAGGGAGTTGTGAAACTGATAGGCCCAAAGAGTGTGGAAGAACTAGAAGATAAGGTAAGGGAAAGGGTCAGGGAAAAGCAGTATAGTCCTGGAGGGAACAAGCTTTAGCTGCTGGTTAGAGGGACCCTGAGCTGGAACCCAAAGTAGAGGGTGGTCCTGGGTTCCCCCACTAACCCCTAGAGGAGGGGCACCACAGGGCAGTGGGAAGACTGCTAGTGAGGAAACATTTTGGTATGGTGGAAGAAGAAAATACATATAGTGACCTGGCTGGAGGCCAAGTCATGAAGAAGAAGGACCTGGAGTAAGAGACTGAGAACAGCAGCTATGCATGAAGCAAGCCGCAGAATGGAGCCCTGGACCTGGAAGGAGCTAATCCCCAGCATGGCCAGGTAGACCAAAAATAACACTTTTTCTAAGAGAAAGTGCAAAGGATTTATTTATTTGACATTCACTAGAATGATTTTCTGAGATACTTTTACTCTTCTCCCTGCTGAACAATTTTGATTCCACCAGATTTGAAATGTGACTAAATGATATATTTGCATAACAGTTTACAGTATATACTGTAAGTCAAATGTGTTTCTCAGTCTTCAGAGTTATGTCCATAAATGTAATGCATAAGTGAAATATGTGAATTTGGGACCATAATTCAGAGTGTGATAGAGGCATTGACACTCTGTTAAATACTTTCAGATTACTACATGAGATTTATCATTTTGGGTTAAAACTACTCACAGTTCAGCAGAAATTAAAACCATTTTGCTTTCACATCTGTTTCTAAATGACAACCATATTGTTCCTTATTTGAAAAGTACATTTGTGATTCAAGCAGCTCACATCACACTTCCTGCCTGGAATATCTTTCCCTAATGTCACTTTGTTTCTTCAAATATTTCCTCAACACACATTGCTTTCAGTCAGTCCAATGATGGGCAACCTGCGGCCCACGGGCCGCACATGGCCCATAGGATAATCCATTTACAGGCTGTGAGACAGTTTGTTTACACTGACTGTCCACAGGCATGGCTTCCCACAGCTCCCAGTGGCTGCAGTTTGCTGTTCCCAGCCAATGGGAACTGCAGGCAGCTGTGCCTGTGGACCATCAATGTAAACAAATCATCTTGTGGCCTGCCAGCAGATTACCCTGATGGGCCACAGGTTGCCCACTACTGAGTCAGCCTCCCATTATTGACCCTCATCCCTGCCTTAATTTTAGTCTTCCACAGGATGATGTTGAAATAATAATTAAAAAAAAACCCCAACAACCCAAGACTCAAATAGAGCTTAGATATCTATATGGATAACAGAAGTATCCAGAGTAATAATAGTTAATACTACCAAATATTTTGAAAGAGTTGACTAAAACCTCCCGCTGGTCATCTCTGGAATTAGCTCTCCAGCGTACAGAGTGTCTCCTGCTGGCTGATGTCCCGCCTAGCTAGGTCCCTGTGTCTCTTCCAGACCCCTGTGCCCCTTTACCATGAGGTGCTTCCCTCTGGCAGTGCCCTCACACTCTAGGTCTCCCCTTCCAAGGAACTACCAACTCTCTAACCTCGCCTTGCCTCAGTGGCTACTGCCAGTCATGATCTAGCCCCCTCTCACCGGGGCTAACTGTACAACAGTAACAACAAGAAGGTCAGGGAAAGTGTGGGGCCCTTATTGAATTGGGGAGGCAACCTCATGATAGTTAATGTGGAAAAAGCTAAAGTACTCAGTGCTTATTTGCCTTGGTCTTCACAGATAAGGTCAGCTCCCAGAATGCTGCACTAGGAAACATATATGGGGAGGAGGTGAGCAACCCTTAGTGGTGAAAGAACAGGTTAAGGACTATTTAGAATATCTGGACATGCACAAGTCCACAGGGTCAGATCTAATGCATCTGAGGATGCTGAGGGAGTTGGCTAATGTAATTGTAGAGCCATTGGCCATTATCTTTGAAAACTCATGGCAATTCGGGGAGGTCCTGGATAATTGGAAAAAGGCAAATATAGTGCCCATCTTTAAGAAAGGAAGAAGGAGAATCGGGGGAACTACAGACTGGTCAGTGTCACCTCAGTCTCTTTGAAAATCGTGGAGCAGGTCCTCAAGGAATCCATTTTTAATCACTTGGAGGAGAGGAAGGTGATCAGGAACAGATAAAATGGATTCACCAAGGGCCTATCTAGCTACTTCTGTAATAAAAAAATGTAATATTTCATATTTGTCCAGACTTCAAATGTCCTTTAGGTTACATATTTTACTTCTGAAAGCTATCATAACTGAAAAATTGAAATTTATTTTTATTATTGTTCATACTTTTTTGGAAAGAAAAGTATTTCTAAAGGAAAGACTCATTAGATCCTTAGTTGATGGAAACTGGGGTGGCTGACTTGACAGCTATTCTGACTTATACTGTCTGATGATCTGGCCCAGCTTGTTTATCAAAATAAGAGATAAAAGTACACATATAATATTAGATGAACTACATGGACAGATTAAAAATATCTGTTGTGACATTCATATTTACAATGCTTAGTTATAATCAGTGTAATAACTGACAAAATAATCATGTGTATAAATATCTCTGAATGTTGGCCAAAGAATTGTCTTTTGTAGCTAATGTTTCATCTGAACTGTCAGGTATATTGTATTTGCAATATTTGGAGGGTTAACTTTAATAATATAAAGTTGCAAAGTGACTAGATGGCTTGGTGAGAGGTAATTACAAAAGGGGTCTTCCATTCATAGGTCATTAGTTACAATCTATCCTGTGAGTAATGATGAAAAGTTACCATCTGAGGGCCAGATCCTGCAATGGGATCTACCCAGAGATATACTGAAATCGGTGAGATTCCCCACTCCAGTGCAGTCTCTACTCCCATCAAGCCCTCAGATGGTAACTGAAGATAAGAGGTAGTGATCTGCTTTAATGAATATATTCGTGAGCTTGGAGCCAGTCTGTTCAGAACTGTACAGCATATGAGAGGAGTGATCTCTGTTCTTTTCCTAACTGACACATGTCCATGTCTCACAACTTGGCACTAGTTTCTTTCTTTCCTGGCAGCCTTTGCAAAGATATCAAAGATTAAATAAGTATTACAGTTGAACTACCTTAACTGATGGTCTCTCCAGAACAGGGTTGTATCATGTTGGTAAGATAACGCAGGGACGCTTGAACTGCTTAGGTAGATCAGATAAAGAAAAGGCCTACAGGGCTAAGATTCTTAATCTACCATTGCTTACAAACACTAAATGTATTCTCTTCTTTTCCCGGGTCCATCCTAAAAGAATGAATAAAATAGCAGTATACTAGACATGGACAAATACTGAGACCCCACAGACCACACCCTCTCCCCTTCCCCCAATCCCCTGCAACTGTACAGAGGTTGTTTAAAGATAAAGGGAGGGAAACAAGTGTGCACATTTGAGTACTTGCTGCTTGTTATCTAGGAGATTTATCCTTAGACTTCAATTAATCTATCTATCGCCATGCCAGACTGGAGATTTCATGTAAAGAAAAATTTTGCTCACTGAGCAAATTTGCCTAATTACATTGAATGCTGCATAAATGTATTTTTTTAAAAAAAAAAACATGCTTGTTCTTTTTAGATTTTTTTTTTGGGGGGGAAAGGCAATGGAAGGAGAGGAAATGTATCCCAGTATCATGTTTTCTGGTATCTGTTCCTCAGAGCTGATGCTATAGTGGGAAATATAATGAGTGCTGATTTTTCTGAAAAGCAAAAAATTTAACGTTGAGTAACTTTGTTTCCTAGCATGCAACAAAACCAGGAGAGTTTCTGTATTTATGTTTTTCCCCCTATTTCGGCATCAGTATGGATTCAGATCAAAACACCTCTGAATCACTAATACTCAGTTTTTTACATTCATAAGAAATCATCAACTGGATCATCACTAGACGATCATCAACAAATAAAAGCTTTACTCCATCACGGCATTCCAAAGCATTTTCTGCATAGGTTTAGGAGCTTGTGCAGAAAAGTAGAAAATAACTCTATTGAAATTATCTAATCATTTTTGCCGTGTACATTTGCTATTTTTTCTCAAACTGTGTATGTCCCATTGGGAAGGCATAATTACTTGCCTTTCCCTTTTTTGCACAATGGTCTCTCTGATTTTTTCATAATCCATTATTCTGGGAAACACTAGACCACTTGCCTTGGGAAGAAGTGCCACTTGAAGATTTCTCTAATCTGATTCAAACCATTTCATGGGTGGAACATATCTCAGGAAAGAGGAGTTAAAAAGGGAAATAGGGGATGACTTGATGATCCCTGTTAGTAGAGTTCATGGGCCTCATTCTCAGTTACTTTGAGGGGGAAAGAGCAGAGGTAGCTTTAAGCCTCTTTATGCTCCCTAGAAGATTAAAAGGAACGTAAAGATAATATTTTAGCCACTAGAGTGCTAAATCAAAGATGATTTTATTTGTGTCCTGCCATATCAAGTGACAAAATCAAATAATTATGGAACAGCTGGGAGTTTAAAAAAAATTCCTTAACATGCTCTCTTTTAATGAGATATAATTATCTGAATCCTTGGCAACTCCTAAACAGATGAAAACAAAACAAAACAACTGGCATACCTTCTGTATTTTGAGTTTCTGGTCAGGTCTTTATATAGAGAAATTTTCTTTTTAAGTCAGAAAAAAAA
This sequence comes from Dermatemys mawii, assembly GCA_007922305.1. Classification (NCBI taxonomy): domain Eukaryota; kingdom Metazoa; phylum Chordata; order Testudines; family Dermatemydidae; genus Dermatemys; species Dermatemys mawii. Next base: position 656,408 of record ML677351.1, read on the forward strand.
TCTTGGTAATCAGAGCAAAATCCCACTTACTTAACTCTTGTGAATAAACTCAATTACTTCAGCAGAACTCCAGGTGTGTCTAATACTAATATGATTTGGCTCAAAAGCTGCTAAAGACTTCAGAAACCATTAGAGTCCCTACATGATATCGCTAACACACTAGATAAACTGATGTCTGCATTGTTCAAATATGTCTCTGTGTTGATAAAGCAGTAGTAATGTAGTAAAATTTTGCATTTCTATGTAGTAATTTCCACCTGAAGGTCTTAAAGTACTTGATGACTCAGCCAGGGCTGTGAATGATTCATATATTCAAAGGCCTGAAGGGACCACTGTAGTAATCTAGTCTAATGTCCTGTGTAACTCAGGCCACCAAACTATAATTCCTAAAGAATATTTTTTTTAGGGAAAAAACCCATCTAATCTTGATTTTAAAATTGCCAGTGAAGGAGAATCCACCACAATCCTGGTAAAGGGTTCCAATTGTTAATTACTCTCATTGTTAAAAATTTACGTCAAATTTCCATTCTGAATTTGTCTAGCTTCATCTTCCAGCCACTGGATCACATCATACCTTCCTCTGCTAGAATGAAGAGCCAACTATCAAATATTTATTCCTAATATAGTTACATATAGACTGTAATCAAGTCACCCTTAACCTTCCCTTTTGTAAGCTAAACAGATTGACCTTTTTCATTCTATCACAATAGGGCATGTTTTCTAATTGTGTAATAATTCTTGTGGCTCTGTTCTGATCCCCTGTAGTCCCAGAACTTGAAATTACTGCATGTAACCCCCAAATCTGACATGACTACAGTCAGCCATTTTGTTTGTCTAGCTACTACTAGCTGAAAACCAAATATGCCATAGCCAAAAATAATCTTTGCCTCTGAGAGGCAAGACCAAATAGCTGCATGTTTGCAGAATAGGAGGATGGGACAGTGTTAATGTACCATAAGAATGGAAGGAATGTTTGGATAGGTGACTCAGCTTTAAGTGCCTCTGACATATGTTTTGGGTTTTTTTATTGTTATGACTAGAAATGCTTTGATAAGAGATAATGAGTTGTTTGCTGAAATTGGAGAATTGGTGACCCACTAGGTCTTACTGTGGTGACGCCACTGGTAGTCACTATGAGTTATGTGCTTTGTTTAAAATTAGGCAAAAAGACACACTTTGGAACAGACCAAGGCAGTTTTTCACTGGGCAAGGAATTGGCACCTAAACTCCCCAGCAGCTGAATGGAAGGAGGGCCCCCAGAAACCATCTCATACTTTGGTTAAATATAAATGTTTAAGATGCTCTGAACCTCCTGCTAGAGAGAGAGAGAGAGAGACAGAGAGAGAGAGAGAGGCGGGGGCGGGGGTGTGTGTGTGCATGCACTTGAGGTCTAATAAAGTAGTTTTAGGTAAAAGCACTCTTGTTTGTACCAATCATTTCTCAGACTGAAGAGCTGTCACCAGAGACTATCTGGTGAGAGACAGTTATGATACCACTGCTATGGGTTTCAAAAACCTTGACTATCACCCCCTCCAATTTATCAATTACTTCTTGAATTATTGGCATCAGAAATGCACCCAGTATTTTCAGTGGTTGCACCAGTGCCAAATACAAAGATAAAATACCCCCTCAACTTCAGTTCAAGATTCCCCTGTTTATTTATCCAATGGTGCAGTAGTCCATTTGGCCTTAGTGTTATTTTGGGAATTAATGTTCAGTGGATTATCCACTATGACCTTCTAATCTTGCTTCCCTGCATTTTTTGTGGCTAGGTGTATACATTTAGCTGTATTAAAATTCAAATTGCTTGCTTGCAACTGGTTTACCAACCGATCCAGATTCCTCTGTATTAGTCACTTATTCTCCCAATTTGTGTCCTTTGTGTCCAAACTTTAAGTAATGTTTTTATCCAGGTCAGTGATATTTTTTTTTTAAAAAAAAGTTAAATAGCATAGGGCCAAGAACAGATCTCTGTAGGATTATTTTAGAAACACATTCTCTTGGTGATGGTTCCCTGTTTACAATTATCTTTTGAGACCTATCAGCTAGCCAGCTTGTATTCTGTTCAAAGTGTGCCATGCTACTTCAATATAGTTCTATTTTTTTAATAAAAATTTCATGTGGTACCAAGTCAAATGCCCTATTGAAGTCTAAGTATGTTACATCAATGTTACCTTTATCAACCAAACTTGTAATCTCACTTAAAAAAATATTTATTCTGACAGTATCTATTTTCTATAAATCCATGTTTATTGGCATCAATTATATTACTCTCCTTTAATTCTTTATCGAGTCCTGCATCAGCTTCTGCACTATCTTGCTGAGGATAGATATCATACAGACAGACTTATAATTACCTTGGTCATCCCATATTTCCTTTTTAAAAATTGGCACATTATCTTTCTTTCAGTGTTGTAGTACTTCCTCAGCGCTCAAGAATTAAAGAAGATCAACATTAATGATCCAGCAAGCTCCCCAGACAGCTCTTTTGAAACTCTTAGAAGCAAATTATGCAGACTTCCTAAACTGTCTAACTCAAGTAGCTGCTGTTTAACATCCTCCAGAGATATTAGTGAAAGGAAAGAGTGTCATCATATGATATAACTTCTGTGATGGGCTGTAGAAGCCCCACACTAGGACTGAAGGAATTAAAGAGAAATTCTGGTATCAAATGACTCTGCCCAGCCACACCTGCAGAGCATGCACCAGATGGAAGTGGGTCTTAAGGGGAAGCCAAACAGCTCAGAAGGGGTCTGACAAGGAAGAAAGAGGGACTTTCCCTGGAAGCTTCTGGGAAGGGATACTGCAGCAGCCTCTCAGGGGAAAGAAGAGCCTATTTCCTGGGTCCAGGCAGAGTTGAAACTTTGAGCAATGGAGGGGGAAGTAGGAAGTGATCCAGGAAGGGCAGCCTTAAGTGCTCTTGGATGCCAGAATTTTAGTAAGTCACACAAGGTCCTGGGTTGGAGGCTAATGGTTTGAGAGGGCTGGGGCTGCCTTACCAAAACCCCTCTGCATTAAGAAGGAACAGACCCCCAAACCATTAGATAATGCATCCCACAAGCACCAGCCATCGAAACTATATCATTGTTTTCTTCTCAAATAAAGAACAAAAATCTTTATTGAACACTTTTGCCTTTGTTGGCATTTCTACCAATTTCATCTAGTCATGGACCAATACGAATGTTAGGATTATTTTTTCCTACTATGCTTAAAAAAATTCTTGTCGTTATCTCTGCTGGCCATAGATTTTTTCTTTTCCTTGTGTTTCTTTGCATGTCTTATCAGTTTTCTACAGTTCTTAGCATCTGACATATTCATTATTATCAACATCTCCTATGTTCCATTTGTGTGATATATATAGTTGTCTTCACTTATGCTCTGAACCAGGAAGGATTATTTATTTATTTTTAAACCAATACAGCCTTCTTCCTTGATGTTTTTTGGGCATCTAGTAAAGTGATCTTAAACAATTCTCAACTATTAATCACATTTTTTTGATTAAATTCTTCCCTACAGCTGATTTGTCTCATAATTTTTATCAACTTTGTGAAAGTTGGGCCTTTTTTAAAGGTGTGTGTGTATAATACTTGTCTGTACTTTATTATGTTTGCACATTGTAAATGTGATCAAGTCATGATCACGTATATCTAAGCCACAATTAATTTTTAGTTCTGTGATCAGTTCCTCTTTATTGGTAAGACTATGTTTCATATAAAATTTTAGTGTTTTAGTTCTGGCACCATGAGACTTCCTGTATATGTCCTGTATATGTCACTGAAATTGAAGACCCCCATGATCACACAGCTATTTTTCTTGCACACTCTGGATAGGTGCATAAGGAGCAGGTTATCCTGTTCCTTAGCTGGTGTCTGCTACAGAACACCAAGTCACACTAATACCCTATCTTGTACTTTATCTGTTAAGACACTGATCTATAAGCATTCAAGATCATTTTATTCTGAGTTGGCAGTGAGAGCCTAGAACTCCTCCCACCCTTTGCCCACTTGATTGATTGATAACATTCCAGTCATATGAATCATCCCACCAGGTTGAAGTAAACTTTATCCATTTTGCAAGAGTTGGGCTGCATCATGTATACACAAGCAATTTCAAATCAGATTAACTCTCTGATCCCATTTAATGCCCCTGTGTACACAAGCTCTTAGTTACCATGATCTGTGGAGGATAAGAAGTATGAACAGGACCTATTGCTTGTTTGTTTTTTTCTTTATACAGCTCCATAACTTCCTGAAAAGTTGATAGGTTGATAAACTGAGGGGAAAATACCAAGGTAATTTTTTCACTTTCTGTGGAATTAGTATGCTATAAGTGCCTGCATTTCAACCAGGCATAATCCCTTTTGTCTACATATATTGAAATGGTTACAGTATCTCCACCAGCAGATTGTCCTATATCTTTATCTTTGTGTAACTTTGTCTTATATGTTATATCATTGATCTGACTTAGGGGGTTAGCTGGAAGTTAAGTCCTACCTGTGTGTACTGGAGTTGTTACTTCCAGTGGCCCAATATATCTCTGATTCTATAAGCAAGTATTACAATATTTTGTGAAATTAACTGTAACTGAAGTTCTATTAGATGCTGTTGCTGAGATAAAAAGATATGTGAGTTAAAATTGGGAAAGATATAGCTAACCATTACCAGCTAACAGTGGGTTTCTATGAAGGTTTGGAGGTGGGAGTTCCCCCTTTCTTTTTTTCTAAGAAGAGATGATGATGATGATGATGGCACAGCATTAGAAGTAATCTGAGGATGAAAGGAGACAAAGAAGATGGTCAGAAGTTTTGGGGTGTATGGCAGCCTTGAGTGGGGATCTGATGGGAGCTGTTTATATATGAAATATCACCTAATAAAGCACATGGCAGAGCAAATCCACAGAACAGAGAGACATCTGGAGATTAATACAGTTAAGGGGAAAGGAAGTGGAATAGACATCTCAGTGTTTGTGGACACCTGCTGAAAAAAAAAAGTCAATGCAAGGTGGACTGACAGAAGAGGTGGGTGATCCATGGAAGAATGTGACCATAAGGACAAGGTAGAGGAAGAAACCAACTAGTGGTGATGAAATTAAGTTAAATAACAGGCATAATGCACTGGAGAACCAGAAAGAAAAACAGGCAAAAAATGGAGTGGTGAGGAAGAAAAGAGAGAAGTAAAGCCAGTCCCTGCAGAAGAGAAGATGATGATGGTTGAGATAGCTAGAATACCAGAACCTAAGGAAAAATAGGGATGACACAGAGGAGACTGAGTGAAAAAATGTAAGACAGATTCATGCCAACACCAGGAACAGACAGTTCTAAGTGATCCGAGACTCCGTACTCAAAAGACTAGATCCAGGAAACAGAACATAGGAAGAGTGGCTATACTGGGTCAGACCAAAGGTCCATCAAGCCTAGTATCCTGTCCACTGACAGTGGCCAATGACAGGTGCCCCAAAGGGAATGAACAGACAGGTTATCATCAAGTGATCCATGCCCTGTCACCCAATCTCAGCTTCTGGCAAACAGAGGCTAGGGACACCATTCCTGCCCATCCTGGCGAATAACCATTGACGGATCTATCCTCCATGAATCTATGTCACTCCCTTTTAAATTCCATTATAGTATTGGCTTTCACAACACCCTCTGTCAAGGAGTTCCAGGGGTTGAAAGTGCATTGCATGAAAAAATACTTTCTTGTGTTTGTTTTAAACCTGCTACCTATTAATTTCATTTGGTGGCCGCTTGTTCTTGTATTATGAGAAAGAGTAAATAGCACTTCCTTATTTACGTTGTCTATACCACTCATGATTTTATAGACCTCTATCATATCCACCGTTAGTCGCCTCTTTTCCAAGCTGAAAAGTCCCAGTCTTATTAATCTCTCCTCATACAAAAGCTATTCTATACCCCTAACAGAAAGAGTGTTCTATCTATCAGTAGCAATTATACAAGATATGGACATGAGATTGAAATGGATCCTAATGGGACTGGAAAAAATGTATTGATTGTGCTGCATGTAGGGATGAGACACTAGTAAATTCCCATTCAAACGGATCAAGGACAACTATGCTCAGTTGGGTAAGACACTTAAAGAAGTGGAATTTCAGGTGATATTAAGTAGAATATGTCCAGTCCCTGAAGGAGAGCTAAGGGGTGACAAGATAATGCAGATCAACAGAACACTATTTCTGCTGTGAGGAAGGTTGTGGGATGATTGACATGCTGGGAGGCATTCACACAAAAGGGGCTCCTTTCAACTGATAGACTCCACTAGAGTCACTGGGGTGGGGTGATCCAATGTCCTGATGTTATCAGAACTACTCCGGTATTAAGGGCTTTGTCTTATATATGCAACTATGCCCCTCCTCCGGGAAAAACGGTTTCCAAATTTTTCACCCTTGCTATGTGGCTATCCTAATCTGAGGTATTAATATGGGATCAGTGATGGAATGACTGATAAGAAGGGCTTTAAACTTGGAGATGAAGGAAAAATGTTGGTTTAGACTTGTGAAATCTCCATGCCTGGCTTCAATATGAAGAACCGGAAAAATCAATTAAATTAAGATATATTAAGGAGTAATGGAATACCACAAGGTCAGAGTATGCATAGCAAAGACAAAGAAAATGAAAACATTGATTGGAGTAGTAGTCTTGTAGGTGTTACAGATAACAAAAGGACTAATCTAATCCAGATAGCAAGCTGGATGAGATATAAGGGAAACAATTGAAATACTTGTACAAAAATGAAACGACTCTGGATGATAAAATGGAGGAACTGGAACTACTGGTTCAGTAGGTCAAACATTGGATAATATGATTATGAATTGATTCACTTTAAATTAAATGGAAGGATATTCAAAACCAAATAACCAACTATGGCTTTTAATTTTTAAAAAAGAGCAGATTTGGGAAAAAGAAGGGAATTAGTTAAACTCAACTGGACTAAAGAGCTCAAGGACTTAAATATGGAGGAGACTTAGAATTTCTTCAAATCAACTATACAATAAACTTGTAATTTGCATCACAAGTGGGTGGTGAGGGTGGGGAAACTTGTAGGAAAAGGATCCAGACCTAGCTGTATGAATAACCACCCCAAAACAGGCTATTAAGTGTAAAGCAAGTGTCAGGATTGCCTCCCCACTCTGAACTCTAGGGTACAGATGTGGGGACCCACATGAAAAAAGAAATCCCCCCCCCAGCTTATTTTACCAGCTTGGGTTAAAATGTTTTTCCCCAGAACACAACTTCTTCTGTATCTGGACCTGGTACACTGCCACCACCAAACTAGGTCTAGGGTAGTCTGGGACCCTTCTTTCCTTTTCCACTAACCCCCCAAACTTCTTCCTTCCCTGGGAAGCTTGAGAGAAAAAAAATAAACCTTGCCTGCTCCTGCGAGATGTGCCCAATCCAAAACCAGGATCTTACACAATGGAAAACAAGCAGTCAGCTTCTTAAAAGAAAGATTTTAATAAAAGAAAATAAGAAAGGAATAAATCCCTTATAACCATCAATAGAACAGCATCTACCATAATCAACAAAAGGATTCAGAAACCAAACCTCTCCCCTGAGGCAACTTTCTCCCACTGTTGAGATCTCTGCTGAATCTTACAATCTCAAGAAGCACCCAGCCAACACTCACCACTGAGAACCCTCCAAGTGATAAAAAGAAGGTAATCTTACTGACTACAGTACTTGATAGAATCTATAGTTACAGTGAAAGACATAGCTGTGTTCATCCCATAGCCGAGGTGAACAGAGAGAGAGCCAGAGAGAAACTGAAACTTAAAATCCTTTGTCTCCTGAGGAATTTCTCATTGGTCAGTTGTCCCACCTCTCAGGTTACCTTTAGCTTAACCCCTTACAGGTAAACAATAATTCTAGGCTACTTTACACTTATGACAGCAAGTCTATAGGGAATGGGGGAAAACAGTCGATCAGCAAAGAAAGCTACAACTAGGAGGTTAAAGTGAGGATTAAAGTAAATAGGAATAAACTGAGAATTACTAAAAGTTAAGATGAATTAGCTTTTGCCTAGGAAATTAAAATAAATATTAAGATATTATGTATAAACAAAATAAGGAAGAATAGGGTTGACCATCTATGCAATGTGGAGTGGAAGGAGATTAAAGATAGTTTTGTGGCCATACCTAGATTAAGTGAATACTTTGTCTTGGTTTTCAGTAAGGATGATAATATCAAACATGGCAGGATGCCTGAGGGAAATGAGCATCTAGAGATGGAATTGACCACATCTGAGGTGGAAGAAAACCTCAAAGAGTTTAATGCATTGAAATCAGAGATAACAGATCATTTCCATCCAGAATGCTGAAGGAACTGGCACATCCCGTTCTGGTAGCAAGGATTTTTAATAAATTGATATACTGGGCAGTACCATTACATGCTGAGCATAGATAATGTTGCACCTATATTTAAGAATGAAGGGGGAAAGGAGGGCAGGAAATGGTCCAGACAATTTACAGAACTGATAATCTGGCCTCAGTGGTATGCAAGATTTTAGAACAAACTGAAGGAAAGAATAATTAAATTGATGGAAGTCGGGGGGATATAATGCAATATGGATTTATCAAAGGTAGAGCATGACAGACCAACTTGATTTCCCTTCTTTGAGAAAATAATTATGTGACATTTTATGCCTTGAGGGAGTACCCCGTAATGCCCATATTCCTCATTTATATATAATTGTGATCTTGCATATAAAGCATGGCATGTAATGTATCGGGGGAAGCTTATGGTCTGATGAAAGTTGCTATCTAAATATGTATATCATATGAAGTTAACAGATTGTGTTGTATGATTGTCAGTAAAACATGCTGTAAATTGGGGAATCAGCCAGATATTAGCTCACCTGGGAGAACAGTAAGGAAAGTAACCAACGCCCAGACAGGAGTCAAACAACCATTATCCAGCAGCGGAGTTACAATTCAATGGCTCACCTGCATAAGACCACAGGGGAATTGCTCAACCTTGACTAGCTTTAAATATTCATTGATACTGGGAGAAGTGGTCTTTCTTTGTGCAGTGCCCCATACTTGTCCTTGTATTCAGAAGTTTATTTCTTTATGAAATTTTGTCAGTTTGGCATGTCTCAAAACGCACAGGACAATGAAACATGATCTGAACACTGATGCTATTGTATATAAAATAATGCAATAATAATTAAACTTGAATATGTACACAAAAGCTTTACAGACAATGTCACATGAAATACTGAGGCTTGGTCTACAGCTAAAATCTAGGTCAACCTACCTACATTGACCTATCACATCTCGAGGTGATGGATTTATCATAGTGGTAGAAAACCCCTTTATGTCTCTGTAGTAATTCCCAGCAGCATAGCTTGCAATACTACAGCTGTGCTGATGTAGCGCTTGTAATGTAGACATACATTCTGCTATGCATTTGAAATGATAAAAAATAACCCTTCTTAGGCATCAAAATGAATGGCTAGAATCATCACTCAAGTAGAATTAATAATATGACCGTTAAGTAGCACTTTGCAAATATTAATTAATCCTATAAACATTTAACATAATCTCAGGTACTGCTTCAGCAAATCTTTAATTTCCTTTTGAACTCTTGGGAAATGTTGTTTGATTGCCACTGGTCTTAAATTGTGTGCCAATTACCATGGCAAATATCTGACAGCATTACAAGTAGAGGCTGGTGAATGTAATGATTAGTGAGCATATATCATGTTTCTATCGTGAAACTGTGCATAGAATGTCATCTGTAAAATATTCTCAATTGACTCAAGGCCAGATTTTCACACCCTTACTGATCCCAGTGGAATAATTAACAGAATAAGGCATCTGAACATAAGTAAGGGTGTCAGTAACTAGCCTTTGGATAATTAAGTAATGCTACTCGGGGCTTTTGTTGGGAATACTGTAAATCCTGAGGGTATCTTATTGATTTATATGAGGAAAATTGGTTAGGGAAGTGACCTTGACACTGTGACTTTAACAAGTATATGAGAAGTAACTATTTACAAAGAAAATGTATATTTGGTTATTCTTTGATTGATTGAAACACTGATAAGACCACTTTCTGTATTGCCTACACTAGACTAAAATAAAAAGATACAAGTAGAGACAGAGTTTTAAGCTGCTAGTTGCCTCAAAGCTGTTTCTGCCAAGGGGAGGGTTGGTATAAGTGAAAAGAATAAGAAAGTAGAAGAGGGATGGATAAGTCACATGCACAAACAATGATAACATGTGTGATTGAGCCAAATTTGCCATAATTCATTGGTGGCTTGACATGATAAAATCACTGTCCTAGAATCTTTGCAGATGTTTGGTAATTTACTTGATGTATTTTGGGAGAGTCCTAAGTTCAAAGCTGCATTCTTTATCACATAAGGTTTAATTATTATGGTTTCTCTCAATGTACCCTTAACATACTCCACATTATCAGCATAAGAACCTGTGATGTAGAGAGCAGACAGAAAATGCATAGATCAGAAGTGAGTTTAGATTCCCAATCAGTCAGAGGTGTTTAGATCCATACTTTTGGTTCATGACTGTCATTTTAAACAATCATTTGATATTTTAAAATAAGAAAATAAATGCAAACACAGTCCAAAATATATTCATTCATAAGTAAAGACACATAGATATGTAGCTGGCTGTGTTGAGAAAAATCAACTTTTAAAACAGATTGAACAGCTTCCCAAATGCTTTGTGTAGCAAGTCAATTTTAAACTACCTCTCTATAGGTAAGAAATGAGAAATTTTGAGGCCAATTGAACACTAAATTCTCCAAATATATCACAATTATAGAAACATTTGTGCTAAATAACTTAGTGGAAATCCACCATGAACATTCACAGTGTTAAACAGTCCTCAAAATTTCTCATTTCTCTCAGAATGGATATGTTTAAGATGTATAAAATATATAGTGCATTAAAAACACTTCATATGTAAAGGCCCTAAAGGAGCTACTCTAAGCTCTTATGTAAATAATATACATTTAACTATATGAAGCTCTTGCATTAGGCTTCTGGTAAACAGATGTATATCAAAACAGCCCTGTGGAGCAGTTGATTTAATCCATTATTATCTACAGATATTTCTGTTTAAGCCTGGATTCTGAGTAATGAGAATATATTAAGTAAATGAGATAACATTACAATGCAATGTTATCACACATTGGAACTGTATACATTTCTGTAACCATTTGGCTTTCTGCCCGTTTTGCCTCAGCACTGAGCATTATGTTATCTTCCCCAATTGTGGAAAAAATAATCATAGTATCTTAACTATAGTCTCCATATGTGACAAGCAAGAGAATGAGGACATGGGTTCATATCCTTGGCTCATGTAAATACTAATCGTTCCATTGAATTAAAGAGAATTGTGCTTATTTATCCCATTGACTTCAGTGAGAGCTGCATCTATGTCTTGGAAGGCAGATGTGGCCCCAGTCTCTTGAAATTAGAATATACCAAAAATGTTTTTAGGAACATAAACTTTACAGTTTTCTCTGTAAAAATATCAGTAGGATGAGGGGAGTAAAATATATTAGTCAATTTAAAATCCAAGTGAATACAGGACCTGATGTATAGTTATTACTGAGACTATTGTGCCTATAAATGTGTAGGGATTGTCTTGAAGTAAAATATGATTGTTCTGAAATCTGACTACAAACACTAAATGCGTATTACCCAGATCTTTGCATAATCACACACTAAGGCAAAATGAGTACAGAACAATAGTGTTTTCATTTATACCAACTTTGCCCTGACATAAATGTCCACACAAGGTCCGGGTGCTGTAGAAGCAGGCCTAAATGCTTGTTTTATAGGACTTGTTGTTAGAGTTGATAAAAAAAATAATAAATGGAACAATAAACTATTGGGAAATGCTATTTTACTAAAATTTAAATATTTCAAAGGTACATACCCATTTCAACAAAATCTTGGAGGGGGAAATGTTAAAACGATTTGAAATCAAAATGGAGCATTTCATTTTTGACTTTGTTTCATTTCATTTCAATTTTAATGTTTCATTTTGACTTTTTATTATTTAAAACATTTATAAATGCATAATGTGTTAATAATATACAAAATATTTAATATTTAAATTATAATATTTTGACATTGCCAACATGAAATGTTTTTTTAAGGTTATTTTAATGTTTCTGAATTGAAATGTTTTGTAATTTCTGTTTTTCAAAATATTTCAAAATGTTAATTTTTGTTACTGATGTCCATCTACCTGTCCTCGTGGCAGTAGGTAGGGGAAGGTTAGCTTTTATTCTAAAGATGACTGCAAGAGCCATTTCATTTAGACACTTTTTGAAGAAGACTGCAGCTGAGATTCATTTCTGGAATATAATGAATGCTTCCATCTTCATCCAGAGAGCTACAGAGAAGCCTTGGCTTTTTCAATCTAAAGATTCCACACTGGAACAAAAAAAATAAAATAAAAAAATCTCTTGGAGGTTAGAGTTTGGCAGTTAAATACCTGGAAATTGCTCCTACTCTTCCATATTTTTCTTACCAGACCTAATAACATTATGTATAAAGGGATGGTAAGATTGGGTTAAATTAGATGATAGAAAGTAGTAGACATTTAGTTAAAAGGTGGAAATAAAAGGACATGTCTTTTAGTAATAAGATCTTTTGCAGTGCATTGTAAATATGTGCAGGAATGGTTATTCTCATTCCTAAATGTACACAATTTGTTTGTTTGGTAGCAAAATGCATAATATTTAGCAGACTGTATTTCACTGTGACTTTCAGACAGAAGCAAAAAGAACAGTGTGGGCTAGTAGATAGGACACTGGAGTAGGAATTAGGAGCTTGTCTACATGAGGACATCCAGGAAAATTAACCTGAGTTAACTAAATATATGAATTTCAAGTGGATAAATTAAACTGCATTAAATCCCTGAGTAAATACCGTTGTTCAGAATTAAAGTGGCATTACATTTGTTTAGCTGAATTCACTTTGAAAGGGAATTAAACATGACTGAATTAAGGCCACTTTAATTCTGAATGAGAGTGTTCAAGCAAGGGTTTAGTAAAATTTAACTAATCCACTTAAAATGTCCACCTTTATTTAATTCAGGAACTTAATATGGCTTAGTTAAATCATATAATAATGTTAATTACAGTGCACTCTTCCAGTATATTCTATATAATGTATGTAAACCAAGGAATATATTAACCTCCATCATTAGTGTGCCCAGCAAAGACCATAGTTGCATAGCAGAGCCAGTTTAGCTGTCTTTCTACTAGAGATGGATGCAAGAAAATTGATCTTTCAGTTGACTGGCAATTTCAAAAACAAAAAAACCCCAAAATTTCACAACCTTCGTAGCAGGTCAGACCAAAAATTACAATGTTAATTTATTCTAAATGTAAATAAATAAATAAAATAAATCATTGCAGGTCACATGGAACAGGTTTTTTTCAGTAAAATTAAAATGTTTTGTGTTGATTTCAAGAGATTTTAAATGTTTTTGACTTTTCTAAAATGAAAGGAAATTTTGAAACAGTCACTTCCTGTCAAAAATATCTAAATGTTTTGTTTCAAAGTTGTCAACTGGATGTTTTGATTTTTTTTTAATTTTATTTTTCAAAATGAAAAATACAGCAAAATTAACATGTTTTTTAAAAAACATTTCTCTATTCCTGAATATGTATTTTTTACTTAAAAATTAAGAGGTTTGTGAAAAAATGTTCTCAGTCTACTCACTATATTTGCCCTTTCAATGATATTCCGAATACTGCTACTCCTGATGCTAGGAAAGCTTCTGTTTTCTAATTTGCTTAATCTAGCACCAATGTGTACACTCATGTGAGAACATTAATGGGACAGTCAAGTTCATAAAATTAACTGGAAAAGTTTAAATTCTTAAAAGATGGTATTGGTACTACAGAAATTGCTTTAAAGGTAATTGTGCAAAACTAAACAATGTGACAGACAATCCAGATTTTCTCCTTTACTCTACAGGTCAGCTCAGCATCGTAATTTACTTTCTGTGAAACCCTGCCTAAGTCAATGGGACTGCACCAAGTGTAGAGCAGCACAAATATGTGGCCTCAAGTACTACAATAAGCAATTAGAGAAACTCAATCATAAATTGCAGTCAGAATTATTCTCTCTTTTCAGGTTGCATTTCCTGCTCTGAAAATGGTGGGTTTAATTCTGCTCTCCGTTTAGCAAGTGGAACCCTACTGCAGTCAATGAAGTATCACAGGAGAACTGTAACTGAGGGCAGAATTTATCTCAATTGTGCAGTGAAATAGGCAGTGAAAAGAAGATGCTAGATCTTGAAGAAAAACCTGTCTGCCTAATTCATTGGGGAAATTGGTTAAGACCACTTCATCCCTTTGAAAATAATTTCCATGTATTACTGATAATGTTGTCAAGGTACGTGCTGCTGTAGATCACTGTCACCAAGCAGATGTAAGCAGGGCCTGAATGAACTGAATGAATTATCCCTGGACAGCTACCTGGGAGAGGGCAAAACCTCAGGAGCAAACTGTTTATATGAACACACCTACTCTGCTTAGATATCCAGAAGATAGAGTTGGTGTTTTTCAAAGTAATCATCTTTGCCTCGTGTTGGGTTACAAACCACTTTAGGATTGAATGCAGCAGTAGTGAAATGCTGTTATCAATGTGTTGCCATTATTGTATGAATGAAGGGGAGCAGAACTGTGTTTAACTGGTCCCAAATGAGGTGGTCACCCTCAGCTGAAAGGACCTTGTTAAGCCAGAAGCTGAAATGCCAGACCCTTGTGAAAGTAAGAGGAGTGGGGAGAGGTGTCCTAGCCAGGAGGTATGGACTCTTCCTAGGGGTCCCAGGCCTGGTTTAACCTGTAACTCCCCACTGTTCAAAGAAAGAGCTAAATAGGTTTCATTAGGAGCCTCTTTTTTGTTTTAAAGGTTCAATCAGAGCTGAAATTACTTGAGATGGGGCAGGGTTTCTGCTCAGTCTTCGAAGAGCTGAAAATTAAGAGACCAACGTGCAGAGGTCACAGCAGAGAGGCAGGTGGCAGCAGAAGGTGACTGACAATCAGCTGGCAAATGAGTGGCTCATCATGTGATGAGCAGAACAAGTGGCTGGCAAAGAAGCCTGGCTGTGAGGAGCAGCGGCTGGTGGAGTGGCCAGCCAAAGCAAGTGCTTAGATGGTGGAGCAAGCAAGATGCCTTCTTCTCCGGGAGGGAGGTGAACCCACACAGGTGTGTCTCTGAACCATGATCGTCTCTGACCAAGAACAACCACTATGAACGGGGTATGGTGTGGGAGTAGAGAGGGGCACAGAAAAGGAACTGTTGGTTGTAGAACTTAAGAACATGAGGCAGAAGGCACTGCCCCATGCACTCTGCGGTGGGTGTCCTGCTCACAGTTTTATGATTAAGAATCCAGTTTGTGGCCTTTGCCCTAATTAATATTGGGTGACTTTCCTCCTTTAATTAAGAGATTCTTTTTTACGCTCAGACTCTGTGCTTGTGACTGGGGAAGTTTTGCCTCTCAGAGGTACCCATGAGTGGTGAGTAATTTTCGCAGGTTACTGGGTGGGGGTTTGAGCAGGTTCTGTGTCGTATTGATGGAAAGGACCCCGAGATATTGAACCCGGCCCTGGTTGCTGCTGGCTCCACCTGGCAGAAGGGTTACACACTGATCAGGTGTTCCTGTCTGTTAAATCTGCACAATTGTACTTAGAAAAAAAGAAAAATACAAACAGCATATAACAACATGGGGACTGCTTTTTTACGTAGCAAATAATCCTGCATACATTATATTGCAGTCCACCACATAAATTAAAATGTGGTCTCTCAAACACCCTGGACTCTATCCAGTACCTAGAACTCTGGGCTTCTGCAGGTGTTACTCATAGTTTAGGGTCTCTCCCGAAAGCATCCCAGGAAGGTTCCACCAATGCAGGGTATATGGACACCTAGCTGTAAATTAAAGCTGTCTTTCCCTGTTCCACCCAGGAATAGGAAAAGTGCAACCATCACCTGTTTTTCTCAGAGTGAATACCCTGTCTTCAGGGAACTGGTGAAATTTGTACTGTGCTGCACCAGCAGGGGGTGAATTAAGCCCTCTGAATTTTGTATGACAGCTTCCAGAAAATCTCAAAGAACTAGGTTTAGGCCTGGCTTGACATGAGTAATTGGACATGGGTAAAGCTTTATTCTGGGAGAAAGCATAGTCTTGTGTTTAAGGTACTGGACTAGGATTCAGAATCACTTGCTTCAGCTCCTGCTTCTGACCCAGATTACCTTTGTGATTCTTAGTAAGTCACTTACTCAGCCCTTTATCTGTAAAATGGGGCTGGTGATAATAATAATAGTAATACTTCCCTGCTTGTACCTTTTGTCTATTTTGAATGACAGAACATCATCTCAGAGACTCTCTCTTGCCAGGTGGTTTTTATGGTGCCCAGAACCATGGGATCCCAATCTCAGTTGGGGCCTCTAGGCACCACTGTCTGACAAATAATAAATGTTAATATAATTTTTTTAAAAAGATGAAATTTCTTACCTGTCTTAGGTTGTGCATTGGTCCCATGTATTCATGCAGTATAAAGAAAGTATAGATTCCCTGGTAGAACAATGTACAATGGTTGGAGGTTGTTTAAACTCTACTTTATGGTAGTTATTTTTCACAGGTTTTTAGTATTTATTAATGGCCCTTTCAAAATAGAACCAAAAAATGAATGTTTTGAGTAAGATTTGTGAAGCCAATGAGGAAAGAGATCCTCATAGCTCACAATTGAAATTAAGAGTTCTGTGGGTACATGACTTGGTCAGCTTTGAAAATCTCAACCCATGGAGCTCACTAATTCTCACATTGCTAATACAAAAGTCTACTTCTCATAAAATATTTAATAGCATAAGGTTTTAATATCATAGATGTGCTAAGATTTCATAAGATACTAATAAATTACAGAGACATGATTTTTAAAGACTAAGTATTATGAATGAGTGACAAAACTGATCAAAGTATCTATTAGCATATAGTATTCTAGAAATTGTAAAATCTTGTTTGTACTCTCACAACAGTCAGTAATCTGCAAAGGGGCTCCAACTAATTACTGCTGTAATATATGCTATATATGTTGTATTTGCAAGTGAACTAAAGAATTAACATCCTATTGTATCCTCTCACCCAAAAGTTAAGAAAGCACAGGGTTACCAAAGACAAAAGGCTGATTTTGATCTAGCCCAAGTACACTATATAGAATAATCACTTATAAAGGACAATTTTTTTTAAAACCACCTACCATACAGCTTGAGAAACCATTTGGAAGCAAGACATTAATTTAAGAACGTTCTCATTTTTATTGATTCAGTCTTAAGAACGATTTAGAAAATAATGAAAAGTAAGTTATGTATATGAAGGATAACTGAGAAGGAAGGTATCTCAAAAGGCTGGAGATAGATTGACCAGATGTCCTGATCAGAGACAGTCCTGAGATTCAGGGCTTTGCCTTATATAGGCACCTATTACTCACTACCCTCTTTCCTGCTTTTTCACACTTGCTATCAGGTCACCCTAGCTGGAAAAGTCATGCTATTTTGAGAAAAGCCAAAGGAGTTAAAGATATCTGCTAGCTTTTGCTGTGAGGGTTGGATTCAGCCCCATTGAAATCAGCCAGAGTTTTCAATTTCTATTGATTTCAGTGGGAACAAGTCAGATCCCAAATAACAAAGCATTATAACACTGAAAGAGGCTGGGGGAAAGGGGGAGGGGAAGAGGGGCTTGGGCTTGGGCTGCAGGGAAGTGTAGGATTTTGAGTTCCAGCTGCAGTTTTACACCCCTGCAGCCCAAGCCTTATGAGCTTGAGTCATCTGACCTGGGTCTGCTGCAGGTGTGCCATTGCAGTCTCTTCATACACTTAGAGGTATTGAAAATATCCATACTACAAATCAATTAAGCTTCCTCAGCGTAAAAAACCTGGCCCACTAATTCTGGGCACCTTTCCAGTCCCTGACTTCTTTTGAGACTTGTCCCAGGAACCCTTTTTTTTTTTTTTTTAAATGCTGGCCATTATGACAATGTCTGAAGTGCATGAATTTAGGTGGAATATATGAAATAAAGAAGCAAAAGCATAAATATGACCCTGTCATTGTCCAATATTAAACAGTTTTAGACCAGGCTCAGTTTTTGGTATACAAAGGCCTCATCTTGCTTAGTATCATGGCAAACACGCCATTAACATTCATTTAAATGTTCATTACCTATACAGAAAAGAAGGAAAAAATAGTTAAAGCATTTTAAACGCAAAGTACTACATGGGGATTTTCATTTTACCAACACCCCTTGTTCCCTTTCCTTTCAGATAAAGATTAGAAAAGAAAACCAGTTTGTTGTATGACAGCCTTTCAGATGGTATTAAAGATGGTAATTGTCCTTTTGGGGAAAAGAAAAAAAGCTAGTTGAGATGAGCAAGAGCTGTTGATATTACTATAGTTCAAGAACAATCCCATTTCCTAAAAGAGAAAACAAGAGAAACACACACAAGACAAAAGGAAAAAAGGAACATCAACTTCTGTGTCTGGTGTTGACTCTTACTTGCAACCTTGCTGTTGGAAAAACATAGGTATGGAACACACCCTTACCAGCCACTTTCAGAGCTGGCAAACTTGTGCCATCACAGGGTTTCTTAGGGAATTGCTTTTAGCTGCGTTTATGGTTGCAGGCTCACAGCACTGTGGCAAAATATATTGTCCTAAGCAACTAATCTAGACCAGCGATCGGCAACTTTTGGCCAGTGGTTCACCAGGGTAAGCCCCCTGGTGGGCTGGGCCAGTTTGTTTTCCTGCCATGGCCGCAGGTCCGGCTGATTGCAGCTCGCACTGGCCACGGTTCACCATCCCAGGCCAAAGGGGGCTGCGGGAAGCAGTGGCTAGCACATTGCTTGGCCCGTGCCACTTCCCACAGCTCCCATTGGCCTGGAGCAGCAAACCACGGCCAGTGGGAGCTGCGATCGGCAAACTTGTGAACACAACAGGTAAACAAACCAGCCCGGCCTGCCAGGGGCCTTACCCTAGCGGGCCGCAGGCCAAAGGTTGCCAATCCCTGATCTAGAGTCTCACTAAACAAAAGGAGAGAGAGAGGGAGAAGGCTTATCATGAAAATTCTGGATAATGGTGATCAAATGCTGAAAACTTTGGACCCGCAAGCCTTTTATTAAAGGAACATTCAGATCATGATCCCTCTGCCATTGTCTTAAATAGCAAAGCTCCCTGACTGCAGTAGGAGCAGGAACAGTCTCCTCTTGTTGGAATTAAGATTGCAGTGGGAATTCCTCATATGAAGGACATTCTGGAACAGGTCATTTAACTCTTCATATTATTATACTATTCCTCAAACAAAAAATCGAAACCAGTCAACTTTTCTGACCTTGAAGGTGAAACTATAAACAAAACTATCTTTCAATTTCTCTTAACATATTGGGACATAAAATAACCCAACTCAGTGTCCAAGAAAATAGATTTCATTTGCCCAGAGAAGTTAGAGAGGAGATTTTCTCTTGTAGAATTTGCATCCTGCTGAAGGAATGTAATTATTAAGCCATGTTTCTCCAGGTAACATTTTTCCCTTGGGAAAACACAGTACATAAATTGTAGACTGATATTTTGAGTGAAAGAGTATAACTCCTCTAATTAAAGGTCAAGTGCTACCAGGAAAATAAGATTTAAACTTTGCAAATCATTAAGCATTATGCTTGACAGCAGCAATAGTGTTCTTTACAATGAGTAGGAAGAGAATATCCCATGTAAGTAGAGATAATGTGACTTTTAAAGCACTGTTTGGTCTCTGACTAGAACAGTATAGAATATCAAGTGTTTCATATTAGCTATGCCTTATATCAACCATATGATATTTCAGGGCCTTGATTCTTTGATTTCATCAAATGTCCTTTGCTGCTGATGGTAAATGCCAACATTTCGGATGGTTTCTTTACAAAGATGCTTCAAAGGGGCAAGTCCTGTCCACCCCCATGGGAAAAAGTGAGGTATTCTCTGTAAACAATTATTCTGGTAGGGCTCATCATCAGGAACTTGATCACATCTGTCTTTAAAGACTGAAAAGTATGTGGGATCTTAGTAGTAAATCTCAAGATCTTTTCTTACATACAGTCACAGGCCATGGGCTGGCTATTCTTTCAGACTCATTTTTGGTCCTCTAGTGCATCCCCTTCAGGCCTATGCCCTTACTTTGGGGTGTCATCCTGCAATCCAACCACTTTCTGATGGGTCTCCGGGTTACCCCTTCTAGATATACACCATGCTACCTACCAGGTTCACCTTGGTTTTTTTGTAGTGAGAGCACTTCAATCTCCCTGTATACTCAATAGCAGACTTAAAAGTGACCATTCTTCAACAGAAAACTTCAAAAACAGATTTCGGTGAGAAACTGCAGAACTGGAATTAATTTACAAACTTAACACCATCAGATTAGGCCTGAATGAAGACTGGGAGTGGTTTCCTAATTAAGTCTCTTTTACAGGTTCTTATCAACTGCCAGATATAGATCCACTAAATTTTCACTACTAAAGTTTTTTTTTTCTCCTGATGATAATGGCCCATCCAAATTAAACAGCCTCTTAGAATTGGTATGGTAATTTACAACTTTTTTTGCTTTCTGTATATATAAATACATCTTACTTCTGTTTGTTCCGTTCTATGCATCCAATGAAGTGAGCGATTGCCCATGAAAGCTTATGCTGAAATAAACTGAAGTGACAAAGAGTCCTGTGGCACCTTAAAGACTAACTAAAGTATTAGAGCATAAGCTTTCGTGGGCTAATACCCACTTCGTCGGATGCATGCAGTGGAAGCTTATGCTCTAAAACTTTAGTTAGTCTTTAAGGTGCCACAGGACTCTTTGTCACTTCTGCAATTCCAGACTAACACGGCTACTCCTCTGATTCTTGAAATAAACTGGTTAGTCTCTAAGGTGCCACAAGTATTTCTCTTTTTATTTACTGATACAGAATAACACGGCTGCTAATCTTAAACCTGGGAGAGGTTGGGTCACTACAAAAATAATTTTTTCTCTGTTGATACTCAAACCTCCTTGTCAGCTATTGGGAATGGGCCACATCCACTGTGATTGAATTTGCCTTATTAGCATTGCAAACAGTAATTTCCCCTTTGTTAAAATTCAGTCCTTCTTGTCAACTGTTGGGAATGGGCCACATTCATCCTAATTGAATTGGCCTTATTAGCATGATCTCATTAGCATGATCCCTCCCCCTCCCCCTTGGCAAGGTATCTCCCATCATTTCAGGTGCTGTATATTTATACCTGTCTTTGTATTTTCCACTCCATGGATCTGATGAAGCGGGTTATAGCCCATGAAAGCTTATGCCCAAATAAATTTTTTAGTGTCTAAAGTGCCACAAGAATTCCTCACTGTTTTTGCTGATAGAGACTAATATAGATACTCCTCTGAAATGTATGATGTACACAGGACATAGAGAAGTAGATTTAAGAATAATTTAAAAAAAACCTTATTGTTTTACCTGTGCTTGGCAGTGCTTCAGCAACAGGAGGGTCTTTTGAACTCAGCCCTGGCCTTTGGATGGGGGAAAAAAAAACAACATTTTAATCTGGATTGTTTCAACGAGGTTATTTTTTCTCCCAGTTTACCCATTGGTAAAAAAAAAAACATTTTTTCTCCCAGTTTACCCATTGGTAGCATTGGTAAAAAAACCCATTTTTTCTCCCAGTTTACCCATTGGTAGCTTAACTCCTTCAAAGCGGATGCCTGAGAGGCTGTTTTACCTGTGCTCTTGTTTTATCTTTTCTGGTTCCTTAACTATCCCCTTTTATAGCCTTTACTGATCTACATGCATTTTACATTCATACCAAACTGAGGAGAACAGTTCCATTCACAACATTAGTAAGAAATAATATAAATATTGTCCCAATTTGTCTCACAAAAAAAATGCCAACTTTTAATACAATACATAAAAACTGATGAGATAATGAACTTGCAAAGAAAATGTGAACATATAAAGGAAAGAATAGTGGTAATAGAGCTCAGAGAAGCACAGTTATAAACAATGAGAAAAACGCAGACTTTGAATCCAATCTGAAGAGGCTGGCACTCTGGGTGATTGCTCATAATTTAACTGGAAGTCATAAAGAAAAGTTTTTTACTTGTTTGTTTTTGTTTTGTTTTCTTATCAGTAATACTACTCTAAGCCAGGGATTGGCAACCTTTGGCAAAACTCCACCACTAAAATAATCAATGGTTTGGGCTTCTAGGGCTTATTTTTTTCTGAATTGGATGGTGAAAGCAAAATCCCACCACTAAAATAATCTTCAATCTTTCACATGTGGCCTGTTAGGGAAATCTGCTGGTGGGCCAGGACAGTTTGTTTACCTGCAGCGTCCGCAGGTTCAGTCAGTCGCAGCTCCCACTGGCCGTTCCAGGCAATGGGACGCTGCAGGTAAACAAACTGTCCTGGTCCACTAGCGGATTGCCCTGATGGGCTGCATGCCGAAGCTTGCTGATCCCTGCTCTAAGCTTATGGGCTTCTAAAGAACTTAGTACCACCAGCTAATCAAAAGGATAAAGCATAGGAGAAGCCTATCCAAAATATACTTGCATAACAATGCAAAGTGTTAATTCCTACAAGCCCAAACCATTGATTATTTTGGTGGTGAGGTTTTGCTTTCACTATCCAAATCAGGAAAAAAAAAAAAAGCAAAGTTGTCTCCAACTATAGTGCACCTTTAAAGCAACTGGCCACAAGTTGTTTGTCTGGGTCCGGGACATTTCTAAATGAAGCACTTTATCAATGGTTTTTCTAAGGTGCTAATCACTTTCAACTAGAGTAGCTTGTGGATCATGGAGTGATGCTGTAGATTAGTTTCTAGATTGCAAAGTGAGTGAACCAAGGTAAATATATCTGAAAAAAAGCTTTAAATTATCCAGTCTGCATATGAAGTAGCATTAGGAGAGCAGATAACCAAGCTAAATAAACTGGAACTCACAGGAAAAATTGCAGACATATATTGAAGCTGGGTAAAAAAGGGCATATTGCAAAGTAAAACCATAAAGCTTCTCTTAAAAGCTAGGGTTGCAGATTAATGACAATTAACTAAAACATTAATTGCAATTTTTAAAAAATACATTGCAATTAATTGCAGTTTTAATCACACTGTTAAACAATAGGCTTCAGAGTAGTAGCTGTTTCAGTCTGTATTTGCAAAAAGAAGAAAGAGTATTTGTGGCACCTTAGAGACTAACAAATTTATTTGGGCATAAGTTTTCATGGGCTACAGCCCACTTCATCAGATGCATAGAATGGAACATACAATAGGAAAATAATATATATAGTGTACACATACACACACACAGGGCTTGATTACTCTGGCACTTTATAGCACTATAAAGCCTCCAGGAGAGCTGTAATCTCCCACTCATCCAGATTAGCAAGGCACGTAGAGCGCTATAAATCCACATTTATACCAGTCCTGGTAATCCTCCCTTCCCCAAGGATTAACAGCTATAGCGTATTCATTATTGCATATTATCGCAAGTGTGAATGGGCATTAACATTCCAAGCGCTACAAGTGATCTCTGGCGAAGCCCCAAGCCATTTAAGGCAATTGACATCTCTTCCCTTTGTTTTGAACTCGGCTGGAGGAATGCAGAAGTACATTTTCAGAGTTTATCTCTTAACTCGGCAGATAAGCAATGCAAATGTTTATGGAGGGAGCTGTGTGCCAGAGAAGACTAGCAGGCTCTGTATTTCAAAGGACATTTGCAGACAGGCTCTCAAAACAAAGAAAATCCCCTCACTCTCTCCATCCGCATACACACAACATGTTCCCCCTCACCCCCCTCGTTTGAAAAGCATGTTGCACCCAGATGAATGCTGGGATAGCTGCCCATAATGCACCACTCCCCGTGCCGCTGCAAGTGCCACAAATGTGGCCATGCTATACCGCTGGCGGGTCTCAGTGTGGACACACTATAGCGCTATCCCTATAGCTGTATACGAAGACAGGTATAACTAAAACCGCTATAAAACTGTAAGTATAACCAAGCCCTTATATACAGAGAACATGAAAAGGTGGAAGTTGCCATATCAACTCTAAGAGGCTAATTAATTAAGATGAGCTATTATCAATAGTAGAAAACTTTTGTAGGCCCATTTCAGAGTGACGTAAGTAACAATAGGGGGATAGTTAACATAGGGAAATAGATTCCATTTATGTAATAACCCAACCACTCCCAGTCTTTATTCAAGCCTAAATTAATGGTATCCAGTTTGCAAATTAACTCCAGTTCAGTAGTTTCTCACTGGAGTCTGTTTTTGAAGTTTTTTGTTGTTGAAGAAGTGCCACTTTTAAGTTAGTGACTGAATGACCTGAGAGGTTGAAGTATTCTCCTACTGTTTTTTGAATGTTATGATTCCTGATGTCAGTTTTGGGTCCATTTATTCTTTCGCATAGAGATTTTCCGGTTTGGCAAATATACGTGGCAGAGAGGCATTGCTGGCACATGATGTCATATATCATATTGGTAGGTGTGCAGGTGAATGAGCCCCTGATGGCATAACTGATGTGGTTAGGTCCTATGATGGTGTCACTTGAATAGATATGTGGACAGAGTTGGTATCCGGCTTAGTTGCAAGGATATGTTCCTGGGTTAGTGTTTTTAACGTGTGGTGTGTGGTTGCTTGTGAGTATTTGCTTCAGGTTGAGGGGCTATCTGTAAGTGAGGACTGATCTGTCTCCCAAGATCTGTGAGAGTGGAGAGATCGTCTTTCAGGATGGGTTGTAGATCTTTCATGATGTGCTGAAGAGGTTTTAGTTGGGGGCTGAAGGTGACGACTAGTGTCCTTCTGTTTTTTTCTTTGAGAGAAACTGCTGAACTGGAATTAATTTGCAAACTGGATACCATTAATTTAGTTTTGAATAAAGAGTGGGAATGGTTGGGTTATTACACAAATGGAATCTATTTCCCCGTGTTAACTATCCCCCTATTGTTACTTACACCTATCTGAAATGGGCCATCCTGATTACCACTACAAAAGTTTTCTCCTGCTGACAATAGTTCATCTTAATTAATTAGCCTCTTAGAGTTGGTATGGCAACTTCCACCTTTTTCATGTTCTCTGTACATAATATATCTTCTTACTGTATATTCCATTCTATGCTTCCAGTGAAGTGGGCTGTAGTCCATGAAAGCTTATCCCCAAATAGATTTGTTAATCTCTAAGGTGTTACAAGTACTCCTTTTTTTTTTGGTTAAACAATAGAACATCAATTGACATTTATTAAATATTTGGATGTTTTTCTACATTTTCAAATATTGATTTCATTTACAACACAGAATACAAAGTATACAATGCTCACTTCATATTATTTTTATTACAAATATTTGAACTATAAAAATGATAAACAAAAGAAATAGTATTTTTCCCATTCACCTCATACAATTACTTTAGTGCAATTTCTTTATTGTGAAAGTGCAACTTACAAATGTGGAATTTTTTTGTTACATATCTGCACTGAAAAACAAAAAAAATGTAAAACTTTAGAGCCTACAAGTCCTCTCAGTTCTACTCCTTGTTCAGCTAATCACTGAGACAAACACATTTGTTTACATTTACGGGAGATAATGCTGCCACTTCTTATTTACAGTCTCACCTGAAAGTGAGAACAGGCATTCACATGGCACTTTTTCAGTTGGCATTGCAAGGTATTTACATGCCAGATATGCTAAATACTTGTATGCCTCTTCATGCTTCAACACCATTCCAGAGGACGAGCTTCCATGCTGATGACTCCTATTAAAAAAAATAATGCAATAATTAAATTTGTGACTGAACTTCTTGAGGGAGAATTGTATGTCCCCTGCTCTGTTTTACCCGCATTCTGCCATATATTTAATGTTATACAAGTCTCGGATCATGACCCAGCACATGTTGTTCATTTTAAGAACATTTTCACTGCAGATTTGACAAAATGTTATGAAGTTAGTAATGTGAGATTTCTAAAGATAGCTACAGCACTCAGTCTAAGGTTTAAGAATCTGAAGTGCTTTCCAAAGTCTAAGAGGGATGAGGTGTGGAGCATGCTTTCAGAAGTCTTAAAAGAGCAACACTCTGATGTGGAAACTACAGAACCCAAGCCACCGAAAAAGAAAATCAACCTTCTGCCGGTAGCATCTGACTCAGATGATGAAAGCGAACATGCATTGGTCTGCACTGCTTTGGATTCTTATCGATCAGAACCCCTCATTAACATGGAAGCATGTCTCCTGGAATGGTGGTTGAAGCATAAAGGGACATATGAACCTTTAATGTAGCTGACACGTAAATATATTGCAACATCAGCTACAACAGTGCCGTGTGAATACCTTTTCTCACTTTCAGGTGACATTGTAAACCGTAAGCGGGCAGCATTATCTCCTGCAAATGTAAACAAACTTGTTTGTCTAAGAGATTGACTGAACAAGAAGTAGGATTGAGTCAACTTGTAGGCTCTAAAATTGTACATTGTTTTATTTTTGAATGCAGGTTTTTTTTGTACAGAATTTTACATTTGTAAGTTCCGTTTTCATGATAAAGAGTTTGTATTACAATACTTGTATGAAGTGAATTGAAAAATACTATCTTTTGTTTTTATAGCACAAATATTTGTAATAAAAAATAAATATAAAGTGAGCACTGTACACTTTGTTTTGTGCTTTAATTGAAATCAATATATTTGAAAATAGAGAAAACATCCAAAATATTTAAATAAATTGTATTCTATTATTGTTTAACAGTGTGATTAATCACACAACACCCCTACTAAAAACCTATCTTTATAATAAATTCTGATTTCGATGTGCCAGTGAGTATAAAACCCCAAGGCAGGAGGAAAGTAAGACCAGGAGGTTAGCCAGGGATCAGATTACTTGGGCAAGAAAGATACGTGGCAGGATGGTGTACCAACACTATTTTCAAGCTGCCATCTTGTGCTGCAGAATCTAATCTTTCTTTAAAAAAAAAAACAACAAAGCAAAAAACTCCCTATTAAGGTTGCAAAGAAACCTTCAAAATATGACCCTAAATATAAGGCAGTAATGCCTGTTCAAAGGCAGTTCTACATTACAGACCTATATCACTTAGGGAGTGTGAAACAGCTCTCCCATCAGCATAGGAGCATCTTCACAAAAATGAAGCAATTAAAATTTGCTTTGTCTCAGTGAGTTGTTATTTTATATGGCCAATTTAAATGTCAACATTGCCTACTGTTTTACTGATGACCAAAGCATAAAATAAAGGCTAGGGAGGATCAAACTATTAACATCTCCACAATCCACTGTAAATGGCAAGTAATTTTGGTGTCTCAGAGAGATGGCGCTTGTTAGGATATCTCTCCGCCCCCTTCCAATGCCACTCCCTAAGGACAGTGAAACTATACATCCTCTAAAGTAGTGTCCATTTTAAGATGTTCATAGAGAATGTGACAAGATGGACAATGTTAATATGATGGGTACTGCACTTTTCTTGGTGGGGGCTAAGATGTCATCCTTTGATCCTGCTCGTGGGGAGCTGAGGGCCCTACTAGTAAGCCTGGGAAGGTGTTAAAGGAGAGAAGCAGGAGAGGGGCCTGGGTTTGTTCCTCACTCTGGGCCCCAGCCCCTCTCAACCCCTGAGGGTTCTTACCCTCTTCCCTCTTGGGTGGGGTACCGTCTTCGGTCCTTAGACACAGGGGGAAGGGAGTCTCCCTCCCCTGCTGGGGCAGGGTCTCCCTTACTTCAGTTCTCTACTCTTTCACATCTCACAACACTTCCAAGCTCCAGTCCTTTCTGCTTTCTTTTTCTCCTCTATCTATCTGAAGCAGGGTGAGGGTTATTAGGTTCCTGACAGGGCCTTAATTGATTGCAGGTGCTCCAATGAACCTGTAGCCACCCTCCCTCGTCTACAGAGAACCACGCCTTCATTAGCCTTGAGCTTATATATTTCCCCTTGACCACTCTATGACTGCTCCATGCCTCTTCCTGTGTCACAATATAAACAATTGGAATCAGGTCAGGCAGCTCTCCCTTAGTGTTTTATGTGATAATATGTCTATCCTCCTCTTACTTACATGTAAATAAGCATGTTTACTGAGTTAATTCTTCCCTGTAAACTTAGTTGCACTCGCTAGAATGATGACACACCATATGATATTGTGTCAATTGGTAGGATCTAAGTAGATAATAATTTTACAAAGAGTGAATCTGAGGCAAGGACTTCGTCTCCTTTGTCCGACTCATTTCATTTTATTTTATTGTTCTTATATATACTATACTTTGATATGGTTTTGTGACTTCTTAATGTGGCATGGTGCTTTTCAGTGTGGATGCTGCATTATAGTTCCTTTTTACTGATGATGTCCCAGGGAGTGTTTTCTTTGTCCAGGGATGTGTTATTCTACCATCGAAAGTTGCTTGAGTTTTAATTGGCACATCCAAGGAGAATTTCAGAGTGAGAAGAGAGATGAAAATAGTGACATGCTTTGTTCTCTGCTTGTTGTCTGTGAAGTGTGAGAGAAGAATTGTACAACGATTGAAAGAAAACCAGTGTTTTAGGAATGTGGCTGAACCTGTAGTGACTTTGGACCTGTAAATAAGGCCAAATGATTGTATCCAGTTTGGTTACACTGGACTGAAAAGGGAGAGAACAATATACAGTATTACTTTGTGGAAACTGTTGTGTGTATTTTTTTTCACTATTCATCTATTATTTCTAAGTATTAAACAAATACTTATGGAAAAGATTATAGAAGGAAGGAACGTGATGGTTAAGTGCTTTAGTGTACAGAAAAATGTATTCTATAAGTTTTGCGACCACCCCCATCTTTATAGTGTCCGAGCATCTTCCTGTCATGCATTAAGCAATGAGATTAATATCTGTCATGGATCATTCATTATCTCTCTCCTCTTTTCCCAAGAAGGAGATCCATGTGTACAGTGTAACGTTATTTTGGTAGGGTTTCATGGTAGGGAATTTTGTAGATTTTCTTTTTTTTAATGTATCCACTGCTATGTGTTTATGTGAGAAAAGGCAGGTAAAGAATTAAACTTTGCTCTTGGCACACTAGCTGGTTTATGATGGTCCTTAGTTCCTTCAGAAGTTCATTCCAGTCGTCAATAAAGTGCTGTTTGTTGTACAGATGAGCTCTACCCTTATAGTTTCTTTTTAATGTTCAAATGAAATAATATTGTATTTGCCTATCTATCCAACATGATCCAATTTCTATAGTATCTCAGTGCCGAAAGAAAGAAAGAAAGAAAGAAAGAAAGAAAGAAAGAAAGAAAGAAAGAAACCCCAAACAACACAAAAACAGAGATCACTTTCCTTCCCTATCAGAAAGAAACAGACTTCAGTTTTCGCTGTATATGTGTGTGTGTAAAATGTTATTAGATGATAGATATTGTAACAAAGGTCAATTATGGGAACATTTTTCATTTTATATAATTTGTATTTCTAAAATAACAAAATGCTTCCTTAATTAAGTTGTTAATTTCCCAACTAAGAATGAATCAATAACAGATTTCTTTTATTTTCCATCAGCTGTCTTCATCACCAGCTATTCTCATTTAGTAACTTTAAAATTATGCAAGATGCCACAACACAACATTTTTTTAAAATGTAAAACTATAGCATAACTTAATCTCCCTCAACAAACATACAGTATGACCAGATCATACTCCCATGGTCTGTGTGTGAAACAGAGATCCTCCTCAGACTGATCACCCACTTGTATGTGGAAGGTGGGCAGAATTACCTCGACAGCGCCAATTCCCCAATCTGGAAATGAGGGAGTGAATGTCCTGTGTGCAAAATCCCAGCTGGGAGAGTGCAGAGAGATAAATGAGAAGAAAAGAGGACAAGACCCACATATGGAGGCAAGTCCCAGAGTTTCTAGTTCCCACACCCCAGAACTCAACACTTCTCTCAGTTCTTACCACAGGATAATCTGTCTTGGTTTCAGTGGAGTGTCCATTGAGTTTTTTCTTTCTTTTACTGCCCAATAATTGAAAAGCAAAACTGTACAATAATGAAACAGCCTATTCCTCACAGAATGAAACAAATGACAATTCCTATTTCTTATATAATACTTTTCATCAACAGATTTCAAAGTACTTCACAATCCTTAATGTATTTATCCTCAGAACACACGTGTGGGGTAGGGAAGCTTTATTATCCCCATTTTTCTGATGGAGAAACTAAGGCATAGAGAGGATAAGTGACTTGCCCGGGTCACACAGAATGACCATGGGAGAAGAGGGAATTGAAGTTGGGTCCCTTACATGCTTAGCTGTTATGCCACTGGGCCACCCTTCATCATAGAAGTTGCCAACCTGAGTACTGACACTGAAAAACCTAGCTGTGCTCAAGTTGTATGCACAAAGAAAGGTTTAGAAATTTACTCAGCATGAGAAAAGTTTGTATTTTATTTTTTTTTCTATATAATTCGAAAGTAGCTAAAGATTTATTTTTCTCAGACTTAATTAAAAAAAAATTGCCAAAAGGCTGAGATCAGGCCTGGAAATGTTTAGACCACAAATAACTGCTGAGAAAGTTATGAAGATGTGAAAAAAGAAGCTTATATTGAAAGTTTCCATCTAACCGTTAATATAGTTTTTGTTGTTATTGTACTGGGATTATATTGCAACAATATTTAATGATGTGTTCAATCCAGAACACCAGATCTGAACTCTTTGAAACATTGAAAAGAAAAATATGTATGTATAATGTTTGTTTACTATTAGATTGTGAGATCTTATAAAGGTCTATATTTAATTGTTCCTAGATGCCAGGGACTAATACCATTTGCATACATTTCAGCTATCCCCAGCTTTTGTGAACTAATTTATTTTATTTATTCTCATTTCTAAAGCTTTCAGTGTTCAGGTATTTACCATTATACTGACAGTACTGCACAGATAGGTATGGTTTCCAGCCTGTATTTGACTGTTAGGATAATTTTAACTAGAGAAACCTATATATATATATATATATGTGTGTGTGTGTAAAAATAACTATTACAAAGATTTCCATGTCTCTCATACTTCATTATCAACCACTGGATGGCAATGTACACTGTTCATTCTCCTTGAAAGGCAATCATTGTTAAAGTCATGCTTCAATATGTATCTAAATATTTAAAGCTGCCTATTTCCCTGAAACATAGTGACTATCCTGCAATGAGTTTCAAGCTGGTGGATCCTTTACTTTACATGAAGTAGCATCTTCCAATACAGATTTTATTACAAGATCAAGCCCTAGTTGAGCCGAAGTACATTTTGTGACAGATGTTTGTTGACATCCATGTGCTCATTTTGAGTCTGAATGTGAAAAGAGATTTTCCAAATAAAGTATTCACCATCAAATACACTATTTAATTATTTGATAATGTAAGATGTGATGGGTAACTGTGTGGGGGGTAAGGTAATATAACTTTAAACAATATTTAGGAAAGGAATCAAAATTGTAAGCAAAAAAGGATAATTCCACTAAAGGCCCAGGATAGCAACCACATATAGATTTTACAAGTACAAGGTTTGGTTGGTTTTAAAATTTAAAACATTAAATAAAAACATTATGATTACCCAAGCATATAGAAATTTTTTACCTATGCACAAGTTACCAATATGGTAATACTTACATTTTAATGATATTTTAAAGATCTGATGGCTGCTTTGCCAATTGATTATCAGTAAAGGCATGAGCCCTGCTGCAGTTTCCCATAGGGAGCTCAATGTTTTTTTAATTTTGGATGCCCTTTTTTTATAATGTGATTCTTACTACACCTTATTAGCATTTGTGTACACCTTAGTTAGGGCGTGTGTTAGAAAAATGCTACTCATACTGTTAATTTTTCACAATATCACTCATTGGTATATGTTCTCCTGTAATCTTGTGGAATAAGGTCATTTTTGGTCACTTATTTACATCAGTTTATTAAGCCTATGACCTAGTATGGCTAAGCTAAAATCTTACAGGCCTCAGTCAGTAGGCCAGTGATGGGCAACCTGTGGCCCATGGGCCACATGCGGCCCATCAGGGCAATCCACTGGTGGGCGCAAGACAGTTTGCTTACATTGACTATCCACAGGCACGACTGCCCACAGCTCTCAGTGACCGCAGTTCACCATTCCTGGCCAATGGGAGCTGCAGTAAGCGTCATGGGCCACAGGGACTTGCTGGCCGCAGCTCCCATTTTCCAATAACAGTGAACCATGGCCACTGGGAGTCTGCAGCCAGTCAATGTAAACAAACTATCTCATGGCCTGCCAGCGGATTACCCTGATGGGCCACAAGTTGCCCACCACTACGGTAGGCCTTGCATTTCAGCACTACTTATTTAGATACATAACACATAATTATCCCTTCTATCTACTGATCAGTCTTATACATTTATAATCTTAAAACTTAACTCTATTTAGCATAACATCACACAATAAATGAACAATAAATTAAATCATTGGCTCCACTTTTGACCTTAAGGGTACATCTGCACTGCAATAAAAGTCCTGCAGCATGGCTGTGGCTGGCCGGGGTAGCTGACTTGGGCTCACAAGGCTCAGGCTGTGGGGCTCAAAATATCAGTATACATGTTCAGGCTTGGACTGTGAGGGAGTGAGTCTCAAAGCCTGGCATCCAGCATGAGCCAGAACGTTTGCACTGCTTTTAGTCCCTTTTCAGCCCAATTAAATTGACCTGGTCTCTAAG
This sequence comes from Dermatemys mawii, assembly GCA_007922305.1. Classification (NCBI taxonomy): domain Eukaryota; kingdom Metazoa; phylum Chordata; order Testudines; family Dermatemydidae; genus Dermatemys; species Dermatemys mawii. Next base: position 689,139 of record ML677351.1, read on the forward strand.
ACTAGGTGCTGTGATTTATGGACCATGTGAAATCCAGCTAAAATTAGCCATTAAGACCCAGAGTAAGAAGAGATTGTACTTTATAGTGCATACTCCAGTGGCTTATAGAGGACTTCATGGAAATTTCTGGGTCAGCTATTCAGGAAAAAAGAAGCAAGTCAAAATCGAAGAAGTTAATGTCATTTTCTTCAAAATAAATGGTACATGACAAGGAAATCCAGGTGTGCTGCCAACAGAAAAATGAAAAGACAAAGAAGTGGAATTCACAATGGATTTGGATGTCTCTGTGGTATTTTCATCAGGATACAGTGGCGATCACAGAAGAGACCTGAAAAAAGGCACTGCAAAACAATGTCACAATCCTTAGAAATGCTAAGGAAATTCTATAATATTTCATTAGTTGGTGCTAAAATTTGTATTTAACAGATTATGTATATGAAATTAAGAATAAATCAATTAGAAAAAGGTTTGTTCATGTTCTCAAATTGTGAAATTGACATCTACTTAAAATATCAACGGGCACAAAATTATCTTTATGAGGGTGATCTGTTGCTTAGATATTCATGTCTGTTTTAAAATTATTCTGGCAATGTTGGCTGTGGGGATAAACAATGCTGATAGTCTTTCCAATGTCTGCTTCATATCTGTATGTTTTGGAGTTCCCAAAAAAATTACCTGGTTATCAAAGGTTAATTATGTTGAATATTCCAGGTATGGATGCCTAAAGCTACCCTTCAAAGTTTCTATTTATATATTTAAATTGCCTCTAGTTTTCAAAAGTGTTGATTTCTTGGTGGTTCCCTTTGATTTCAGTGGGTACCTATGATCTTAAAGGCTTACCTTCAGTGGAAGGATGGCCTAATTGATGGAGCACTAGTCTAGGATTTAGAAGAACTGAATTCAATATCCAGTTCTGCCACAGCTGTCCTCCATGATGTCTGGACAAATCACTTATACTTGCTGTACTTCAGTTTCCCTTCTATGAAAGGGGAATAATAGTACTTTGATATCTGACAGTGATGCTTTGAGGGTTAGTACCTTAAAGATTGTGAGATGCTCAGGAAGGGAAGCCATAAGTAGCTAAGAGAGCGACATAATTTTACACAACCATTTTTGAAAAATGTGGCCCATGTTTTCATTTAACTTCTATTATAGTTATATTACTGGTTTGTATTCTTTCCAACAGAATTGAAGTTGCATCCAAGAACCAATATCTGCTTTAGAGTGTGAATACAGGAAAAAGAGCTTTCATTTGAATCCAAGGGGGAAAAAATTGGCCTGACTTTTTTTCAGGGACAAAATGATGTGCAATAATGCACAAAGGTTATTATTATTTTTTTAATTTTTCCAGACTAAAACTTGTTTTACAAAACCTGGTGTGCTCTCTCCACAGCAAATCACAAACAGGATTCCACTACAGCCAGGCTCAGTGGGAAGCTGCCAACTTCATTCTATGCTCTAGAGAGTTGAAAGAGCAAGAAAATGAAGTTGCTCCAGGCTGATTTGCAGACGGGCTATTTATTTTACAAAACTAATAAGCATTTAAATCCAATTTTCAAGAAAGGGTCATGTGAATGAAGCCAGATGTAAGTGGTACAGCAGCATTTTTAAATCCTAGTGTTCCCCAAATTTAAGACATTCATTTTGAACTGACTTCCTATAAGATGCATTGTGAGCAACATGCAACCAGTTCCTGGATGCTGAAAAGGGTTAAAAGAAGGAAAGATAGTGAGGAGCGGGTTCGGCTCCAGCTTTTTTGCCACCCTAAGCATTGGGGGAAAAAAAAACGCTCAAGTTGTGGAGCTGCCGCTGAAATGCCGCCGCCGGACGAAGATGCTGAGAGGGAGTTGCCGCTGAAATGCCACCCCACAATGTTTGCCGCCCCAAGCACATGCTTGGGGCGCTGGTGCCTGGAGTCGGCCCTGATGAGTAGTCTGAAAATGTTGCATATGAAGTATGATAGAAGCAATTAAATACAAAACTTTTGAACCCTTATGCTTAGAATCATTAATCTTGGGAAACTAGTTCCCCACTGAATAGTATCAAGTTTAAAGTCTCCATCCTGACATTCAGCGAATGTCTACATAGGAATGTAAGCCTAGTGCAGGGATCGGCAACACTGGCATGCGGGACCGCAGGGTAAGCACCCTTAGCGGGCTCCGCCGCTTTGTTTACCTGGCGGTTCACCAACCGCAGCTCCCACTGGCCAC
>ML677351.1:696348-742108 GCA_007922305.1 Dermatemys mawii
GCACGCGGGACCGCAGGGTAAGCACCCTTAGCGGGGGTCCCGCCACTGTGTTCACCGGGCCACACAAAAACCACCTCCCACTGGCCACAGTTTGCTGTCCCGGTCTAATGGGGGCTGCGGGAAGCGGCGTGGTGCTAGCCGCTGCTTTCCACAGCCCCCATTGGACAGGGACGGCAAACCGCGGCCAGTGGGAGCTGCGGTTGGTGAACCGCCAGGTAAACAAAGTGGCGGGACCCCCGCTAAGGGTGCTTACCCTGCGGTCCCGCGTGCCAACGTTGCCAATCCCTGGCCTAGTGTTAGTGGACTAGAGTCAGGTGACTCGCTCAAGGGAAACCTGGGCTTGAGCATCTACACTGCATTTTAACCCTAGGTTAAGGGTTTTCTGACCCATGCTCAAACTTACGCCTCTCTCATCCATGCTGCAGTGCACAGACCCAAGTCAAATAACCTTATCCCACAGTGTCCAGTGTCCCCTCCCCAGTGTCAGCACTCTTGCCCTATGAATGTGTTGCACTGTGGGAAAACTCTGCTATCCACCATGTTTCCTAATTGTGACATTTCTTTTAGTGGCACTCGCATCCATAAGGAGCACATGAGTACATAATCTGCATAATTAACTCCTTTGGAGGCTGTAGGATGACTGCAGTGTGAGAAGGCTTTATCCCGAACTACTATCTAATCTGTGAACTGGGCTCTCCACTTCCTAGTCTGAGATACATTGGCAGGAAAATATCCATGCGCACCGGTTCAGAGGATAATTAGGATGTCAGTCTCCAGGGCTGCCAAACTATTACAATGGAACTTTGCAATTCTTCATTTTTAAACATAGGTATTCAATGAAGGTGGGTTGTTTGCTTTTTTAAACAAATTTATTTTTGTCTGTTTATTTTGAAGTTTGACATAAAATTTGGATTTCATCAGGGAAAACACACACACGCCTCAGCCTGGCTCCTGCTGGCTGCAGAGCAGCGAAGAGCATCCACAGGGCTGGGGGGCAGTGTGCTCCAGTATCCCCTGAGGATGCCTGATCTTGTTATAGGGCCAAAGGCTGGAGTCCTGGTTTCAGTCCTTTCCCAGGTATGTCTTATTTCGTTTACCAATCACAGGAATAAGGCAAGCAGGATTTAATCTTATGTATTATGTTTGAGGTTGAGAACCATCTCTGATAGCTCACTCTCCTGGGCTAAAGAAAACCTTGCATTGCTTAAATAATATTATTACTTTACTCTCTGCTGTCCAATATTCTTACTTCTTAGCACTTGAGCAGAGTGTTTGGGGGTAGGGAGAGGGTTGGTTCAAATATATTAAATAGAAATTTAGCATGGATAGAAAAATTGGGATTTTTTCAATGATGTATCGAACCTACAGTTACCCAAATGGGAATGGAAAAGTCATGTAACAGAGTCACTCAGCCCCCACTTCCTGGTCCTCCTCCAATCTGCTTCACAAGTGCCAACGTCCTGGCTTGGTGTGGACAATGTCAACCATATTTTAAACCTGAAAATGAATCCAGCTCCGAGCAGGATTAGCTGCCACTGAAGCATCAGAATGCCAACCAGATGTTGCTACCCAGCTGGCAAAATGCCATCAACATCTTTAAAATTCCTTTTTCTCATTTAAGGTGGGTTCCTTTTTCGCTTCAGTCTAAGGCAATATGTCCTTAGGATCCCTTATCTCTGCTCCTGCAGCCCCCAGGGAGGCCGGGATCAGGTAGCCCGAAGAGGCTGAGGGGAGGTTTTCAGGCTCCCACTTACCATCCTGACTATGCACACAGACTGGGTGCCCCTGCACATGCTGACTCATGGAGGGCAGGGAGGGCCAAAGAGCAAAGCAAGAACCAAGAAGGTGCCCTGCAGAGACAGGGAGGAGGTGGGATGACTGGGATCATCCCTCCCTCCCAGTTGTGCTGATCTGGGAACTCTGCCTCTCCCCCTCCCTGCAAAACAGCTGCTTGGTTCCCACTCCAATTTCTGGCCCTTGCTCCCAAGCCCCACCCCACTCCGGGGATGCATGTGCAGGGGTGCCCAGTGTGTGGTGCACAGTGTGTGTATGGGGGGAGGGAGGGAGCATGTGGGAGCCAGCCCAAAAACTTCCCTTAAGCAAAGAGGAGCCGGAGTTGCTGCCACAGGAGGCTGCAGGGGGAAATTTTGGGGCTGATTTCCTCTGGCTTCACTGACAGTGCATGTAGCCTGGGTGCTTCTGCACATGTAGCCCAAGGGAGGGCAAAGGAGGGGCCTGGGAGCAAGGGCCAGAGAGAAGAACAGAGCCAAAGCAGCTGCACTGCAGGAAGGAGGAATGGAAAGGCTCACAGATCAGCATGGCCAGGGGAGGGAAGACCCCTAACATCCCAGTGACCGGGAGCCACCTCCCCTGGCAACTTTGCTCCCTGCTACAGGCAAGCTCTGCACAGCAATGAGGAGGAAGAGAAGCTGAAGCTGCCATAGGAGGAAGGGGGAGAACACTTGACCAGGCAGTAATGGTGCTTCTGGATGCTGCACTGGCTGCCTGCCGCACTGCTCCTCTTGGACAGGAACTCTGTGATGCAGCCAGAGGACTTCTGGGACCTGAGTCAAGCCTGAGCCATGTGCACACAGGAAAGCAAGCTATAGATCCCAGCATAACAAGGACTCAGGACCTCCAGCCCTGCAGAGTCCTGGGGCTCTGTGTCAGAGCTCTAGGTTAGCACAGCTGGTGTGTGGATGCAAGTGAGGTGAAGCCCAAGCTGGGCTTTGAATTAACCAGGAAGATGACTTGAGGGGCATTGATGAGGTCAGCTTGGGTTGAATGAACAGGATGGAGACCACGCTGGAAGAAATATGGCTGGAAGAGAGGAAGTTCAATTAACAGGAAGAGAACAACATGACTGAGGATTTTAGAAGTGATGGTACTTTGAAAGGCAGGTGGTTTTGACAATTATTTTTGTTTTCTGAATGGAAGGTTTAAAGGAATATGTGTGTAGGTGGATGGAGAGGAGCCAGAGGACAAAGGTGGGTAAAGGTAAAGGAGAAGTAAAGGATAAGAGAGAGAATGAGGGAGGCAGAAGCACATGGGAGGCAGCATGCTCTTAACCAGTTTTGGTACCTATACAGTACCCTATGCAGTGCATAAGTCTCAGCCTTCTGTAGGTATATGGGGAAAAGAACAAAACCAAAAACAACTCCACAGAGAACAGCGTCATGAGCCTGAGACCATCTTGAGGTGTGAATGTGGGCAAGAAATGCCAAAGAGAACTAAACCTGATTGCTTCTGCCCTATGCTCTTGACTGTATACAAACATGTCACAAATATGAAGGGAAATGGCTTGAGAAAAAAAGAATACGTGTGTGTATCACACAGTCCCATGCACTGACAGGCAGTAAGACAGAATTGAGGAGGCAGAACAAAGTGCAGAGAAAATTGATGTGAGATGGATGCACCCGACAAATACATGTAAGGCAAATGGGTTTTTTTTGAAGTTCTTAGGGGAGCTAGAAAAATCAGTGATCAAGGTTATTTGGTGTTTCAGAATCCTGGGATGATCAACTTGCAAGCAACCTATGGTACTTACACATATACCTGGGCACAGGGAATTAGCTGAAGGGATGATGGCTACAGGACAGCATGCTTCCTATAAGAAGACCAGTTCCTCTGAGTGCTATAATGCGACTTATGTCAAGAGATACACTCTCACTGTGGCTACTCTAACCATTATTCACAGTGAAAGGCTATACGCAACAAAGTGAACTGCTCACAAGCCTGTCAATCAAACTATTTAAGATAGGACTAGAGTCTGATGTGTACCACACCTCTGGAAAAGTGAAAAACAGGAGGTGGCCAGCCAGAAACTTTGACCTTTTGGACACTTGGGTTTGGTCTACACTACTGCTTAAGTCAAAGCAACTTATGCCACTCAGGGGTGTGAAAACAATACCCCCCTGAGCAACATAAGTTACAGCAGTGAAAGTGGTGTACACACTACGCTATGTTGGCAGGAGGCACACTCCCTCTGACATAACTTCTGCCTCTCATGGAGGTGGACTAATTATGCTAATGGGACAGCACTCTCCCATTGGCATACACATCTTCACCAGATGCACTACAGCTGTAGCGTGGTAGTGTAGACTTGCCCCCAGTCTAATTCTAGGTTCAGGAGGGAAGGGGAAAATCTGGTTAATGACTCTGTCCACCACTTTTCAAGCTTCTGGGTTTGGAGTTCAGGACAGAAAAGAGGTTTGGCTTCCAGACAGAAGGTGTGTCAACTTGCAAGCAACCTATGGTTTGTATAAAGGGCTCACTCAGGTCTTCCAAGTTTGCTAGGTGAATTTTGTGAGAATGTGTTGCTACAAAATTGCCTGATGATTGGTAATTTGCACTTTGGGAATTATAAACTATTATAAATCCAACATGAGGCTGCAGTTTTCACCAGCATAGTATCAGAGGGTAGATTCCATAGATTTTTCACCTATTTGCATGTACAGTGTGAGTGAATTTGGGACAGAATAGTACAAACATCAAGGGCAGACATAAAACTGCTTTGTTGATCCACCATGGTGGTAGTAGGAAACACAGGTCTTCCTTTTCACTTAAAAATAAATGCTAACAATTAAAACTTTAAAAGAATGAACAGTTATAATGAGAACAGACACTGGTGAAAATACCAGACTTCAGATTTCTAAGCTTTTGGTCACCCTCAAATTCTGCATTCAGCTCTCTGTAGTTCTGTTATCATTTTAAGTAGGGAAAATAAGCTTTACTGTACTAGGGATATAAAAAGTAGCAAGAAAGAGTTATCTCTGGTATTAAGACAGTCTTGTAAATGATTCAAAGATATTATATTGTGTATAACCTTTACCTCAAATCCAACTGTGACCTTCACTTCACTTCTCTCAATAGCTAACAGATATGATACTGGCTGTACTGAAGGACAGGATATCATAATGGGTTTGCACTTTGAACACTTCAGGGATTCGTTTATTTTAGTGCATGTGGGTCAACCATATGTAAAAACACTTTGAGTGTCATCTCTGGCTAGATAATCTTAATGAGTGTGTGTCTGACTGCTGGACCCCTCCGTTATTTGGTTAACTAATTTCTTGTCTATGCTCCAGAGCAGAGGTCTCCAAACTATGGCCTGCAGACCGGATCTGGCCCACGGCTTCGTTTTGTCCTGCCCTCCAACTGAGCAGGCATGCCACGCAGGCACGTGGAAAAGCTGCTGCTGTCCCTACCCCCACACGAGCTGCTGCCAGCGGCCCCACGTGCGGCGGGGTGAGTGCCTCTGTGGCAGCGGCAGGAGGAGCAAAGGGGGGATTTTGCATATATTTGCATATATTGAATTTTTTCACAGTTGCTTCGGCCCACAAAGCCCCTTCAAAAATCTAATATGGCCCCCGTCTCATAAAGTTTGGAGACTCCTGTTCTAGAGAAAGGTAGCAAACTGTCCAGGAATAATAATCTGACACAAGTGGGAAATTGATCAAACAATTTTGAAATACTTGTGGTCAATAGGAAAATTAAATATATAGATACTAAGGAAGATTAGCTTAATAATAGGGAGATACATCATGTTTATATTCACCAGAATGGATTATAAGCCTCTTGGGCATGGACTGTGTATCTATTTCTGTACCATGTAAAGTACTAAGTATGTTTTTTGGGGCAGGCTACTTCATTTACTATGTAGTTAGGGTACCAGCTGCTGTGTTAAGGCACAATCCAACTCCACTGAAGCAAATAGAAAGGCTGTCATTGGTCTGAATGAAAGCTGGATCAGGCCCACGATCAGTTTGTGCTGTTGCTTTGGACCCTTCTAGAAGCAAAGCCTCTCCTGTAAATCTAACTGAGATTAGTGCTTGATCAGCATGCATGTGTACATAAAATAGCACAACTCCTTAGGCACTGTTATGCTATACCTGTACCTTCTGTGCCTCTCATAAAGAAAGAAGATCTCTGTGGCATGCTACAGTAGGCCAGGTAGGAATGAATGACAGATTTATATAAAGCAGATGAGTTTCATTGATAATAAACCAATCTAATAGCTTTTTTTGACAGGACAAGAAGCCTTGTAGATAGGGGAAAGCTGTAGATATGGTATATATTGACTTCAGTAAGGCTTTTGATACTGACTCACATGACCTTCTCATAAACAAACTAGGAAAATCCAACCTAACTGCAGCTACTATAAGGCGGATGTATAACTGGTTGGAAAATGGTTCCCAGAGAGAAGTTATTAGTGTTTCACAGTCAAGGGCTGTGGAGTCCCAGAGGGATCAGTTCTGGGTCTGATTCTGTTCAATATCTTCACCAATGAGTTAGATAATGGCATTGTAGCAGGGTGACAGCACAAAAGTACCTAATTAGCCCCTGCCCAGTTAGCTTCAATCAGGGGATTGGGACTGATAGAAAAGGCCTGATGCCAGCCTGAGGATTGACAACACCTGCTGGCCTGACAAACCAAAGGCTATAAAGGCTGGGAGGGAACAGTCAGGGAGGGAACTGGAGGGCTCCTGGCTGAAGGCTGACTCTAAAGGAGGCAGAGAAGAAGCTTCCTGTAAAGCTTGTACACAGATGGACACTGGTGGTGGGATGAAGTAAAGTAAATAAAAACACAGGTGTAGCACACTCCTGAAGACTTTCTGAGCCTCATTGGGGGCAGCAAGTGGGACCCAGAAAAGTGGGTGTGTTGTGAGCCCTGTTATAGGCATAGGGAGTACACACAAAGTTTGCAGATAATACCAAGCTGGAAGGAGTTCAAGTGCTTTGGAGGATAGGATTATCATTCAAAATGCTCTGGACAAACTGGAGAAATGGTCTGAAGTAAATAGGATGAAATCGAATAAGGACAAATGCAAAGTATTCCACCTAGGAAGGAAGAATCAGTTGAACACATACAAAATAGGAAATAACTGCTTAGGAAGGAGTATTGCAGAAAGGGATCTGTGGGTCATAAGCTAAATATGAGGTAACAGTATCGCAAAAAAAGCAAACATCATTCCTGGATATATTAGCAGGAGAGTTGAAAGCAAAACACAAGAAAGAATCCTTCTACTCTGCTTTGAGCACCACATTTCAGGAAAGAGATGGACAAATTGGAGAAAGCCCAGAGAAGAGCAACAAAAACTATTAGAGGTCTACAAAAATGACCTATGAGGGAAGATTGAAATACTGGATTTTTGTAGTCTGGAGGTGAGAAGGCTGTGGGTGGGACAACAGTTTTCAAGTACATAAAAGTTTGTTACAAGAAAGAAAGAGGAAAAATTCTTCTCATTCACTTCTGAGGATAGGGCAAGAAGCAACAGGCTTAAATTGCAGGAAGCGATGTTTGGGTTGAATATTAGGAAAAACTTCCTAAATATCAGGTTGGTTAAGCACTGGAATAAATTACCTAGAGAGATTGTCTAACCTGTTCTTAAAAATCTCCAGTGATGGAGATTCTACAAACACCTCTCAGGGAAAGTTTAGATAATATTTAGTCCTGCCATGAGTGCAGGGGACTGGACTAGATGAACCCTCAAGGTCCCTTCCAGTACTATGATTCTATAATCCCAGAACAAAGCAAATCTAGACGACATAGTTTTATGTAAGACTCTTGTTACAGAGCCACAGAAAAAGAAACCATGCAAAATCTCTCTTTTGCAAGGAATCTGTTTAAACAGGCTTCAGATCTTCCCTGAACTCCTGCTTCCCAGACCCCAAATTAAGGTTATCCCTTCAGTTCTCTTCTAGGGTTTTAGCTGTTGTCCTCTGTGCTACACTAGATTCTTTTCCCCAGGCTCTTTCTTACTAAGGGCAGGTGTTGTGTGGAAAAGCTCATGGGGTCTGATTGACTATCTCCCAGCACTTTTTGCAATCATTTATACCAGTGAAAGGGTGTGAAAAGTGCTACCCTTCAGATATGTTAATGTTTTCCATCTCTTTTGCACCGGTGTAAATGACAACACAATGTGCAGGACAATGAATTGGGCCCAGGGAGGGAAAAGCTGGTGAAGCATCCTAATTGTTCTGTCACTGTTAACCTGAAACATCTGAAAGAAAACCTTCCCCTAATACTTACTGAACTCAGGAAACAATCATTTATATCCTTGAGCTTTGATCTTGAGACACTTGTGGGCAATACATAGGTTATCATTCATAGGTTAGCAATACATTAGCTATCCTTTTCCCTTAACGGAACAGCTGATTCAGGTGAAGTTGTTTTGCTGAGTGGTATCTGACTGGAAGCTGGAATGGCAAATGAATTTTATAAGAGTTGCAGATGCATGCATTTTTCCCTTGTTCTGTTTACTTAGACACTGGGAGTGCCTAGTGGTCCATTTCCAGTGAGAAGTGATGAACAACAAGTTAGGTGTTTACTTTCCAGTGGATGCCTTACTGTCCATCACATTTTTACCTGCCCAGCCCCCTCTCCCCCCTTCCCCACACCACAAAGTGGCATATTAAGTTTCATAGTGGAACAGCTTATCAATACAACAAGTTTCTGATATTTCACCTAGGTTCATGCAAGGACATTTTCAATCAACATCTGATGCCAGTAATTCTTTGTGGAAGTTGATGACATGAACACAAGATCTGGATATGGCCAAAATGTAAAGATGTTAAATGTTTGACTACACTTTTTAGTCCACATGTTTCTATTTGGCTAACCCTTCTGAGTTACTTGTGAGAAAGAATGCTCTGTAGTGGTTGCAAAATAAAGTATAAGCATCTTTGTTATATTATTAACCCTTTATTTGGTCATTTTACCTCATCTCCTACATTATTCCACTGTCTTCACAGAGTACAGTTGTCACAGGCCAGCTGGCCCTTCTAGGGCAGTCAGGCTCAGTCTTGCTCCTGAGGTAACAATTAATCTCTAGCTGATTCTGATCTGGGGACTTAATTACAACTATGCATCTCAATTATGAGAGAGAAAAATCCCACTGAGAGGAAAGAAAACATAGTTAAGGAAGTGATATAGTGGGAAGGGCCTGGTGAAGGTAGGTTGGAGACAGCCAAAGACAGCAACTTAGGCTCCTGTGGGATGTGCAGTGATAGTGTCTGTAAGAAATAAGGTGCTCTTGGGAGAAGCTACTGGAGTTCCTTTGGCAGGGAGGCATTGGGGTAATAGTAGAAGGGCTTCTGTGGGAAAGAAGCCCTGAGGTAGTGATCAGATAAAGGAACAAAGAAGGAACTCTGCAGTGCCTGGAAGCAAGGAATTTCAGAGTAGCCCGAGTCGGGCAGAAAGATCTTCTGTTTGGATGTTGGTGTGGAATCTTTAATGGGACTTTCCTTACTCTGGAAGGGGGACAGAGCTGAACTGCCCAGAGGGCTACACCATTCAAGGCATAACCAGAAACAAGCCACTGCTGAGCTAAAGTAGTAATCAACAAGGGAAGTTGGAGATGAGGACCCCTGCAATGCTATGCTTTGATAAAAGGGTGCTACATGGGTGAATACAACTGCTTATGATAGTGCAGTAAGACTTCTATTTACAGAGGCTACTAGGCTACTTACTGGAGTATGTAGGATGGATATCTAATCAACACTTTGCCTTTCCCAAACCCTACCCAAACATACATGCTTCTCAGCTGTTGAAAGTGATAATCTCCTGAAGGCAGGAACTAAATCTCTCTGGCTTTTTCTGAGGGTTTTTTTTCCCCCACTAGATTGTCAGTTCTTTAAAAGATGATTTAAGTAAATACCTAACTACAGTGAAATGAGATGGGCTCTCTGATTAACCTATTATTTCCATTATTGTCCACTTCATATTTGGCTCAGAGAGGTGGTGCAATTTCCCAGCTGTTTGCAAGTCCTTGTATGAAATATTTTCACACTACACCCAGCTGTGTGTCTCAAGTAGTTCTTGTATTTTAAATAAAACATTGTCCTGGGTTATCTGATGTTATGAGCCTTACATTTTATGACACTTATGTATAGGAAGGTCAATATTTATGTATCTATTCATAACAGATTTTAGAGTGAGTTAGTGAGCCATCAGCAGGTTTCTATGCAAGGATGGTCATGCATAGCGTTATACTAAAGTTATCTTCACATAAAGCAAACTTTAGAAATCACAAGTGGGTGGAAAAAGCAGGTGTAATTTGAGAATAGATTGTCTCAATTGCCAACTGAATTTAAGTGTTTTTACAATTGTTTTGAGTTTTTCTTAGGAGTGGGAGCTGCTTAACATCAATACTCTGTGACCAGCCATGCAGAATAAGGTATATGAGCTATAAAACACTATTATTTTCAAGTAAATAAGTTTAATACCTTTCATTCTCAGTAACAAACTAGACTGAAAGATTTTTCTTCCCCAGTAACTTCCAAGAAAACTTTCCAAAATAGATCTTCCAACGTCTTATAAAATACTTTAAGAAAGGGGCAGATAAAATGGAACAAGTTACCTCCTTTTCTTTTCCCCACTTTCAAATGCTTTCCATGTCAGCTAAAATATTCCATACACCATCACTGCACACATTCAAAGCAAGCTGTTATTTTACAGCCAACTCCAGCTGAATTTAATAGGTTTTGGATCAGGCTCTTCATCTTCAGTATTTGGGTCCAGATACAAGTTGTGTGACCTGAAGCTTTATAACAACACTTTCATGTGTACCCTGAAGTTTTCCATTAATCATTATTTGAATGTTGGACCTCCTGCAGCTGAAATATTTGATTAAGAATTAGTCTATGTATAAACCTACACTAGTAAACCTGCATTAAGCTTTTAATAAAAGCAAACTCTACAAGCATCACATTCGGGCCTAGCACATAGCATGAAATTTTATTTCCAGATTGTCTCTGTTTATCAAGTCTCCATTTCCATTTGGTTAAATATATTCCTATCTAATCTGGGTATATGTTAGTTCTCCCAAAAGGAGATTCTGACTCCAAAGATAGGTGTTCCCCTACCCCTGTACATCTTCTACAATAGAATAACTAAATTGTTTCTAGTCAATAGACCAGGATGGCCAAACTTATGGATCCCCTGAGCTGCATGTGATGATCTGCAGAAGTTCAAGAGCTGCAAGAGACTCACAACCTGCCCCACAGGTGGTGCTTTCCAGGGTGTGGACCTTCTGCCCCAATGTCTCCCTGACAGTCTGAGCTCTCTCTGTCTTCCCCCACTCCTCTCCAATCTGGTAGGTGGAGAATGGGGTGGGTGGCTCTGCAAGTCACACTTTAAATGTAAAAGAGCTGCACATGACTCACAAGCTGCTGTTTGGCCAAACCTGCGATAGATAATAGTTCGTTTTCACATTACTGTTATGAACCTGTACAGATACTGTATCTCTGGTTGGTCCAACACCTCTTTGACTTACTATGGGTGACAAATTCTGTTGCTAAATGTACACTGCCCATAATATATAAACATTATGGGGGAGAGGTATGCAAATAAGTATTCTTAAATTGAATCACTTGCATATTTTAGCATGTGTGCTAATTTTATTGGGAAAGTGCTGCTAACATGACACACACAAGGGGCAACAAAAAGAAGACTCTCATTTTTAGAGGACATTGTTTGGCAAGATATGTAAGGAATTTGTCCACTACCACACTGATCCTGCTCCGATGAAGTTAGTGGGGATTTCACTTGTGACTTCAGTGGAAGCAGGGTCAAACCGAAAGTGTAAGATTCACAAGGAGGATGTAAGTGCTTCAGTGACTAGTATCACAGTACTGATATTTGGGTGCCTGCTGCCAGTGAAATTTCTAAACTAGGATCCCTGTACAATCCATGGAGAGAATTAGGCACCAAAAGATGGGATTCAAAAAAACCCAAATCCTCACAGTGTGCTGAGTATGGAGTCACATACGCTAGTCAGTAGGCAATACTGAGGTGAGGGCCAGTACCCAAAACCCCTGTCAGAATTAGGGCTCCCTTGTACTTGTTTTCAATTTGTGGAAGAGAGGAAGGCTGGTCTTGTGGTCAAATCCTGGCTCTTTCTTAGACTTTCTGACCATGGGCAACTCACTTAATCTCTCTGTAAAATGGAGATACTTTCTTTCTCCCACCACTTGTGTGCTTCGTCCACTTGGATTGTAGTTTTTTGAGGCTGTGGACTGTCTCTTTAATATGTGGTAAAGTGTCTAGCACAGTGGGGGCCCTGATTTTGGTGGAGTCTTTATTGTTTTGGTTTATATTTACAATATAAACAATTGTTTTAGTTTATATTTACAATAGTATCTAATGGTTTGACAGTAATGATCACAGTCCAAGGAGTTCAAATAAAACTCTCCTCTTTGAAGAAATTATGAAGAGTTGATGTTACCTAAGGTTCATACACATCCTTCAGTAGAGACTGCTCTTCTCTTTAAGACATTAGTTCTCAACTCTGGTCCACTGCTTTTTCAGGGAAAGCCCTGGCATGCCAGGCCGGTTTGTTTACCTGCCGCCTCGGCCAATCGTGGCTCCCACTAGCTGTGGTTCGCCGCTCCAGCTAGATGTGTCAGTCTTCAACATTGATCCAGTCAATGGGATTTTCCTGAAGGATGATTGCATTGAAGGATTAGGGGTGTCAGATTTTGGGGTGGTCTTACATTATCCTTGCCTTTGACCCTATTAAGTAGGTTGTGTTGTAAAATGGCTGGTAGAACTCTCTCTATATGATGGATATCTGTCCTTTGTTTCTCTTTCATATTGATACAGGTAACCAGAGCTTAGATAAGCACTTCTAATACTATAAATAAGTAGGCTCCTAAAGTATAAACTGTATGTTACTTGTGGTTATTAGATGATAGCTGCTATCCAGTGAAAAAGTAGGCAGCATTGGATTGCAAGGAAAGATCAGGAGGTTAGGCCTCCTCTGAACCTGTGCTAACACTCCTAAGTCGGGGAACTGCTACAGCCGATTCTAAGGATCATGTAAAAAATTGGCTAGTTGATGTGAGGGGCAACTCCCATGAAGGGTGGTAGTGACAGATGGATGCGGGCTTCTTCTTTCTGCCCCTCAATCACAACAAATATCTCTCAATTTCTTTCATAGAGGCTAATGGCTACCTGAAATAGTGTTATTTTCTTTTTTCTGTCTTGTGGGTTGTGGTTGCTTTCGGATCTTAAATAATCACAAGTATTTGTGGGGGAGGGAAGATTTCAAGACTGAACCAATTGCATGGGTTGCATTGTATAGTATTAAGAACACGATGAACAAGTACAGGGTTTGCAGATCAAATTAATGTGCAGTTCTATGGGAACTGAACATGTTAAAACTACCTCAGCAAGGGTTAGCTTAATATTGCCAAGGGTAATTTAATTGTGAGGCAATGGGAGGGTCTCAAAAGCCCACACAAGCAGGAAGAGGATGGAATATATTGTTCTTGCTGTAGATTAGGTATCAACCAAATTTCTACAGCAGTGGTGGTTAAATCTGTGGGATGGTCTAAGTGCTAGCAGTTAGTTTTGTTTCCCTGTGCAATATCCAGCATAGGGCAGGTCTCACATTTGTACAAGTCCGCCAAGTGGTCCGATTATGCTCTGGGTAGTTAGTGTGCCCTGGAGGTGAATATAAAAAGGGTGCAGACAGTTTGTTTTGGCAGTAATGAAAATGAGGGAGGTGACATCTAGCCAGAACTACTCTTTTGTTAACCTATTTACTTATTTAAGTTACAGATTGTGTTTTGGCAAAATTGTCATCACTTTTATGGTTGTCTATTCTTACTGGCCCAGGGTCTTTGCAATATATCTATTCTACTGGTGGTAATTTCAATGAGCAGCTTGGGGCTGTTGGTCAAATATCTAGTATTTACTTTGTTTCAAACTTGAAATGTCTGAAAGCATTAGGCAGAGATTCTTCAAAGCATTAGGCAGAGATTCTTCAAAGGCACCAGTGATGTTTAGGTGCCTATCTTTCTCTGGTTTACAATAAGTCAGGTTCATAATTTCCACTTGCAACCTTGAAAACCACCCTGTAATCATTTGGTCATAGGCACAAAAACAAGTCATTTGATGAAATAAGGGGAATCTTTAGTTATCTGGACAACTGACTACTGTAATCTATAATATCTGTGAATACTTTGGAATCAGCCTTAATGAAAAGGTGGATTGGTGTCCCATACTCCACTTCTGCAGTGGAGTAGGGGTATAGGCATGCTACACTGCTGAGAGAGGCTTTCCCCCTCAGGGTTAAAGAAGCATATTGCGTGCAAATGTCTAGCAGGTCTCCAGGACTACAAAGCACAGAGTCAGGGTCTGGTCCAGTGATTTCCCAGCTGGAAACACTGACAAGATTAGCATGGCTGGCTAACCTGTACATTTAACTGTACAGCTTTACTATGGGAGTCAGAAGATAGCAGTCTTCACTTATCAAAAATGCTGCCTCTCTAACCCTAAGGAGAGCATGTGAAAACTGAAGGACAAAAGACATATACATTTTAATCTGTACCTTAAATTTTAATTTGGATGACATGTTGAAAATGCAGAAGTGACAGTTTTCCCTTTTTATCCCCCCTGAAACTAGTCATGAAAGCACAGTGGCTGTTAATATGCAAACAAGAAATAAGCAGACTAATTTGAACCAAACACCAACGCCAACTAAATCCCTAGTTATGCAAGGCCTTATGTATGAGCTTAACTTAAGCATCTAAGTAGTCCCCTTATAGGACTACTCACATGCTTATTATTAAACACACAAGTTTTCTGCAGGGTTGTGTTAGCTTAAAACAGTACTTCTGGAAACAGTGGGGTAAATCAATAGCTGTTGTAATTCAGCATAGCTCCATTCAGGGTGCATCACTTTACATCAAGTGCATATCTGGCCCAATAGGTCTAAGTAGTTTTATGGTCCTCATTTTATCAGTTTTATACCAAATAGTGCCACATTTCCATGCATTCAAGAAATGAGAAAGCATGTCCGAACAGTGTACTTTAACAAAATATAACTGACGCTGTTAATAGTACTTAGCTCTTACATGGCATTGGTATTGTTTGTATATGAAACCAAAGGAGTGGTGGTTTTCTGTAAGGAAAATTATAATTTAATAAACCAATTTTTGCTTGCTAGCAATATCAGCTTAATAAGTCTCATAACATTAAGCATTATCTTTCCAAGGAAAGTTGTGGTGCCTTTGTTATGTGAACACGTTTTGTATTCATTGAGTTCTCTTGTCAGCCATCTTCCTAACAAAGCATCCATTTATCATGCAAATCTTCTTATAATCTGTTTGAAGTACTGTATATACTCGTTCATTAGTCTGTTTGTTTATAAGTCAACCCCCTAAGATGGATAGGTAAAAATAGCAAAAACCGTATGACCCTTTTCAAAAGTTGACCCTATATTTCAGGGGTTGGCAAACTTTGGCTCCCACCCATTAGAGTAAGCTACAGCAGGCATGGACATTTTGTTTATCTGGACCGTCCGCAGGCACAAAGCCCCTCAGCTCCCAGAAACTGTGGTTTGCTGTTCCCAGACAATGGGAGCTGCAGGAAGCAGTGCAGGTCGAGGGACGTGCTGGTCGCCACTTCCCTCCACTCCCATTGGCTGGGAATAGTGAACTGTGGCTACTAGGAGGTGAGGGGCTCCATGCCTGTGAATGCTTCAGGAAAACAAAATGGCAGTGTATTAGATATTCAATTCAATAAATCTTAAAATCATCACATTTTGGTGTAGACCCGTTGATAAGACTCCTTCTGTGATGCTTCTCTTTTTTTATCAAAAACATCCAGCTTATGAACAAGTATATATGGTAATTTAGCAACAATTGCAAGAAGTAATAAGTAGTAATATAATCCACAAGGTTGTGATGATGCTCGAAGGAAAATACTATCTTTGCATCAATAGTTAACGTAACTGGTGACAAAAAAAGACAAGTTCCTTTATTAAGAGAGGAAACAATTTCATCTGAAAACTTCTTAGGAGTGAATGTTGTGTTTGGTGTTTTATTAGTCATGCAGGAAAATGATTTCCCAGACAATGAGAATTTTTGACACAAATCAGGATGAAAAGATTCACAAACTGACAATCCAATTTTTTTTTTGAGTGGGTTGACTGAAATATCTCAATTTTGAACCCCTTAAAAAAGAAAAATCCAAATCTGTTTTGACAAATGTATCAATCTTCTCAATTGTCACAGAATACACATCTTCCAACAATAACAAAAACAGTAAGAAAATTCCTGAGCAACTCTAATGTTAACTTCAGCAAAAATTATTTGTGGACAGCTCTAGAATTCACAGACAAACATAAATCATTAAGAAAATAGCGATCATTGTACATTTTATACATGTGAGTCATGAAAATGCCATAAACTGTTTTTCATGACTTAGTTAAAAGCACACTTGTACCAAACTCTAAAGGTCAGTTGTGGATATCTTGCAACAAAGCCATTCTGATATCTGCATTTAAGAGAAGAGTGTTGTTGTGATGTTTGAAATCCCCAATCTCTAAATTATATTTGAGTTAAGGTTCTTTCTGACTTGAACTGGTGTCTGCAGCTGATGTTCAAATGTGATGGATTCTCTACCTCATGCATAAGGCACATAGCACATACTCTCAAGAGTTTCTTCCACCATCAGAAGAGAGAGGGAAGGCCCCATCATGATAACAAAAATTTAGGGAAGTTGTTATGAAGGAAGACACTCAAATTACCCAAACATTCTGGAGAATGATTCAGACAAGCATCCAAACTCTTGTGGGGAAGATAATTATCTAGTATAAAATAGTATAATTTCATTGACTTCAAAGGAGCTACCAGCTCAAGACTATTTCCCACACACCTGAATTCTGAACCTCTTGCAGTTTTTCCCATCACCGCCCTAACATTTTCTCTCATTAAAACAGATTTTAATGTCCAAGACCTCAAAGTTGATAAATGCAAGGTAACGCACATTGGAAAACAGAATCCCAACAATACATATAAAATTATTGGGTCTAACTTAGCTGTTGCCAATCAAGAAAGATGATGGACTCATAGTGGATAGTACTCTGAAAACATCCACTCAATGTGCAGCAGCAGTCAAAGTGAACAGAATGTTGGGAATCATTAAGAAGATAGAAAATATATTGCTGTTATATAAATCCATGGCATGCCCACATTTTGAATACTGAATGCAGATGTGGTCACTCCATCTCAAAAAAGATATATTACAACTGGAAAAGGTTCAGAAAAGGCCAACAAAAGATATTATGGGTATGGAACAGCTTCCATATGAGAAGAGATTAATAAGAGTGGGACTTTTCAGCTTGGAAAAGAGATGACTGAGGTCTATAAAATAATAACTGGCCTGGAGAAAGTAGATAAGGAAGTATTATTTACTTCTTTTCATAACACAAAAACTAGGGGTCACCAAATGAAATTAACAGGTGTCAGGTTTAAAACAAACAAAAGGAAATATTTCTTCATACAGTGCACAGTCAGTCTGTGGAACTGTTTGCCAGAGGATGTTGTGAAGGCCAAGATTATAACACAGTTTGAAAAAGAACTAGATAAGTTCATGGAAGACAGGTTCATCAATGTTCTTAGCCAGGATGGGCAGTGATGGTGTTCTTAGCCTCTGTTTACCAGAAGTTGGGAATGGGCGACAGGAGATAGGTCACTTGATGATTATTTGTTCTGTTCATGCCCTCTGGGACACCTACATGGGCCACTGTCAGAAGACAGGATACTGGGCTAGATGGATCTTTGGTTTGACCCAGTATAGTCATTCTTATATGTTCTTATGTTCATGCAGGGCCTCTTGTGGGTGCTTGGTTTACTTAGAACAGCTATTCCATTACTCATTTAACTAATACTTTTGTAAAGGGATTTGTGATCTCTTGGTCATAAAAATAATAAAGAAACATATATTTTATATATTTTATGGTATAGTATAAAGTATTAGTATGGAAACATAAAAAATCAGTTACATGGGCATTACATTACCATATCTTCATTGTATGTCTCTTCTGGAGCTGTGCAAACAAATTAACAAAAAAAAACCCCTAACATAAGGTATTTGTTGTGAGTTGTCTAGAAATGATTTCTTTTCTTTAATTTCTCATATTGTTGCTGAATAATTTCTGCAAGTAGTTTTTGGCTGATAGCATGTTAATCAGATTACTTTGAGTTTTTTACTTTAGAGATCCAAATATTCTGATTGGATGTCTCCATCACACATATCTTTTGTTACATGAATTGAGTGTTTTGAAATCTATCATCTAATCCATTTAGGAAAAATCTGAAATTCACTTTCTGCAACAATATTGCTGTATTTATATGTGAGCACTGTTGCATGATCAGTCCTATAAGTAGAGTCAGAATAATTTAAAGAGCAAATGCACATCACCATGCAAAGAAATTGAGTACCTATGAATCTATAAACACAGAAGGAAATATCATGATATTAGAAATGTTAGTTCAACAATCATCTGATGGGCGCATTGTTAAAATAGTCTTTCATTTATATAAAAAATAAAATATGGCCAAATGCTTCATTCCTTCATAAGGCAAATCTCCCATTGTTAGCTTTGTTTAAGTAGATGACTAGGTATCATGTTGATAAAGACAGCATAAAAACCTTGGTAGATCACATGGACTGATTCACCAGTTTGTTGCTCTAATTTTATGCTGGCATAACTCCATTCATCTGAATATTTTGTTTGTGTTCTGTTGTGTAGTGTGCATTTACCAGCACTAAATACATATGCTTATAATTCACTTTCTTCCTACCTGGAACTCCCAGGCATCCTGAAACTACATCCTCTTACTGCTATCCATATTCTAAAGTCACCTGGATTAGAGAGAATGTTAAAGTGGATTCTGCACAGTTCTGCTTGGGTATAACTCTGAGAGGAGTCTGCAAAGACCTCTACACCACATATATGAAAGGGGACAATTTGGTTAATAGTGTGCAGAAATACCTATTTTTTCCAGTTATTTGCTTTTCTAAGAGCTGGGCCCAATGTACTTCTTGTTTAAACATAGATTAAACTTACTCAGACAAAACTCTGCATTTTCATTTTTGTCAGATGACTAGATGCTTGGACGTTATGATGAGTATATATTATAACCTAGAGTCATATGGGCCAAATCAGGCACAACTCATTCAGTATGAGTTCTCAGTATTGCTGTATGCTTGTTTACAATATAAGATATATGGGCCATGTGGACCTCATATGTACAGTTGGGGAAGACTTTGAGTTCTATTCAAGTGAGAGAATAAGCGGAGCTATAAGCAATCTGTTGCTAACCCTATACCCAGTTGCTTAACTATTGTTGTCTTTTATTAACTGTTTCAAGAGATGAACTAAACAAGCTTAGCCAAATAGGCTAAAGACAAAGCAGCAAAATACAGACAGGAAAGTTAATGTTATCAGTGTTCTGAGAAGCAGTTCTCACATTCTGTTTACCTTACACAAATATTCTTCAAAATATATATTCAAAAGCATCCATATTTACAGCATGAAATATGTTTACCAGTTACAAGTCACCCATAATGAAAATCTACCAATCAACCTTTTTACCTTGATTTTTCTGGTACTTTTCCATATCTGTGTTTTTTGGATATTACATTCCAAGACAGCTGCCCTTGAAGGTACTTCCCATGCTTATACAAGGGCAGAACATTCATGTATTTTGTCTGACAAGTTTCATATTTTTCCCATCCTGAAGCTGACTTCAGCTTTGTGAAGTTTAATGGAATATTTAGCATGGGAGATGAGATTGTGGGGAAAACCATAATACATTCATCTAACAACTTCCCAACACCTATATATAATTGTAATACTCTGAACACAATACCTACTCATGCATGGGGAGGAAAGGGTGTAACATGTTGTGCCTAACAAATCTGATGATAATTCTACCATCCAAACAGGAAGCTAGCAAATGTAGGGATGGGGAATACAACTGGCTGACTCACATACTTTTTTTTGTTTTAAATCCCCTTCTGACTTCTTTTGAAGCTGTAAATTTAAAAAGTGCAGTGCCTATTAAATATTATGCTGAAAAGTAATTTTAACCTTCACATTTTAACTGAGTTTTTGTTTTCTCTTTCTTTTTTGTTGCAAAGAGCAAAATATAAAAAATAGGCTTATATTGAAAGATTTGGGTAGGAAATGTTCTCTCCCATTGAGCTCTTACCTTTGTCTAATAGCCTGACAGCTTTAATGGATGTCCAGGATTATACCACAGTAGTGGGGGGAAATGCCTCTTTGTCTCAAAAAACTAGGGAATCTCTGAGGCACTGGGGTTGAAAATCATGCTGTTCTGTGTGTCCCAGTCAATAGAGCTGCCCAGTAGATGCCTTGTACTATAATGGTGTAGTTTTATGATGTGTTTTTGATATTAATATGAAAACTCAGGTCACATTTTTGTCTGTAGACATTTAAGTTTATAAAAGAATGAGATGGCCAGTCAGCCCTCCCTTGGATCATTCAGTTTGATCATTCACTATTGAGGATTCTTAGCTCATCTCTTTGTACAGCAACTTCACTTTGTTTTAAGAAAAAAAATAAGCTTTTCGGTCACCTTAGGTGTTAGTTATTCTGATAAGATTCAATTCATGTCTTAAAAGACTATTACTATGCCATTCACTGGTGTTCATTCACCTCCAAAATATCAACTTGCTATCTGAAAGACCTCTCTCATATATGGTTGATTCAAACTGCTGCTAAATCATGCACTGAAATTCCAAGGAATAAAATCAGTTTCTTTGTGTGTGTACAATAAAAAGTTGAGAAAGAAAGGCTCCTTGTTTATTTCAATTATGTGGGCTTGCGGTGGGGGACAAAGGGAAACTGATGCAATGGAGGGGATGGGTGTGGGAAGGCAAAATTGCAGATAAACTGGCACACATTATTGTGGCTTATTACTTAAATGGGTTTTCAAAGCCTCCCAGAGACATAGAGCTTCTTGCTGGACTCTTCTTATTGCCCTGGTGTCAGATGACAGCTAACTTTGAAAAGCCAATCTGCCTTCATACCCCACCCCTACAGAAACTTCTCTCCATTCACCTCACAGAAATTATGGAGCACACAGCAGGCAGTGATAACAATGGGGATATTGCTTTCACTGAGGTCTAATCTACTAAACTATGCCAGTGACCCTTTAAACATCCAAAGGCACATTCCACCACCATTCTGCATTTGCTCAGGCTATTGTTGAACTGCTCCTTACTGCTGTCAGAATGGCTGGTGTACAGCTTCATGAGCCATGGGAGCAAAGGGTAGGCTGGGTCTCCCAGGATCATGACTGGTATTTCAACATCATATATGGTGGTTGTTTTTTTCTGAAAAGTTGCTGCTTCCAGCTTTCTGAATTGACCTGTCTTCGTAAAACTGCATGTAATGCACCTTTCCTGATACCACCCCTCTACCCATAATGATGTCAGTGAAACATCTCCTGTGATCCACTAGTGTGTGCAACACCATTGAAAAATATCTTTCAGTTTACGTACTTGATAACTGGTGCCAAAATAAGGATATGTATGCCATATATCACCGCACTGCAGTTAGGGAACCCCACTGCAGCAAAACCATCCGCTATGTCCTTCACGTGACCTAGAGTCACTTCCCTTCTTAGCAGAAGTTGACTAATGGCCCTGCACACTTGGAACACAATTCCTCCAATGGCGGATTTCCCAACTCCAAATTGATTTCCTACTGACCAGTAGCAGTCTTCCAAGCTTCCACAGAACAATTACCACATGCTTTTCTGCTGCCAGAGCAGGTCTTATTTTTAATATTGCTGTGCTTCAGGGCTGCAGAAAGCTCTGCACAAAAAACATACGCAGTCATAAGTTCTGCAGCCACTGCTCATCATCCCATAACTGTATAACACCCTGATCCCACCAGTGAGTGTGACTGCCAGTGACAACCAGGAATTGTTTCATTCTGTGGCTTGCAGCAGGGCTGCTTGAAGGACATCACTATGTTCTGCACAGCTGCTCCTGTCTCTGCTCTGGAAATGCTGAATGATAAGGAACAAGGTGTTTGTAATGCTTACAGCAACAGTGCTCAGCTGAGCTGGCTCCATGCTTCTCCAGCTATAGCCTATGTGTGGATAAGTCCAGCTTTTGGAAAAAAGGAGCAAAAATCAGTTGCTGGCTGTTGACAGGGAAAGAGGAAACTGCATCATGGGAAGTTGAAGCCATGTTCCCATTCCCACCATAAGGTATTGCAAGATTTTCTCAAAACCTCCTGTGGGTAGCTGCACTGTGGAATAGCTGCCCAGTGCATGATGCAAGCATTGCTAATAATGGTGCATTCTACTGATACAATGAGCATGCTATGCACAGACACAACAGACATAAATAATGCAGAGGCTGGATGTTAACTTATGTTAAGTTGACATATGTTTGTAGTGTAGACAGGCCCTAAATATGAAGATGTAGTAGGTAGACAACCCAGATAATAAGAAAATTCAAAATGCTTTCAAGGAAGCCCTATTTTATAGCATCAAAGCCTAATTCATAAAGCAAAGCATTTGAACAAATGGAGTACAGAGAGCATTGACATTTAAAGGCTTCTTTCAAATAATAGTTCTATGAAAAAAATCACTCAGAACGTTTAAGCATTGTAACAACAACAACTGATAGAAATGATACATGTCTTCAAAGAAGACATGGGGATCCATATTTCCAGGACAATAATCTAAGACACAATTATGATTTTATTTGCATAATCTTAGTGTTTTCATTAATGAGAAGTGGCATATTTGATAAAGGAATGTTATGCCTCTTTTCTATTGCTAAAAATCTTATTTTCCAGAAAAAGACTACTTTAATTTTTCATGATGTATGACTTTAAGATCGTACTTTGCTAGGAATGCTTGGAGCAATGATTTCAATTAATGAACTCAGTTGTACTTTAAGAAAAACGGTTATATTCAAATATAAGGTGTTCGAATGCACAATTCAGATATAAAGTAACTTTCCCCCCTCAAGGTGAATATTGTATAATATGTTTCAATAATTCCTATTATAGAAAAGTTTCTAACATGAGATGTAGCTGGAAGCATTATATTGTTGAAATTAATATTCAATATATTTCAATTTTAAGGGACAAGGAGACATCTGATCACACTGATATTCTTGTTCCTTCTGAAATTGTTAAGATAATGAGCCTGAACTAATAAAGATCCTATTTAACATTATGGTAATACTGTCTGCATTGAAAGTCAGTTAATGGTTGCTATTTATAAACATGTACATATGGTTCTCAGTATTACCATACTATTAAAACAATAAGCAAGATACAAAAGCTGTGATACAGAAATCTGAATAGGCTTTAAACTGTATTTACATGCCTGTGTAATCGTAATGCTGATATTGACTAGAATTATGAGTTGTAATTTTTTTAAAGAATATTATTGACAATCCATTCTAGGTAATGTCATATCAACCCTTTAAAATATTTTAAATAGTAATAGCGTAATTAGCTTGTTGAACAAGCTAACATAGTGTGTGGAAGGGTAAGTGAATCTAAGCAAGGAAGTAGTGGGAAACCTGTGGAAGAAAGGTTTCACTGCCTAGGTGTCCTGCATAGAGTATGAGAAAGTGACTGTGTAAAGTGGGGAGGAATCATCACTCCCTAGATCTGCTGTATGGAGCCCAGAAAAAGTAAATGTCTGCTCTGTGACTGTCCTGCCATTAGCACCTCTGGAGAAGAGGTTCCCTCTCTGAAAACTTAGGAGGTTCACAGTAGGTAAGGTGGTACTCCTGCACACTTTGGAGAGTCAGCCGAATTGAGATGGGGATGCTGCTTGTTCTTTATTGTACATGCTTTTGAACATAAAGATAAAAGTTAAGGCTGATGGGAAATATTATATGGGTAAAACTCCTATTGTCTTCCAAAACCAATGCTTTTGGAAACCATACCCAAACTTTCTTGCAAGAATGTTGCTTTTATGCTGCTGGGGCAGCTGGCAAACTCCAGGCTGAAGGGTTGGTCAACATCCATTGTCATCATTCCTATATTTGAAAGGGAAGGACTGAACCTGGCCTCTGTGCATTTCTTATATAACATCATTGTGATTCCATTAGGGAGAGGAAGTATTCCCATTAGCCTAGGACTTGAGAGTCTTGGATTTAAGTCCCTGCTTCACTGAAAATAGATATTATAGTAACTAGCAAGGGTATCAAGTATAAATAGATTAAAGATTGTGATGTGAATAGATACTATGGTAATAGAGACCATATACATATCTCAGATAATGTAATTCCAACAGACCCCAGTTGTTGGCAAGCAGGATTGAACCTGGGACCTCTGGAGATTAACACATGAGCCTCTACTGCATGAGCTAAAAGCAAACTTCCTTTTAGCTAAAGCTGTAGAGCAGACTCATTTTATCTCTCTCTAAGTGATCTCAGTGCCACTAGATGGGACATAACACCATACCCAGAAGGTGTATGGTTACAATAATATTATGTCTGTGACCAACATTTGGAAGAAACTGCTGTATAAAGGACAATATTCTCTTGTATGAGTCAGTGTACATCATAAGGTCCTACACCAGAAGGGACCACTAGATCTAGTCTGATCTTCTGTATATCACAGGCTGCAAGCATCCACACACTACCTCAACAACAAAATTAGACAAAAGTAAATAAGACCATATGAGACTAGATTTATGGACCACAAGCAAAAAATAAGAGGGAGGGAGAGGCACCAGTGTTCAAGGCTCAAGGGAAATGCTTAAGTGTCAGGCTGGAGGGAGGTTACCCCAGGGATCCTCAGGGATCAATTTTGGGACAAATTTTATTTAATCTTTTTATTACTGACCTAGTCACAAAAAGTGAGAATGTGTTAATAAAGTTTGCAGATGACACAAAGCTGGGAGGTATTGCCAATTCAGAAAAGGACTGGGATATCATACAGGAAGACCTGGATGACCTTATAAACTGGTGTAATAGGAATAGGATGAAATTTAATAGTGAGAAGTGTAAGGTCATGCATTTAGAGATTAATAAGAAGAATTTAACCATAAACTGGAGATGCATCAATTGGAAGTAACAGAGGAGGAGAAGGACTTTGGAGTATTGGTTGATCACAGGATGACTATGAGCTGCCAATGTGATATGGCCGTGAAAAAAGCTAATGCAGTCTTGAGTTGTATTAGGCGAGGTATTTCTAGTAGAGATAAGGAGGTGTTAGTACAGTTATACAAGGCACTGGTGAGATCTCATCTGGAATACTGTGTGCAGTTCTGGTTTCTCATATTTAAGAAGGATGAATTCAAACTAGAACAGGTGCAGAGAAGGGCTACTAGGATGATCCGAGGAATGGAAAGCCTGTCTTATAAAAGGAGACTCAAGGAGCTTGGCTTGTGTAGCCTATCAAAAAGAAGGCTGAGGGGAGACATGATTACTCTCTCTAAATATGTCAGAGGGACAAATACCATGAAGGGAGAGGAATTATTTAAGCTCAGTACCAATGTGGACACAAGAACAAATGAATATAAACTGGCAACAGGAAGTTTAGACTCAAAATTAGATGAAAGTTTCTAACCATCAGAGGAGTAATATTCTGTAACAGCCTTCCAAGGGAAGCAGTGGGGGCAAAAGACCTATCTGGCTTCAAGATGAAGCTTGATAAGTTTATGGAGGAGATGGTATAATGGGATAGCATAATTTTGCAATTGATCTCTGACTGTTGTAATAGATGAGCCCAGTGACATATGATGGGAAGTTGGGTGGGATGGGATGTAAGTTACTACAGAGAATTCTTTCCTGAGTATCTGGCTTGTGAGTCTTGCCCACATACTCAGGGTTCAGCTGATCACCATATTTGGGGTCGGGAAGGAATTTTCTTCCAGGGCAAATTGGCAGAGGCCCTGGAGGTTTTTCACCTTTCTCTGCGGCAAGGGGCATGGGTCACTTGCTGGAGGATTCTCTGCTCCTTGAAGTCCTTACACCATGATTTGAGACCTTCAGTTGCTCAGATATAGGTGAGAGGTATATTTTAGGAATGGGTGGGTAAAATTCTGTGGCCTGTGTTGTGCAGGAGGTCAGACTAGATGATCATAATGGTCCCTTCTGACCTTAAAGTCTAGGAGTCTCTGAGTCTAAGTGAGAGAGACCCAGAAAATATTGGCAAGTGACCTGCACCCCAACATTGCAGAGGAAGTCAGGTCCACACTTCCAGTCACTGCCAGTCTGATGTGGGGAAAATTCCTTCCCAACCCCATATATGGCGATTGTTTAAATTCTGAACATGTAAGCAACAGCCAGCTAGCTAAGCACCTGAGAGAGAAACTCCTTGGTGTCACCTCAGAGCCCTGGCCCCCACCCTGACCAGTGTCCCATCCCTAGTTGTGACCATCGCTGGTGCTTTATAGCAGTGGTTCTCAACTGTGGTTCACCACTTGTTCAGGGAAGGCCCCTGGTGCACCGGGCCGGTTTGTTTACCTGCCGCCTTCGCAGGTTTGGCCGATCGTGGCTCCCATTGGCTGCGGTTCACCACTCCAGGCCAATGGGGGCTGCAGGAAGCGGTGCAGGTCTGTCTGCCACTTCCCGCAGCCCCCATTTGCCTGGAGTGGTGAACCGCAGCCAGTAGGATCCGTGATCAGCCGAACCTGCGGAGACAGCAGGTAAACAAACCAGCCCGGCGTGCCAGGGGCTTTCCCTGAACAAGCGGTGGACCACAGTTCAGAACCACTGCTTTAGAGGAAAGCAATAAGAGATTATTCCAGAATACCTGGTTGGTGGCTGGGAGGGAAATCCCTTCTTGGCCCATGCTGGTGGCCAGTTGAAACTCTGAAGCATGAACTTTAGGAACATAAGATTTAAACCATACGTGATCCCCAGGGTTTTTGAGCTCTGTCCCCTATGATCACATGCAACACCATCATATAATCACATTGATAAACTTCTTTAGCTCTCTCTTAAAACTAATTATGTTTGCCCCAACAGTTTCTAATGGGAGGCTGTTCCAAAACCTCACCCCTCTGGTGGTTAGAAACTTTGTAATTTGCTGTCTGACTTTTTTCATGGCCAGTTTATATCTATTTGTTCTTGTGCCAATGTTGTCGTCTAGCTTAAATAGCTCTTCAACCTTCCTGGTATTTACCGTCCTCAATGTACCCTCAGAAGGCAATCAAATCCCCTCTCAGCCTCTTTTTGTGAGACTTAAGCTAGGCTCTTCCAGTCTCCTCTGATAAGTTAGGTCCTCCATTTCCCTGATCATTCTAGTAACTCTTCTCAGCGTCTGCTCCAATTTGACTTCATTTTTCTTGAACACGGATGACCAGAATTGTACACAGTATTTGAAATGAGGATTTGTATGGCATTAATGTAGATTTCTAGTGCATATACTGCATGATTCCATTGATGCCATAGTCATTTCTGAATATGCAATAGAAATTTATGCTGCAGCTAAGATGCCAACTGGAAAGGAAAATTTCAGTAGATTTGTACTTTTGAGAGGAGACTCAAGGGAAAGTGATCCAGTGAAATCAGAATTGACACCACTTGATTCATTTTTGAGCAGTATTACCCAACCCTAACTGACCTGTGCTCTGTCTATTGGCTTCTCACATAAACCAAATTCTTGATTTTGGTCCATATCTTCAAGATGCTAAATGGTGCTCAATAGGATATCCCAAAGAGTGGCTAAAGATACAGGATGAGGTCTGTGGTTCACAACTCCTCTTTTTTTTTTTTTTTTTTTTTGACACAATGGAACTTTCTACTATAAAAATAAAGCTTAATCTGTGTGGGAGACAGAACTATCTCCTGAGTCAGTCCAAACAGTGGAATGAACTGTCATAGGAAGTAGAGACTATTAAACCTCTCAGATTGCCTGTTCTGAGTGTAATATGTACAACTTCAACCTGCCTTCTCCAGTATAAACACATAGCAATGTCTATATTTAACATAAAAAGACACACAAAATGAAAACACTACAAAACAACTACACTGCCCATATATCCCCCCCAACCCCGTTCCCTGCCCCCGCCCCGCAGCAAGAGAATCAGCCACATCTGGGAGATGCCAATCTTTGCTTAATGTAATACTAGAAGGCACTGAGATACTGGTGGTCAAGGATAAATAAGAACTTAGAATAAACTCACCATTAAATTCTTCAGAGTAACTCTTTTTTTCAGAGTACTCTCTGCAATACAGGAATTAGATAGCACTGAATATTTTCCCAGAATTACTTTTTTTGGATGGGAGACGGGATAGGATATTCCCCTTTGAAAACAACACTGCCAAGAATACTAATAGCTGCATAAAGTTTGGGGGAAATAGCCTCTATATTCACTCTAGTTTATTATGAGAAAACACTATCTACTACACTTTGATATATTACAAGGGTGATAATAGAAAAAACTATGCCTGTATAAGTAGTTCCTCTTATTGAAAATTCAATGCACTAAAAGTGCTAATTTAAAACGAAGCTTAGATACTTGCAAAGATATTATATAGCTTTTTTCATACAATTCAGTTCACAGCATTTTAATGCTCCTACTGAAGTTGATGAAAAAATGTGTGCTAACTAATACCCAGGGTTCTTCAAGAACTTGGACTTGCTTACACATGAAATACTGCCAAAGAAAGTGAAAACAATTGTATGGAGATTGCTTACGTTTGAATTCAAATTTGTCTCCCAGCTTGTGACCAGGAGGGATCAAGTGTTGCACTTAATGACTATTATGATGCTCTATGAAGTTCTGTCATGAAATCTGTTTTATTTTAACTAGCTCTCAGAAAAGTATAGATAATCTTCACAGTTGTTATAGTAAAAGTTTGTGGGGTGGGTGAGAATGTGACTACACTTTTCCATTAGAGGAATTTTTTTCATGACCTTTTGGGAAAATGATGTTAATGATTTTTAAAGGAGTTTTGTTTCATAGATGTGGTGTTTGGAATATCACTTTTAGAGCTATAGACCTTTTCCATCATGTTCTGGTAATCACAATTATCCTATTTCCCAACTGATCTCAGAATAGATAATTTACATTGGCAAGTTGTTCATTAGTATCACATGACAAATATATAATTTGTCATTAAATTTGGGCTATTTCTGATATCATTGGTCAGAAGAGTTGAGCACAGTCCATAGAAGTCAGTGGTATGTTGATTTATAGAATCTGAATATTGGCCTTACGTTGGCTGTGAAAGCCAAAAGAAAGGCAATAAGACAATGTGTCTGATTCTATTATTTCATTGACTTTGTTGGTGTTACTCCAGGTTTCCACAACCATACGTACATATGATTAAATTACATTGGATGTAATTCTGAACTTTCCAGAAAGTTCAGGAAATGGGGTGAAATATTATGTGACTCACTGACACACAAATTGGCTTTTTTTTAAAAAAAAAAATGTACTTCCCTTCTTCCTTTTGTGAAAAATGTTGGACAGGATAGGGGAAGGTGAATGTTCAGAGAATGTAGACAATTATTGCCCACTACACTAAATTTACTCTACTGTGGTGAAGCAACAAAGGGGGAATAAATACAGGAGGATAAATGCATACAGGCTGTATATGAAAGGGTTAAAACTCAAAAGAAACTTTCTTGTTAAGCCACACTACCCCTCTAAACCACTACAAGATAACCATCTATGATATGTAATCATGGAAGAGTTTTATATAGTGAGCACTTCTAATAAACGTGCTCTGTAACTCCTGGCAAATGTTTTCATTATGTCACTGTTAGATGTGTGTGAGGGTGCACCCCATAAGGCTCTATGGAAACACGCTTATGAATGTATATACATGACATAACTGGAATATGTTTTATGCTACATATGCCATGTAACATATGTCTTAAAAGGATATGATCTACTGAATTTATCTGTATGCATGTATCATTTTTGTAGTTGAAGTTATGAATATTGGATGTGTACTTGTTTTTACTAAGGGTACTTGGAAATCAAGCATTTAGTCAGCTTCTTGAGAAAGGAATGTGCAAGTTACATGCCCAATCAAGAAGCACTTAATGGACAATGGAGCGTGGGAGGCTCCAATCCACATAAGAAGTCTATCTGACTTATGTTAAAGGTAGCACCTGAACAATGGCTGCTACCTATAAGTTCTGAGTCATGCATGGACATGTGACTTGTCCATGTGACTCCAAATCTCCATTTTGTAGCTGGATTCTACAGGGGGACGGAGGGTATCCACTCATGAGAGAAAGTCTATTTAAACCCCTGGGAGATTCCTCCATTTTGGTCTTCAGCTGGCTTAAGAGATAGCTTCTCCACCTCAAGGATACCTGAAAGAAATCTGAACAAAGGACAGTAACTACACAGGGGGTGTGAGTGATTGCTGGACCCAAACTAGAAGAAGATTAGTCTGTAAAAGGAAGCTCACTGGAATTCCCCTGAGGGTGAGGTTTTATCTGTATTCAGTTTTATTACTGTATTAGACATAGATGTGCGTGTTCTATTTGATTTTGTTTGCTAATTCACTGTGTTCTGTTTGTTACTACTTGGAACCACTAAAATATTACTTTCTGTATTTAATAAAATCGTTTTTAACTTATTAATTAACCCAGAGTATGTATTAATGCTGGGGGGGTGGGTAGGAGAGGGCAAACAGCTGTGCATATCTCTCTATTCATGTTATGGAAGGTGAACAATTTCTGAGTTTACCCTGAATAAGCTTTATACACAGAAAATGGATTTATTTGGGGTTTGGACCCTATTGGGAGTTGAGCATCTGAGTGTTAAAGATAGGAACGCTTCTTAACCTGTTTTCATAAGAACATAAGAAAGGCCATACTGGGTCAGACCAAAGGTCCATCCAGCCCAGTATCCTGTCTACTGACAGTGGACAATGCCAGGTGCCCTGGAATGAGTGAACCTAACAGGTAATGATCAAGTGATCTCTCTCAGCTGAGCCTACAGCTGTTAGGGAACATGGTTCAGATGCGGGTCTGGGTTTGTACTAGGCCAGTGAGTCTGACTCAAACCAAGCAGGGATCTGAAGTCCCAAGCTGCCAAGGCAGGAAAGCAGGGGCAGACGTAGGCTTGGCACATCAGTTGGCAACTCCAAGGAGGTTTCTGTGATCCAAACTGTCACAATGTAATTTTCAGAAATCTTATCTTCAAGTCTGAATTCAGCTTTCATGTCTAATTCCACATCTGAGTTCTGAAATCATCTTTGGGCATCTTATAAATGTGCTAATGTAGGTGTTTAAGAATTCACTTCTCCTTTGAACTGTTCCTCATATTTACCTAGAAAGGGTAAATCTTACTTTCAATTATATTTATCACAGTTATCTCATCTTATCAAAATATTCGACTGACACCCTCTTTGCAAGTACTAGGTAAGCACTTCTATTGTAGTCAGTGGGAAGGAAACATAGAGGTAAGTGTTTCATCTGTCAGTTTTCCTGTCTGTTACAGATGGATACTGTATTCTGAGCCAGAGTCATTCTGTAACAGTCCCCTGGAACTATGGTAACTGGCTCAAGGTAGACTAGCTTGAAGGTCACTCTACCTGGTACTAGTGAGTGGACTAGCTCCAAGATGGCCTTGGATTGAGGAAATATAAATGTGACATATGACCACGTTTGCTATTCCTGCCCCACTTTTTTGCACTCAGAATTGTTCTGTGGTACTAGAGAATCTGGCACACATTTTTTTTCTCTCAAATTCCACAAGAACATAAGCACGCTACAGGCTGAGGAGCTTCAAATCAATATTAAAAGAAATGGGCCAAAGTATGGTGATGTAACTTTGGCCGGTAAACCCCTCTGGGCAAGGACTATATCTTCCTATCTTTGTACAGAGTTTAGCACAATGGAGATTTTGGTATTGATTTCAGAAGTTAACCAGTACCATAAATAATAACAAGAGTAGGGTTCTAATGTGTTGGCACATTATGGGCTGCCTGAAAAATACTTTTATTTTAGTTTGCTTCTCTCTTTTCCCCAATTACAGCAGAAAAACTATTGATCAGATTTTCCAGGGAAATACCAATCCACTTCCAAAATCTGTACTTCTGTTGACTGAAATGTTAAGTACATATTAATTTCCTCAAGCCAATAGCAGCAGAAGCAGCAGTTGCAAATATACCACTGAGTACAGAGGCTGAAACGTTTCTGCTAATGATGCTATCAAGGACATAAGAATTTTTAAAAAGACTGTAATGTGTTTAATTGGCTCACAATATTCTCTTGATAGAGTTTTGGTATCTGCCCCAGACTCTGTTTTTAATAACAATTTCTGCAGTAATAATGGAAGGAGTTACTGCCCCCCTGTTGCATCTACTGCTGCTAAGATAATTCTCATTTCTGCATCTAGACATAGACAGCATTCTGCCTCTAGATTTTTTTTTATTAAATATAGTAAATCTAACACACTAAAATAATGTTATTGCAAAAAGACACAGGGTCAGATCCTCAGCTGGAGTGGAGTGGCATAGTTTCCTGAAGTGAAAACAGTGGAGTCTGCTTACATCAGTTGAGAATCTGGCCCCAAATCTACAAGCTTTTTTAAAAAAGGAAACTTGACAAGGCTACCCTAGTAAACATCCATTGAATGCAAATGTATTCATTTTGCTTACATCAAAGTTTAATTTGCAGATTCCTCATAGTATATAAATGTACATGAATGTCTTCAATACAATGCAATAATTGCAAAGATCCATTTGAATAACCCCCCACTTTGATTCTTTCATTAATTATGGACAGATCTGTACCATTTACTAACTTCCCAAACCAGGCATGTGCATAAAAGCAAAAATCTGGGACAAAAGCTTTTGTCTACCATATTTAATTAAGCAGCCATTTCAACTTCCATTTTAGAAATCTAATTTCTTACGTGCATAGATGTCAGCTTTTCTTTGCATATACTTGAGTTTGACTCGGGTATAACTAAGTTCTTTCATGCTCCCATCATTGCAGTGCTTGAACACAATGTTCAGGCACATATGAATAACCTTGTCTCTCTAGGGGGTTGTTGATTTTCTTCCTCTGCAGTGCCGGCAAATTTTTCTTCTCACATTGAAGATTAAAAGTAAAGACGCTGTCATACCCTGAGGCATGGGTCTGTGTGGCAGGCTCCAGGTCCTCAGAAAGGCAGAATGCCTTTTTTAGAGTTCACTTCCTGGGGTGCAGCATACTCTTCATTCTGCATGTTGCTCTGGCTACGTAGTCCAGTGCAATAGATAAACATGCCTCAGTACCCTCTCTATTCCTTTGAGACCAATGTGTGTTACTGGGATCTCATTGAGGGAGTAGTCTGCAATTTGGATAAACCCTTGCATATGGCATGCCAAGTGTAGAGGATCCTTGAGTCCTCTTTTCTTTCCTTTATAAGGAAAGATAAGGGCCTGTCATTATGTGGCCCAAATTGAGATTATGGATAAGGACCAACCTTTAATCAATACAATTTCTCCACTGACATGATCTGCTTCAAACAGTTCATCTTTCATTCCAAGCAGAATGGACATCTGTTTATCTAGCTGGGGTACAAATATGGCAGCCATTACATCAAAGACTGCAAGGCACTCAGATGCAGTATCTGTCCTCATAAGATCACTGTTAGATAGGCAAGTACTAGTATCTCTACTTTACAGATGGAAAAATTGATTTAGAGACACATTAAGGGTATGAATGCACTGCAGGTGGGAGGTGTAATTCCAAACTCTGGAAGAGGTACATACACTAGCTCTGCTTGAGCTAACACGCTAAAAATAGTGGTGGCTGCGGTGGCTTAGGGTAGCAAGCCAAAGACAATCCCATCCAAGATCCCAGGTATATAATGAAGCACACTGCTTCTTTTAGCTCTCTAGCTGGAGCACAGATAATGTATACTTCTACCTGAGAATTACATATACACTGCAGTGAATTACATATACCCTGAGAGATTTGCCCACAGTCACCTTGTGGTATAGCAAAAAATTCGGTCTCCTGGGTTGGAGATTAGTGCCTCAACCACTAAACATCCACTCTAAATTCCCCATTCACCTTGGCTGTGTGAATATTTTGAGTTTCTCAAAATTTGGCCTCTCTCTAGACCTCTTTCTTTCCTTCACTCTTACAATTTCCTTTGTACTATTCCCCAGCTTTTATCTTGATACAAAAAGTTCTACATGCTAAAATAAATCTATTTTTAGTATAGTAATGACTGCAAAATTCATATGTCTGTTTCATGTTCCTCTTGAAAAACCTGTGTGGCCTTTTTCTGGATTTTAATGTTTAATTTTAGTGTATTATGTTTTGGTATATATTTATTATAACAACCTTTTGGGGTCAAATTACATTTAGTTAATCATATGCTGAAAATATATGGAGTCTTAATGGTTCTTGAGGAAAAGAGAAGATACAAAATAAGACATTTTGGGCTTGAAAACTTAATTTGATACCTTCTATCAAATTATTTATATCCAATTTAATCAAAATTTTGAAAAATCTCTCAGAAAAGTGGGAAAACAATTCTAAAGTCTTTTTCATTAGATATTAAAACAAAAACCCCCCAAAAAATCTGAGAAAGTAAAATATAGTAAGTAGCATGTCAGACACAGTTTCCAAATTTAATTCACTGGAGATCGAAGGAAACTTGTAAAATGAAAATTAATACTATCTATGACTTACACTTTTGTAATGTGGGAGTTCTAGAGTGTATTGAATAGGATGTGGGAGCCATAAATCTTGACAAAGTTTCTTAGTCACATAGCTGTTTTACCAGACATCTTATTCTAATGCCCTGTGTGAGCCAATAAGTAGTGTTTTTACAACACTATTTTTAAACATGATTTGAAGTTAGATTCAAATCCTTCAAGGGGTTACATGTGTGCTCAAATTTATAGACTGTCATTAGTCCCACTGAAGCTAATAGAACTACTCACAGTATGTGAAGTGAAGCATATGTGAGTCTTTTACAGAAACAGGTTTAGAGTTTGGCCCAAATTACTCTTGGTATCCATGTTCTGGGCCTGATCAAAAGCTCACTGAGTTCAGTGGACCCCAGATTAGGTCATATGACATTAATTCCAAATCAGGATCCAATAGCATAGGCTCTGGCATCCATATAATGTACATGTATGCAGCAATAAAAGACCTGTGGCATGGTTCAGACTTCTGGAACTCAGCCTGCAGGGCTAAAAATTGCAGTTTAGATATGTTGGGTATGAACTGGAGCCCAGATTCTGAGACTTTCACACTTGCAGCTTCTCAGAACCTGAGCTCCAGCCCAAGCCTGAGGATATACACTGCAATTTGTAGCCCTATAGCACAGGCTCTGAGACTCTGTACCAAGGTTTTCTAAATGCAGTAGAGACATACCACTAGCGACCCCTTGACTTGAATCTTCATGGACACAGTAGTCCATAATAGTAAAATACAAAGTAGTATCAAGACTCATTTTAGAAACTTGTTTTGCTGTACCATGCTTGGCATGAGTTCCTGAACTTAATATTGAAGGATAAAAACCTGGACTTTATTGAAGTAAAGGGATTTTTTTCTATTTAGAAATTGGAAATCCTCCCCCTGCGTGCCCCTCCCTCTCAAAAAATTGAGTGAGTCAAAAAGTCAAAATTAATTTTGGGTCTAATAATGTTTTATTTGACTTGAAATTAAATGTTTTGATTTTGAGCATGTTAATGGTTCTGACTTTAAACTTGAAAGGAATTTTGAAGATAAATTGTCAAACTGCTTAGATTTTTTCTGTTTGGAATGTCAAATCTGAATCTGACTTCTTGGATTATTTTTTTTTTAATCCAAATAATTTGAAGCAAAAAACTCTTTAATTTTAAGTTTTGGTGCTACCAAAAAAATTTGTCCAAAAAATGTATCCCAGTTCAACTTCCTTTGACTTTAGTGAGGTCTGAATTTTGCCAGAGGGCCATTGTAAAAGGTTCCATGGTAATATTTTAACATATTCCTATGCAATGAACTGCAGAAGACCATTTATTTTTCAGTTTTAGTAGCAGTTCATAATCAGTCTGGTTGAATAAAGATAGTTCTTTCTACATTTTCTTTCCCTTATTCATAGTTTAAGAAAACAATTTGTACGCATACTAGCATCTTCATATGCAATTTCTAGGCAATTGATGAAATATTGGAAATTCTGATACTGTCATGGAAAACTCTACGTGGCGTGGCAGGTAAAAAGTCATACCTTTTAAAACTCCTACCTTTCTGTTCAAATATGAATGATTAATTGGCTTCATAATTGGTATGGGAAAAATCACTTCCATTCATATTCAATAGGTTTTTATCAGTGTGTTAGAACCATAAACTATGACAGTAAATAGCATGCTAGTTTTTCCTCATTTGTTCTGTGTAGATTTTCAATGAATTGCCATCAATGACAGCAGTGTTAAGAAATTATAATTGTTAGCTATTACTGAACCTAGTGATTTAATTCATTTTCCTGTGAATGGCTGAAAATAACCATTTTTTTCCTTAGGCCCATACTTCAGCTACTTTCATCAAGGTTGTATTATCACAGCAGTGCATTTTTAGATATCAAAGTTTAAAGTATTTTGTTCTCTAATAATTATGATGATACTTTGCACTCATGTAGTGTTGTCTATTTAAAGATTTTTACAGCATATTTAAAAAATATGAGTGAATTAACCCTCACATCATCAGTTGAAGTAGGTAAGTAATAGTAGTTGACAGTTTTAGTTGTTCCTGTTGAATATAAGTATTCTTTATGGTTTCTCTGTATAAGTATTTTATAGCCAACTTAATGTCATATTAAGGTACATAGAATTTTTATGATATATTGACTCAAAAGGATTTCTATTAGGGAGCATAGAATAAGATCAATAGGGAGTGTTGTATACTGAGAAATTTCTCCCTCTCTCCTTGCAGCAGTATTACAATGAAATGTGTGTTCCTTTTCTGAAAGTTTATTTCAAAGTTTGGTCTTTTTCTATAGCTGTTGTCTGAGGTTTAAAAACAGTATTCATAAAAGGCACTTATTAAGCATATTCAGAAAAGTTATGAAAGCCTTTTACCATCCCTTCTAGTAATATATAATGCAAGAGGTTTACAGTATTGAATTTTTATGGTTAAATAACCTTGTTAAAATTTTCACGGTTCAAGTTATGAAATATTTAATATAATAGATCATATGCTTGGAATACTCTAGCTGTTCATTGTATTTGGCTTTTGTCACAGTCTCCTAATTACTATTCCTTTCTCCATTTCCTTTCCATACTTGTGTCTACGGCACAGTTAGGGTTTATTAACATTCCTGATCCAGTTGGATATTCATGTAGGGTATACAGATTGCTGCTGTGGAACTGGACACCAAAGTTGGAAAAGTGGACCTTTGAGTTAAAATCTTGGCTTCACTGCAATTAATGGCAAAATTGAGCAGTTCTCCAAGGCTAAAGTTGGGACAACATCAGTTACAGGTGCCAATTTTTACAAACTCTATCTCACATCTAGTAGCAGAGAATTCATTTAAGATTGTTTCCATCATGCAAACTACACTATGTCAGAAACTTAACATATACATGTAATTATATTTTTTTCCTGGGTTCAGGATAAACGAATAATAGATA
This sequence comes from Dermatemys mawii, assembly GCA_007922305.1. Lineage (NCBI taxonomy): Eukaryota > Metazoa > Chordata > Testudines > Dermatemydidae > Dermatemys > Dermatemys mawii. The sequence continues at coordinate 733,688 of ML677351.1, forward strand.
CTATGATGACCTGTGGATTTGCTACTGGAATTTATGGTTTTATGGTGCATAAGTGAGGGTGCACAAGTGTGTGTGGTGTGTGGGGGACTGATTGATATGTGTGTTTGGGGTTATTATATGTGTTGTATGGATGCTTTCCAAGTAAGCTATAATAAGTGCAGTCTCCCTCATACAACCAATGGAATCTGATGAATGCAAATCCACTGTACAGTAAATGTGGTGATTAGTTAGTTACTTCTAATATCACAATGGTCTCGGACTCTTCGCCAGGCACACATGACCTTGTTGTACCTATACACTGCATGGGTGTAACGTGTAAAGTTAAAATGGATGATGATATGTCTACACTCCAACTAAACACCAGCAACTGGCATGCTGCAGCTGACTTGGGTTTGTGAGGCTCAGGCTAAGGGGCTGTTTAAGTGCAGAGTCTGGGCTTCAGGACTTGCGAGGTGGAAGGGTCCCAGAGATCGAGCTGTAGCTCAAGCCCAAATAACTACACAGTCCTTTAGTCTGAGCCCAAGTTAGCATGGACCAGCTGCGAGTATCTAACTGCAGGGTAAACTGAGAGCTTAAACACTGGACTATTAACATACCCCGAATCAGAGTGATGACTGAATCTGGTGAATATTCTCAACAAAAAGAGCTCTCCACTCTGCCTGTAGCTGTTGCCGTCATTTCACACTGACTCTACAACTATTCTAGGCTCCTGAGTCACACATATAGGTGATAATCCTAGAATCATTATTATATTGATACATGCTAAATCACAGCAGGTAATAACATGCTAAGTAATAATACATCAGCCTCTGACCATTTCAAAGAAACAGTAAACTTGATTTCTGTCTCAGTTATGTTCATTTTACACTGTTTTAATATCATTGATTTCAGTGGCATTATTCTTGCTCTACAATGGTATGAGTGAAAGGAGAAGAGTCCCATAATTTAATAATAAATTGAGATTAGACCAAACCACTGTTCTGGCTAGTATACAGTCACATTGTAGAGTATGAGTGATTTTATGTACTCTTCTCAGCTAGAGCTTGGCAGAAAACTGTTTTCCTTTTGACAAATAATTTTCTTCAAATTTGGGAGAGTTCTCTATCCTCATGAAAAAAATAGTTTTCAACAATGGAAACAAATATTTCAGTTTGATGGAGGAAAGGAATTTTTTGGTCTAGTTTTAGTGAATTTTTTTACTCAATCTACTGAAATTTCACCTGAAACTTTTCAAGTTTTGGTTGATGAAAACCAAAACTCTTTTTTGTTTTCTGGGTTTTCAATGAAAACCTGAAAACTATCAAAAAGACATTTTTATAGAATTTACATTTCCAAAAAATAACTACTTTCTGTTGAGAAAACTTCAAAAAATTTCTATTAACCAGCTCTTCTCTCAGCCTCCAGAATGCACAGATGGCAGTTTTTAGAAACATTTCTAAGAGCTAATCACAGAGCAGCAAAATATGCTTGAAAGAGGCTTTTAAGTTTTGGCATCCCAGTTCCTGATGCACAGGGCATTTTTGAAGTTACCAAATGAATTCCACAACAAAATATTTTGGAATATTTTTGGTGTGTACAATGAGGCAATGCACTAAGGCACTTCTAAGTCCCAAAAGCTCTTCTTTAATGAGAGAGATATGTGGGGAGGAAACAAAAACACAAATATGACAAACTTAGGGTTAATATTAGTTTTCTGCTGGTGATGAGGCATAAAGAAGCACTTCACCAAGGATATTACAAATCTGAAAAGTAGTCAGAAAAGAATTACAAGAATCTCTTGAGGTGTGGAAATCACGTTTTATAGTAAGAGGTTTAAGAAGCTCAATCTATTTTGTTGAAGAGAACGCTCGGAGCTCCCTTCACCGTGATCTACAATTACATATATGAGGAAGAGATTTCTGATAGGAGTTGGCTCTTTAATCTAGGAAACAAAAACATAATAAGATCTAGTGTCTGGAAGCTGAAGCTAGACAAATTCAGACTAGAAATAAGATGCTGAAAGTGTTTAACAATGAGTATAATTAACTCCTGAAGCACCTAAGGGTGTAGAATGGATTCTCCATCAACTTCAGGTATTTAAGTCATAATTGGATATCTTTATCAAAGATATGCTGTAGTTCAAAGAGAAGTTAGTCCCCTGGGCTAAATAAAATCCCTAGTGTGCTCTTTTAATACATACCAACAAAGTGTACACAGATTAGTTAATATGCTTTAGAAATAATACCCCCCAATGCATGCATTGTCACACCATATGGAAAAAGACTTTAGACTAGATGAACATAAAGTTCCCCTCTGACCTTAAAAATCTATGCAATCAAAATTATCTCAAATGACTATACTAAAAGAACATTCAGGTTCCAAAGTCAGGCACTCTAAAGTTAGAAGATTCCAGAATAAAGAATGCCTATGCAACCTTAATTCAGCATCCTTCTGTATATGTTGTTTAGTCAGTCTATAATTACATGGTCACATACATTATTTTGCAGAGGACCCATACCACATCTAGGGCACAGGCCGCACAGTGCTAAGGGAATTAGGATATTTAGTGAATATAGGAGTCCTCCTTTATTTCAGAATTTAGAGGCCTGACACAGGCATCTAGCATGGAAAATTTCAACTTGAATGGCTTAGTCCAGCGTTTCTTAAACTTACATGAACCACGACCCTTTTTTCTTCAGTTGCCCGGCAGCATGTCCCTTGTATGTCAGCCGAAAAGCTGCTGAATGAATTACTTCCACATTTGGCAGCTTTTCGGCGGATGTGCCGAGCACTCCCGAGTGCTGCCGAGGTATTTCTGGATTCAGCGGACACTCGAGAGCGCTTGGCATGTCCACCAAAAAGCCGCTGAATGCAGAAATAATTCATTCAGCAGCTTTTCAATGGCAACAGGAGCTCGCGACCCCCCAGGAAGTAGATAGCAACCCCCCGGGGGGTCACGACCCCCGGTTTGAGAACCACTGGTTTAGTCAATCTTCCCAGCCTGACTTACAGGAAGTCTTGCAAGTAAATAGAGCCATCTACATTCAATTGTCCTGGTTAATGGGAACCATCAAGATTCCAAACCACCATTAATGGCCCACACTTTACATAATTTCAATAGGACCTCAAAGTTATATTTCATATTTCTAGTTTCAGATACAAGAATGATACATTTATACAAATAGGATGACCACACGCAGGAGATTATAAGCTTTGCAATGATACCATACAAGAGACCTTTCGCATGAAGCGTATTTCATTTATATTATACTCTTATTCATTAGTATATTTTTGTAAAATCATATTGAGCACAATGTCACAATAGTGTTATCATGTATCTTCTTGTGTACCTAAAGGAGGCTCCTCCCAAGGTAAATCTAAATAAACTAATAATATGGGTGGATTATCAGCTGTTCTAAAAAAAATCACCAGAGCTATAAAGACATCACTTGAGAATGTGTCAAAGAACATAATATACACATTCAATTTAAAAACAATTTTTTTTTTACCTTAGTAAATGTTCTCTGTATTTGTAATCTGGAGTAACTGTAGCATGCTATTTTGCTTTCAGCTCACTTTCTCTTCAGTACCCATCCCAGGGTAATTAAGAGAACATCTATTTTCAAAGAACTCTACAATTTAAAAATTTCTTAGAAAAATGTGATTGGAAAAAAATACTTATTTGGATAAGCAATATTACAATATGAAATATGCTAAGATAGCCATAGTTTATCAATACATTAATTTAACTTCTTAATATTCTGTGCCACTGATAGCACACACTGTTCCATTATTTGACATTTTGATTTTGATCTGAAGTGCAGAAAAATAGCCCATCTGTGAAGGTCATTGACATTTCATCTAACAGGTTAAGCATTATATACTATCTGGCAATATTTCAATTTTTCATTTATTTATGAAAGGCATGGTTCATCTTCTAATAGGGTTTCTAACTATGTTCTGAAGAAAAATGATGCACTTAAACATTAGATGCAAAATAATTTAAACTATAGAGCCAGCTATAATATAGTTGCCTGAAAATAATTGAAGGTTCTAGAAATGATGGGTTAGTCTCCATTAAAAATAATTTTAACAGCATATTTTCTGGTGGATAAGTATTCAGTCAATTTTCTTGTGCAATAGTTAACTAAATTTTTAATGGTAGGTAACTTTTTCTTCCTCAGGAACAGCATAAAATATTGTTAAAGTTCTAAACAACAGAAAAAAAAAAACAACAGTTTCTATTATAATGATAAAACTAGAACACAGTATACTACCAGCAAGAGACTCAATTGGCTTCTGGGTATTGCCTTCTGTCTGTGGAAAATTCATACTATGTAGGCACAAACATTTTTATTCACAGCATAGCATAAAAGCCTCTATCTAGCAGCCATCATAGAAATGTATCTGTTGCATAGAAACCCTTTTCACTCCTTACTTATGTAAACAATACTGAATACGGTCTTGTAAGCTCCCATTTATTTTCCATCTTTTAGAACTCTGAACCCTCAAGCGCCTTAAAAAAAAGTTCTTGTTCAACTAGACACAGAACAGCAAAGTATCTGGTCATATTTTGTTCCTGCACTTTAACAGCTTAGCAACTCGAGACAAGCTACATAAAACAAAGGAAACTACGTGAAACAAAGCAAACAGGATAGCTCTTAAATCCACATACCACCTTCTTCTAGCTTCTGGTCCAGCAATACTTAACCACAACCTTTCAGCCCTGTTTGGTTATTATTATAGGCGAAGCTAACAGCACTGCCTGGACTTAAGATTTACAAGAGCCCATTTCCAGTTGCTTATAACCATGTCACCTGCTACTGGAATTCATTTTAAACCTGGGTCTTTTCTATTTAGAAGGACGGGTGGGGACCTAGAGAGACAAAAGATTCCTGCCTTATGCCAAAGCTATAAAAGGAGGTAGGAAAGAACAAGGGGTACAGCAGTCATAAGAAATCCTACCTGAGTTAGCTACCACCTGAGCTAACAAGAACTGTATCGGGGAAAGGATTGGGTCCAGACTAGGAAGGAGTCCAGTCTGTGAAAGTAAAAGTAGAGTGAACATCTCTGAGGGTGAGATTGTATCTGTATTTAGTTTCCTACTGTACTGGGCTTAGGCTTGTGTTTTATTTTATTTTGCTTGGTAACTTACTTTGTTCTGTTATTACTTGGAACCACTGAAATCCTACTTTTTATATTTAATAAAGACACTTTTTGCTCATAAGTAAGTGAGTAATACCTAGGGGAGCAAACAGCTGTACATATCTCTCTATGAGCATTCTAGAGGACAGACAATTTATGAGTTTACCCTGTATAAGCTTTATACAGAGTAAAACAGATTTATTTGGGGTTTAGATCACATTGGGAACTGGGTTTCTAAGTGCCAGAGACCGGAGCTCCCTCTAAGACATTTTCAGTTAAGTCTGCAGCTTTGGGGCATGTGGTTCAGACCCTGGGTCTGTAATGGAGCAGACTGGAGAATCTGGTTCAACAAGGCTGGGTTCTGAAGTCCTAAGCTGCCTGGGAAAACAGGCTCAGAGGTAGTCTCAGCACATCAGGTGGAAGTCCCAAGGTGGTTTTGTAACCCAGCTCATCACAGCTATTTTAAACTTTGGTAGTTTCCATCCTTTTTTGTGTCCCCCACATCCCCACTCAGCCACACTGAAATCCCGAAGAAAGCATACTGTCCAAGATTTGTTGCACTGTAAGTTAAGTGAGACAATTGTCCTAAAGTATAAGTAGTGTAGTTGTGACTGTGTTGCTCTGTGTGGCTCATAATCTCATCTCTCTCCAACAGAAGTCAGTCCAATAAAAGATATTACCTCATCCACCTTGTCTCTCTAAATTGAACAGAGAGGCACCCTACCTGTCATGTATCTAGGGACTGAATGTAACCCAGGATGGATCATTATACTTTAGTATTTCATATAAAAAGGAAGACTTATTTGATTTTAAGTAGGGCATTTTATGAAATTGACACTCAGAGTTTCCATCTCCTCTTTCTTTTTGTACTCTTACCAGCTTTACTTTCACATTCACCCTTCTGCCCTCATTTCGACTCACTGACCCTTTCCCACTCCTCCTCCAAATCCACAGGCAACGTCTGCAGCATCCGTTGATTTCTGATGCAGTCCAGCCTCTCAGTTGATGCTTATTATTTAGGCTGAGAGATTCATGTATACCAAGACCAGAAGGACTACTGAGATCATCTAGTTTGACCTTCTACATAACAGGACAGAGAACATCCCTAAAATAATTCCTAGAGCACATCTTTTAGAAAAACATGAATCCACTGAAACCCTTGGTAAGCTCTTCCAATGGTTAATTGCTCTCACCATAAAAACATATGCCTTATTTCTTGTCTAATGCGTCTGATTTCAAGATTCCCCTGTTTATGCATCACAGGATTGCATTAGCCCTTGGCTATCTGATTCAGCTGATTATCCACCAGGACCCCCAAATCTTTTTCAGAGTCATTGCTTCCCAGGATAGGGTCTGCTGTCATATAAGCCCATTTTCTTATGTCTTAGATGTACATTTACTTTTAGGCATATTAAAACTCATATTGTTTATACCCAGTTTACCAAGATATCTCAATAGCTCTATATGAGTCACTTGTCATTATCATTGTATAGCTCTCCATCAATATTTATGTCCTCTGCAATATTACAATGTACAGTTAGTTACTTTAAGTTATGATTTTATGTTTTAGGTAGGTAGGGCAGAAGGTTAAAGGGAACTTGGGAAGTCAACATCTGTTTATTTGTGATTCTAACACTACGATATAAGCAACTAGAAGAATAAAAAATAAAGTGAGTATATTTAGTTATTTTAAAATCTTTAATTTCTCTGACCACCAGGTTTGTGAGCAAAAGGAAAACCTGAAGTCCTTGCAGGGAGGGGCCCCTCTTTTGTTCTTTCCATCCCCTTTCCAGGAAGGAATGTGAGATGATTCAGAAGAGCAAGTTGAATCCTTGGGGTATGCAGTGGGAGAGTCTACCCTGAGTTATGAGCAATATGGTATGTGTAAACCCTACACTGGACCCACATAAATGCCTGGCATGGGAAGATGGGGCAGATAGCACCTGTCCGTGATGTTTAATTTTAATAAAAGTAATGACTGTATGTAGCAAGGCAGAGTGGCCTCCCTTTGGACTGGAGAGCAAAGGACCATTTCCTCTAGTTGATGGAGCTGAACCCACCCCGCCTCCTTTGCCAGAAGTACCAGGGCAGGACAGTAAGTATAAAGGGAAGGTTCAATAGCTCAACTGAGCAGGCGCCAGGGAAGGAGAAGGATGCCTCCACTCTGCTGAGGTGCCCTGGAGCTAAACCTGTGCCCTACAACGACATGCCCCAGGAGGATACTAGTCCTGAAGAGGAGTTGCCAGAACTTCCATCCACTATGTATCCAGAGGAACCACAGGAGCAGCCAATGACTATCCAGCTACCTTGCTGACTGCCTTCAGGTCAGCGGGTTGCAACTGGATCCCCGCTGACCCAGTGACAAACCACTCCACTACCGTTGGGGCACTGGGCTGGGACGCGGTGGAGTCAGGAGGGCCTGTGTTCTGCTATCCCCTACCATTCCACCTTTGGGGCGGCAGACTCCCCACCCTAGGCCAGGACGCCTGTGTGAATCTACTGTCCATCAAACCAGGACACTAGACTTAGTTGGTGATCCTCCCTACTGGAGCCCCTAGAGTGTGGTGGTTCTCCCCCCACCCCCAAACCTGAGCCCCTAGGTGTTTTGCATACACACCTCTACCTGAACCCCTGTGTGCTTGCTGGCTGCATTAGCCTACACATTGAGTCTAAAGCCTGCTCCTTATTATGCCCATTCAAAGGACTACCCCTTTAAACTGTGTGTATTTGCTGACTGCCTGCTCCCTGCTCTTTCCTGCCAAGAAGACTGGAGCCCCAGACAGTGGGTGGTTGCTGGATGCCTTGACCAGAAGGTTTAGGTTACAGCCTGCTCTTTGCTCAGTCCCACCCAATGGGCTAGAGCTACACACTATTAAGTACTGCCTGCCTCAGCTGAGGGGCTGTGAGCTAAAGACTACTCAGTGCTCTGCCCACTCCCAAGGGAGGGGACAAGAGCACCATACTGTTATTATTTATTTGCCTCTGTTAGACGGGCACAGAACTATAGACTACATATGGTTCGGCTCCACCAGTGAGCCCCAAACCTGGGGGTTACTGCCCAAAACAACAAGGAAGAGTGGCCTTCCTCTCCACTGGAGAGCAAGGGACCACTATACTACCACTTAAAATCCATCTTTGTGTCTGTCCTCATTCATTTGGCTGTCAAGATCAATACTTTAAAGCCTTTAACAATGTTGGTCATGGCTGCAGTCCATATCAGCTGCAATCAAAGGGTATCTGACATTGTGTGTGAAATTCACAGACAATCATGCTTTTGGTGGCGTCAGCCCTCTGGTA
>ML677351.1:742118-892622 GCA_007922305.1 Dermatemys mawii
ATTGTATTTGTATTGCTGCAAGGCCAAATTTGGTAGGCCCTTTTCATATAAACCTATTTAACAATGATCCTCAAAGCATACGTTATTCTGTATTTTCATAATGAGCCCTCTCCTCAGTTCTCAAACGCTTTTCCCACAAATTTACTACTTGTGAGAGATGAGCTCAGTATCCATTACATGATTATAATGCCTGTCTAGACCGTCATCTGTCAAACTATGTAACTTTAAAACAAAGTTAGTTCACAAATTAAAGCTCTGGTAATATTCCTCATACTGATAACTGTGCAGATTTACCAAAATCCATTTTAAGTCCTGAAATAGAACAGCGGAGCTAGTGTGGATATATACAAAGGGTCTCTTGTCCTTTGCTGTGATGAAATGATATAATGGCTAATCTGAAGCAGGGAAGAAGTGATTTGAGGCAGGATTAAACATAACGAAGGTTAACAGGAAAGATGCATCTAGAAACACGTTACATAGGATTCAACAAGAACACAGGCTGGGTCTGGAATCTTTCTCAGCCCTTGGTATTTGATATTACATTACTAATCCTGACAGGTTGATACTGCATTACAGATTATCTCTCTAGCAATATCGTTTTCTAATTCAGTTACTTCATTTCTCTCATATGATAGAATTGGTTTTTAGACTCCAAAGTTTTTGAGAAATTGTGAGGAGTTACAGAAGATGTTTTGTAGTAACTAGGAAAGTGTGTGAGGAATGATCGAAAGATCAGAAGTAAAAAAAAAATATTAATCTATATAATGATATAATAGAAATTTAACAGTGTCTATATTCTGTCTTGGAAACAGTGCAGCATGTAAAGCTTCATGAGGTCACCCAGTGGATGACCTCTACTACAAACTGTTACACATAACTTTGGTAGCACTATGCATAGAACTGGTATCTACTTTCTATGTTGATAGAATCATGAGACCCCTACTGAGATAGGATCACCAAAACTGTGAACCAGTTTTCCAGGAACTGAAGTTTTGCATCTTGCTTTCGTTAACAGAAGACATAGCAGCTACTTGAAAGTGTAGAGTAGGCCCCTACATGTAATGCTCCCTCTTGACCTGGCCTAGTAGCTATACTCCAAAGATGAAATGTTGCATTTTGGAATCGATAGCATCCACATTAAATGTTTTCCCTCCCTGTGAAAAATAAATATGGGTGGCCATTGTCTGTCTGCATCAGAGAAGTCATTGGGCTTTTGTTTTTCACCGCTCAATATATGAGCGGCTTGTAACTGCCAAAAAGTGAGTATTTTTAATCTGCAGCATTGTAGGATAAGTGTATCTTGTAGAATATAAGCCACTAACCTCTTGCTAGTGGGATTGTTCAGTTATGAATTATTTATTACTTTTCTGTTCTTCATATTTTCTCCTCTCCTTCCTTCATTGTCCCACTGATAAATTGGGGTTTAATTCTTTCACTCTTACTCACTTGAATAGGCCCATTTTAAATGAATCACCAATCAGGAACCATCCATCAATAAGAAGTTGATGGACTTATGCCAATTTGCACCACCTGAAGATTTGGCCTGTTATCCTTGTTAATAAACCTGATGAAATGTCCAGACATTCAGGCTCTATCAGTTTAATCCCACATTTCACAGTTTTAAAAAGTAATGTTACCTATTACCCCTTGCAAAGATTTCTCAATTTCATTAACTGCCTACTATTCATTGAAAAGATTTTTACAATTAATATTGACTGACAGTGTTTGATATAGCATTGCAATTCTGATCAACAGGAAACAATGAGATGTAATGAATGTCTTTTAGTCTTACTGTTGTGTATTGGGGTTATACAACTGCTACAGAGTCTGTAATAAATGTTATTACTGTGTGTGTTGGGGAAAATTCAGCTCAACTGTACCTATCTGGATAATGTGTGATGTGTATTTGGAGGAATGTTTTATATGTATCCCAGACTCCATTACTACTCCCTATGGTCTGTTTTTTATCAGAATGCTGCTTTTTCAAATTTCAACTTTTGTTCTTCAGCAGGATAATTTAATAAGTAAGTTGTTTTCAAGACTATCTCTTGTAATGTGTATGTTTGCATTTCCTGTTCAAGGATGAAGTTTTGGGGGAAGAAAGAAAATGCATTTCACACAACTAAAATAACATTCTTCTCGCACTGAATATTAATGAAACTATAGCAAGCAAAGGTGTCTATGAAAATGTGGTTATAATAATATAAATTTGGAATTTTCAAATAGAATTTATGTAAATATTACAGAAATTAATCTCTCAAGGTAAAACTTTGATTTCATGCATAAATGGCAACATTACTATGTCAAAAAAGAAACTTCACAAGATCTGTCATTCATAAATATCGTAGCATATTCATATGGTCTGGGAATGACGTACAGTCATTCTTCATTGAATAAATGCTTTTTAATAAACAGAGACCAAGTAAACAAGATGATTGTTGATCTTTGCTTTACTGAGTTACTGAAAGTAAAGCTGATAATGATTTGTCTAAATTATCCTCCGAAGGTACTTAACTGCAATGTTTACCCATTGGTACATCACATTTCTCAGTGTCCTGGGAATTCTTCTGGATATAGATCCATAGCCAAATCTAAATGTGTACTTATTATATGAGGACTATCTTTACAGTAAATTAAAAAATATATATTTAGATTATATATCAAGCACATTCAAACTGAATCATGTTTTATTACCAATATTGTACAGTAACTCCCCCCTTAACGTCCTCTTGCTTAATATTGTTTCGATCTTATGTCCCTGCTCCATTACAGAACATGCTTGTTTAAAGTTGTGCAATGCTCCGCTATAACGTAATTTGGCTGCCTGCTTTGTCCACAACTGGCAGCCCCGCTTTCTCCTCCCCTATGCCCCCACCAAACGCCTCCCACCCACCAGCAGACCCCACAGTTCAGCACCTTCCCCCTGCTGCCCCCGCTTCCTGCCCATGGCAGTCAGCTAGTTTGCGGCATTCAGGAGGGAGAGTGAGGAGTGAGGACTCACCCTCTAGGCTCCCCATGCCTCCCTTGCCTCCTGAATGCCACAAACCAGCAGAGTGCTGTGGGCAGGGGAGGGAGGGAGGGAGGAGGACGTGGCATGCAGGGTAAAGGAGGAGGAGGTGAGGCGAGGAGAAGAGGCGTAGGAGTATGGGGGAAAGGGTGGAGTGGGCTGGCTGAGGGTTGAGCCCCCTGCCCCTGGTGCTTACACAATAAGGGAAGCTGCAGCTGTTGCTGCGCAACGGCGCCTTCAGCCTCCTTGCCTGCCTCACCATCTGCAGTGCCAGTGGAATGTGCCTGTGTGAGGTAAGGCCGGGACACCTCCCATTGCTTCATACTCAGCAATGGTTGTAGTATTAAATTGTTTCTTTCAAATTGTTAAAAACTTATACCTGTAGTAAATTGCTTATTTAATTTTTTTTAATTGCCTTTTGTCTGGAAAAAAAAATCCCTGGAACCTAAAATGTACCTCCCCTCCCCATTTCCATGAATTCTTATGGGGAATTTGGATTCGTTTAACATCGTTTCGCTTAAAGTCGCATTTTTCAGAAACACAACTACAACGTTAGATGAGGAGTTATTGTAATATGAATTATGCACAAAATTAGCCAATATTTTTATTCATTGTAGCCTGCACAATGATATTAAGCATGACTAACAGAAGATCAGGATCTATGGAATTCTCTGGCATTTCAGTGCTATTTACTCCTCTGAGATTTGTCAGAATTACTTCAGAATATTTTTATTTATTCTGGTGTCATTACCTGTGACTAGGCCCTGAATACTGCATGCAACCACTTTTGTCAGTGCTTCTAGTATATCTAATGTTTCTTCTCTTTTGAAAGACGTTATTGCTTTGAGAGAGATTCCTTGTACTTCAAAATGGGGAGCAGCACTGGAAAAAAAAAACTAATATCCTTCAGAATTGATTAAATTGTTTAAGTATAACACACATGCATTCTTGATCCCTTCTGACTAGAGGGAACTCTATGCCAGGCCTTCTAAGACGCTATAATAAACATTGATTCTAGCTGAAAAAAAAATCTGTGTAAATGTTTGTCAAGATGGGGGTTTAAACTGTTCAGAATTCCCCTCTTGTTTGTTGGCCAGCTCAGAATCACCTCCCTTCAACCCCCAACCCTTTGTATTTTGGCCAGCTCTAAAGTAGGGTTTACTGGGGAAAAAGAGAAGGTGTTTGAGGAGTTGGACGCAAGATTGGAAATGGTTACAGGGAAATTATGTGTCGGTTTGGGAAAGATGGATGGTTTTAAGGGAAAAGTGAATGAATTGGTGGTGTTGCAGGGAGGAGAAAGTCAGAGAAGACCTTCAGAACGCTTGAGGGGGGCAGGGAAGAACTTGGAACTTCTGGGGAGTTTATCCAAATAGCACTGTCTCTCGGCTCATTCAACAAAAGTAACTAGATAAATGAATGGGTGGTTCGGGATGGAATGGAAGATGCCTAAGATAAGGAGATTGCTATTTGAGTTCAGTGTGCATTGTACTTTGTCTGTCTGATAATCACATGGTATTTCTGTGCCTTAACCAGATGAAGGCATAATCACTCATAGTGTTCCAAATACTTTAAAATTAATTTTCTATCAACATTTGTCTGTAAAACCAGATAACTAGAACAGTGAAATGTACATGCAAGCAGAATATGAGCACAGCCAACACAAATTTAAAAACTAAAGCAAATGCTGCAAACATTTTCTGCGAATATTTGTTCAGCTCTAAGTATTAAATCTCAGTTTTCATTTGACAAAAATGTGCTGACTTTGTTTAATTCTAATGGAAGCTGAGTTGCCTCCTCTTGTACAAAGTACCATCTAAAGTTAAGCTAGTTCTTTCAGAATAATGAATCAGGAAAGTGTGTGATGATCCAATTGGCTGTGGTAGAGTCCCTGTTGGTACTTTAAATGTTTTCACGAGCTACAATATTTAACAAAACACAATCTAAGGGGATATGAATCCTTTATATTGCAATATACATGCAAAGTCCCAAGAGTCCAACAACCTCAAAGTCTCTGCCCATGGTCAGTGCAGCCCCAGAGTTCAAAAGTTCATCTGCAGGATTTACCTCCCCTCCCCACAGCCTGTCTGGAAATGGGTGGGTGGAGGTAAAGGGGCACCTTATGTGCTCCAATGGCTGACTGCCCCACTTCTCCATGGGATTCTGATGCAGTCTTCACTGCAAGCCGCTCCTCTCTGCCAGCTGCTCCTCTCCAGTTGGTGTCCTGCAAGCATTCCTCTTTGCCAGCTGCTCCTCTCTGCTAACCAATGTATCTTCAGGTCCTCCTACTACTTAGCACAGTACTCAGTGATTTCAGCTCATAGCAGGGGAGCCTCTGTACTAGTGCACCATTGGCCCAAAGTGAATTCAGCTTGCAGTCTGTTGCCAGACTTCTAATAGAACTAAAATTACACAGTGCACAAGGTGCAATTACTATTTAGAACCCTCAGAAGAGGCCCATACTACCAGGTAAAAATACCTGTCCCCAGCCTCATTCAATTAACTGGGTTTTGAAACCCATGTCCCATGACTAGCAAGTACTACTTAGTTGATGGTGAGTCCCTCCATCATAAAAAGCCAAGTATAGTTCCACTGTCCTTGATTCACATAATCAGGATGACAACACTTTATTCTTCCTGCCCCAGTAACAGAGAAACTGGGGATCCCACAGCAGCTGAAGTGACCATTTGGGCTGCTGTGGGCTCATGCTAGGCGAGGTGGGTATGCCTATGCAAACGAGATCAGCCCCTGCGATTCTTTTCCACAACTCGCCACAACTCACCACCAGATGTCAGGGTAGAGGTTATTCTGACTCTGCTTACATATATATGTATAAATTCCTATGTACTGTAGAACTTAGTGCTAGTGAGAAAAGGGCATTTGATACACATTTGCCCCAAAACAGCAAATTTCATTACCAAAAAAAAGAGATGAAATTATTTGACTTTAGAAAGCATCCGATTAAAGTTTCTTGTATAGAAATTTGGGATTCATACACACTAAGACCCTGATTCTGCAAATATTTTTGTATACAAATTATTTTACTTGGGTGCTTATTTGTTTTATAGGATGGGTGTCTTTAAGTGCAAACTAAGTAGTACCAAATTCCCTAATCTCAAGCCAAGGGAAAATGCCATCAAAATTATTATTAACTAAAACTGATGTGGTTCCACACTTCTGATCTCAGGATCTAAAATATGACACTTGAAATCATTGAACACCTTTTTAAAAGGATAAACAAATTTTCCTTAAAGAAAACATTTGATAGTGCAGTTCTTTACAAGGTTATCACTTACTGTGCTAATGTATGAGGCAAAGATCAGACAACTCCATGAAAAATCAAGCATATGCCATATGTTCTCCCCAAATGGAAAATTCTAATGACTATATCTGAATTTCTTGCACAAATTTGGTCTCACCTCTTCTAGGTATTCTTGATGCAAAACAAAAATATCATTCTTCGGAAATCACTTGTTCCTTAGTGGAACATTAAACACACTGCAAGCTCCGTATGGTATTAATATGTTTAAGGAAGGATCTTTCTCTAGATATACAGTACAAGATTTTTTTTTAAGTATAACTTTGCTTAGTCTTATTAATTTTCAGATGTCTTCAGAGGACAAAGCAATTATAATAATAGATGGTGTAATTACATGTTCACTGACTATATAATAAGATCACAGCTCAGATAAACTTGAGCAATATACAGGGAAAAGGTTGTTTTGTTTGTTTGTTTGTTTACTTTTGTTTTTTTTTTTACTTATGAAGTGTCTGCAATTGGGTTGCTTTTCAGGCAAAAATTCTGTCTCATTTAAGGCTTTGACACATATAGAATAGTCAGCTGTGAATTTCTCGTAAACTATATGGAGTAAAATGTCTTTCCATATGTCATTTGACAGGTAATTTTAATTAGGCTTGAAAACAATGTCAGGTTTGATCTGTGACTTTGAAATATTAATGGGTATATAATAAATTCCTAAACTGCACAAATCTCTAAATTCACCATTTAATTGTCACTTGACAGCTTTCATTAATTTCAATATTTTTTTATGTAATAAAGGATAAAATCAAATATTCAGTTGTTCACTGGAACATTTGGGAACCAACCTTGTCCTCCAAAACTAGAAACATTTAGGTAGGTAAATAAAAACTATTTGAAGGCTAAACTAAAACATCAAAAGAACAAAATATGGAAACTGATCAATGCATAATGAAGCTGACAGAAAGGCTTTCCTTTGTTTAAGTCCAAACGTATCATAGTTTACAGTACTGTATATGCATACCTTTTATTACCACAAAATAATGCTTCAATCTGTATATAGTTCAAAATTTCTAATGCACAGTATCTCTATATTATACCCTATTCAGTTTTTTTTTAAAGTAAGCAGCCAGAGATAAACTAGCTTGCTAGTTTGGCATTCATGGATATTATCTAGCTAATGTACAAAGGGAAAACAACGTTTGCATAGGGTGTTTTTTTTTTTTTCAGTTCCACAAGAATGCTAGTAGTGAGGGGTGCTTTGTGTTGTGGTAAATAATACAAATGCATTATCTCTTCTCAAGATGCTGTCATTCCTGAACCCTTTCACATAAGCTGTGAATCAAAGAGGGATCAGCAGTAGAGTTAGTTGGAAAAATTCCAAACAAAACATTTGGAATTTTCAAGTTAAACAAATCAGTACTTTTTTGTGGAGATGGCGAGACTTAGTCAAAGTTTTGATTGAGGCCAGGCTGGTTTTAAAACCCTGCCTAGTTTCGTACCATTTCACCTGCCTTCTCCTCAGGAGTGCAGCTTTCAAGATCTGCGAACCTCATGTAGCCAACAATGCATAGTGCCCCAATGACTGGGAACCCAGGGTTTTCTAGAGCTGTAGCTCCAGGACAGCCAGACATGAAGTCTCTCCCAGGGGTTCTGAATCAGAATGAAAACAAATTTTAAAATATTTAAGTCCTCCATGAAATGGAGTTACTTTTTCTTACACTGGTCTAATCAGTGGTCAAGTGAAACTTTAAAATTCATGTGCTGGTGATTTAAGAATATTCACCCCAAATAATAAACACCTGAAATTCTAAGTCTTGCTTCTGAGAATTACCACTAATTCTGTATTGTATGCAATGACTTAAATTGAAAATTGCCCTATTGTATAGTGTTATGTAATTGTATATGCAATTATATTCCCCTTATTCCTCTTAATCCTAATTCTTCAAGGAATCTCAGGCCAAAATTCAATGATTTTTTCTGCACTTTTTTCCCAGAAACTGTTCCACACAATCAATAACATATGTAGAGTATTTAAACTCTGAACTTTAAATTGTACTAACAGTTCCCAGTCATGCTCAGAGAGAACACACATAAACTTAATATTAAAGTATGTAAATTTAATACAGATAGGTTTACCCTGTGAATCCCTAACTCATGTTGCTGAGCACTTACTCATATAAGTAACACTTAACTTCAATGACTGATTACAAATAAGTGCTCACCAGTATGACTAAGGGTTGTACAGTCTGTTCTACAGTGGACACATTAAAAAGGTTTTCTTTTTAGCATTTTGTTTCTATGCAAAATATGAGTGGTTCTAATTACATTTCCTATTTTAAGTATAAAGAATGTCTGGACAAACTTAGCTTAATGATTCATCAAAAGTAAAAAGTAAATATTTTACCATGGCAAATTTACAAACAACAGGAGAACTTGAGGAACAGATCTTCAAAGAGTAGGATTTGCATGGCCCCACTTGTGTATGTAAGTTCTACAGAATGCATGCAAGATTGATGAATACAAAACTATACTGTAAAAGAGACTGACTATAAATAGGAGCTGAAATGCATACATCCCATATTACAGGACAAAGATCAGCAGTGGCTGATATAATCCCAGTTTACAATAATTTGCTAATAATTAACTGATGGTGGAAAACTGTTTGATGAGATTTTTAGGAGCGATGAAATCTCCACCTACTGTTCCATCCATGGTTCTTATAATATATTGATGTATATTTATATACTTATTTAAAAATACATACGTTTTCTCTCCCAAGGCTACCTTAAGGTAATGACTGAGTTCACTCTTCTGTCTGGACTCAGAGGCATCCATCCAGCAACACTCTAGCAGCAATAATGGACTTGCTTCCCTGCACTCAGCTCTGATGTATGCAGAAACACAGATGCATATAACCATCTCCTCACTGCTGCTGTCCCATGTTCTGAGCTTTTGGTAAGGAAATAAAACACTGTGGCATAAAATCTGTCAGTCATCCTATGTCAAAATACCGAAGATTTCTCCCTTTTCAGACTCATGTGTAATACCTGGTTATAGTGATAAGAGGGATAGATATCCTAGAACATGGTCAATAGGGTCAGAGAAACTGTTAAAATTGCCTGATAAAGCAAGAAATAACTCAATGGAAAAGATGGATTGCCTTATTTTGTCAGTACTGGAAGGATGAAAGTGGATGCTTTCTGTAGCAAAATAGACCCATATTTAAGAGGATGAGACTCCTTCCTTAGTTACAGAACTTTCTACCTTTTTGCCCTTTCATTTTTCAACTTAAAGAAAAATGCTTTGAGCTAAATTAGATATCAATTACTGAAATAGCTTAGGTTAAGAAGTTTTGTTGCTAGAACAACACATTTAGTTTTTTTTCTTTTACTAAAATGAACTTGGTTAAGGTAGGCTTGGCAGTCTGGTCTCCAAGTGTCTTGTCAAGCTGTACATATCCATTACATGTCCTTAGCAAAAGAGAAACCAATAATTCATTTTCTTGTTCCCATCCTTTAGTACCAGAGCCTTTGAGGTATTGAGGTATCGTAGGAGCATTGCCAGCAGATCGAGGGAAGTGATTATTCCCCTCTATTTGGCACTGGTAAGGCAACATCTGGAGTAGTGTGGCCAGTTTTGGTCCCCCCACTACAGAAAGGATGTGGAAAAATTGGAGAGAGTCCAGTGGAGGTCAACGAACATGACTGGGGGCTGCGGCACGTGACTTACGAGGAGAGGCTGAGGGAACTGAGGTTATTTAGTCTGCAGAAGAGAAGACTGACAGGGGTATTTGATAGCAGCCTTCAAGTATCTGAAGAGAGGTTCCAAGGAGGATGGAGCTAGGCCAAGGGTCTCAAACATGCAGCTCGCTGGCGCATGCGGCCCACAGGGCTCTTCTGTGTGGCCCAGCAAGCTCCCTCTGCTCCCCACCCCCGCATCTCCCTGCCCGCCCCCACGGCTTACTTCTTCTAGTGCCTCTCTCACCCCTGGCCCTCCGTAACGGACACCGTCTGCTACCACGCCACAGCGAGAGGAGGAGGCAGCCAGCAGAACGGACCCAAAGCAGCGCCCAGGCTCCGGATCAGATCATGCCTCCCCCCACGCCCCGGTCCAGCACCCACTCCACAGATGACCACAGGTCCCAGTGTGGAGTCCAGCTCACAAGCCAGCACAGAGCCGGCATGTGCCCCCAGCTCCCTAGGTTGGGAGCCGAACTCCACACTGGGACCTGTGGTCATCTGGGGAGTGGGCTCTGGACTGGGGTGTGGGGGGAGGCATGATCTATGTGCCACTTTGGGTCCGTTCCACCGGCTGCCTCCTCCTCTCGCTGTGGCGGTGGTAGCAGACAGCGTCCGCTATGGAGGGCCAGGGGTGAGAGAGGCACTAGAAGAGGTAAGGCAGCTCCCCACCATTTCGAGTCCACTCCTGTGTCCCTTTCTTCCCCTCCGAGAGCCTTTTGCAGCCCCCTGCTTGATACTGGGTTGAAACCTGTTTTCATTCCCCCTTCCTGCCAACCCCCCTTCCTCCCCAGCCATGGGTTTTCTGTTCACGTGTCATTAGTCAAAATTGTGGTGTTATCCCTTCCCCTGCACACACACACACACACACTTTGATTGCAGGCTTCCTGCATTTCTGTTTCCCCTGGGTGGGAACTGGTTGCATGAATTAAGTGCCAGGAAAAGCAGCTGCTGCTGAGGCTTGGAATGCTTTAGGAAGCATAGGATGCTGGCTGCGATCAGGGGGGTTGTTTGGTCCAGATCGTGGTGATCTTATTAACGCCGATATTTATTTTTCAATGTGTTCTGCTCAGCAGGCCACAGCAGTTCTGTAATGGTGAGGGGCAGGGTTGTTAAACTTATGAAGCTCTGCAGAGCATTTCAGGAGAACGTCTCTTATTGAGGCAGGACAGTTCTCAATAGACTGAAGTTTCGCAGCCCTCCTTTCTTCCACGAGTGGCATAGGCTTTGATTATGAGACGTTGCTTTAATTTTTCCATTCTTGGTAGCGACATCATTGTATATGTTCCCCTCTAAATACCTTAGATCTAACAGATTAAAAAACATATTTAGCTAAGAAATTGTGTGGAATTTAGCGAAGCGCTGCTAAAACAGTCTGAGGGGAGTGGAGGAAGGCACAGAAATGCCCATGTGAAATTGCATTGTCTCTGTATACAAACATGGCTGGTCAGATCTCTTTGATGCAGGAACCCTATTTTTGTTTTGTGTTTGTACAGTGCCTAGCACAATGGGGGTCCTGATCCGTAACTGGGGTGTCTAAGCTCTACTGAAATACGAATAGTAATTCATAGACCATACGCCAAATTCATTTGTTGTAGGTTACAACAGAATTGTGCCTCAAGGTATATATGGAATAATAGAGTTAGAGGAATGTACACAATTACTGGGCCAAATGCAACCCCAGTGTACGTCTATTACCCTTTGGTCCCTGCTGATTTATCCTAATACATGTACAAGTCCCTCTATAAAGCATGCAAGCAAACCGGGCCCCCTCCTCCAGACACCTGCTAATGTAAAGGTCTGACCTGGTGAGTGCTGATCTCTAGTCTCTCTCACAAAGCTGATCGGTTTTATTTTCAGTGTCACAGTCAGTGCTTCCCTGAGACATTTCAGTTGCTCTTGACAGGAAATCAGAGGCAGTATTATTGTACATACCTCTGCTTCTCAATCTATTTTCTTGAAATAGTCACTGGAGCCTGGGGACTTTTGTTAATAACAAACACCCCCCCACCCCGGAGTGCTCTTAATTCTATCTGCGCTGAGCCCCCTGCCATACCCCTCCTGTATCCCAACTCCCTGCTCTGAGCCCCTGCCACACCTCACACTCCTCCTGCACTCTCTGCTCTGAGCCACCTGCTGCACCCCGACCCCCTGCCGCACCCCTCACCCCTCTTACACCCCACACATCAATTCCCTTTCCCTTGCTGCATCTTTCACACCTCCTGCACCTCAACTCCCTGCCCTGAGCCCCCGCCACACCCTGCAACCCTCCTACATGCCCTGGTGGCAGGGAGGGGGCAGCATTGGGGTGGGGACTTCGGGAAAGAGATTGAAAAGGGGCGGGGAAAGGGTGGGAGGAGGGGGGCAGGACCTCATGGTAGGGGTGGAGTGGGGGCAGAGCCAGGAGCAGCAAGGGGGCGTGTCAATGATGTGGCCCTCGGGACAATGCACTAGTCCTCATGCGGCCCTCATGATCATTTGAGTTTGAGACTGCTGAGCGAGGCTGTTCCCAGTGGTGGCAGATGACAGAACAAGAAGCAATGATCTCAAGTTACAGTGTGGCACGTCTAGGCTGGATATTAGGAGACGCTATTTTAATAGGAGGGTGGTGAAGTACTGGAATGGGTTACCTAGGGAGGTGGTGGAATCTCCACCCTTACCGGTTTTTAAGGCCCTCCTTGACAAAGCCTTGGCTGGGATGATTTAGTTGGTGTTGGTCCTCCTTTGAGCAAGGGGTTGGACCTCGTGAGGTCTCTTTCAACCTTAATATTCTATGATTCTATGAACAACCTACACATCTAATGAAGACAACAGGAGGGGAGGATACTCAGCAATACTTCGTAGGACTGGGCTAGTTATCATATCATTGGTATTATCCACCCTGCTTGTCATTTAGAAATAATCTAGCTACCAGCTAGATCTTTTTGTTTTATTTCTTCAAGTAAAAAAATCTTGTTTACTGATTTTTGGCCAGTAATGTGGGATGTGTGAAGAAGTGTAACAGAAGCCATTCTGAATCACTTCATACAGAGAATTCCTGACTTGTGTGTGTGTGCTCTCTGAATCAGTTGGGAGGAGGGGGCAGAAACTGTCAGTGGCAGGAATAGGAAGGGGCTCTGAGACAGGGTGAAGGGGGTGGCTGTTTATCAGCTGGTCTCCAAGGATTAGTCTATATTTTAGAAGGTCAGTACCTCCACATAGACACGCTAGAGAAGAGAGCAGCCCTTCCACCAAAGATTGGAGTGAGTGGCAGGCTATCAGTCCTTGCTGCAAGAAAATACCAGATACACCTAGAAGATGATTGTGGTGACAGAGCTGCATGGCAGGATGGCTTCCTCAGAAGTTTCAAATAGTTCAGACATGGTATGCAAACTCTGAACTTTCTGGCCCACCTTCCCTAATTCTGTGGTGCCTTGTTCAACAGAGCAGATTTTGCCTCCCTCTCCACTGCATCATGTTCTCCAGTGGTGTTTTGCATAATAAGTAGCAATAGAGGAGAGACCAGGTTGCTTGGAGAGGAGGTATCTGAGAAATCAGACTCTCTCTGGCTCTGTGGGAGGGAGCCTGTAGCAGATCGCTGACTCATGCCATGACACCTCCGGCTGGTCAGTCCAGGAATTAGCTCTTTTCCAGCACTCAGAGTGCCTTCTGCTGCCTAGTGTTTCACCTGCCACAGGCTCAGTGTACCTCCTGGACCCCAGTGCCCCTTTCCCTTGGGGTCCTCCCCCAGCAGTACCCCCACACTCTGGGTCTCCCCTCCCTGGGGGATCCCCAACCATCTATACCCACCTTACCTCAGTGGCTGCTGCCAGTCATCATCTAGCCCCTGCCCCTTGGAGCAAACAGCAGTCTGGGATGGGCACTCATCATTGGCAAGGGGGTTGGACCAGCTGCCTCTACTTATACCCAGACTGCACCTCTGCAGCCCCAGTACCTCCTTAGGCCTTTACCAAGGCCTCAGCCTGGGCAGTTGCCAGGCTAGAGCTAAGCCTTTCCCACTCCAAGATTCTGCCTTTCCCACTGGAGCAAGATTCTGTTTGCCTTCTGGCTCTGTAGCTCTTTTACAGGGCCCAGCCTAGGCCTGATTGGCTGCCTCACAGCCTTTTCCTATTGATTCTCAGCCACAGCCCTCTTTCAGGGTTGGAGTGGGTTGTCCGCCTCACTACAGAGCTCAAGAGCTGACATTAGTCTTAGGATAGCAATTAAGGTAATATTGGTAAAGGGGAGGAGTAAAGAATCAATTAGAGGCTGGACCTGCTACGTTGCTCACAGGAGGGAAAAAACAGAGTGAAACAGGCTCTGAGCTGCTGGGTTCTTCACTGTCTGAGAAGCTTCTTTTTCTTCTTCCCGTCTCCCCACTGGCCCTACTTACTCTGTCTGATCTTCCTGTTCCTCTTCAGGGAAATAGTAACTGTCTCCTGAGCAGGTGAGTTCCTTTCCTCTGTCCCTTGAAAGGAAGTGGAAGAGAAGGTCAACAGGTGGGTAGATTTTCTTGGGGCAACACACAGCAATAGAGCCGTGCAGGAACACAGAGCTCAGGAAGGAGGTGGGTGCAGCTTTGGAAGAAACCACCCCTCATTCCCTCAGACCTCCTTCCCCTTATGCACCATGAGAAGCCAACTCAGTGGCTCTGTCCCCAGGCAGCCGGGACAGAAATCTCTCCCCCACATCTGCAATACATTGCAAAATGATGCCTTTCACTCTGTCTGAGGAAACAGCCTAAGCACATAAAATACAATTAACCTGTCAATTGTAGTATAATGCACAGCAAAACCCTGTGAGGCCAATTTTCAGGGTGCTTTTGCATGTAGCTGGCACTGTTTACATGTGGGTTTACATATTTTTATTTATTTATTCCACCGAACTCATAATATACGCTCTGAGAGGGAGAGAGAAAATACTCTGGCTTGACTAACAAACATAGGCATTATGACCTCAGCCTCAAAATTGCTTCTCTTCCTCCAGTAACCCCAAATCCTGGTTTGAAATCATTCATCTACTTGACTGGCTCTCATCCCAGGAACCTAACCTATCACCAGAATCTATAAAGTAAGGGGATGAAAACAAACTTGATGTCAAGTCAGAGGTGCGTTGGCAGTCTAGGTGAAAAAAATGAGAGGAGCCCATGCATAGCACTCAGAAAGACTGAGGGAAAGGATATTACACATGTAAGGTTGCATGCCAATAGATTTGAATGAAAATGGCATAGGGAGCTTGAAAATAGAAGTTGTATTGTGTGTAATATCTGACCTCTATTTTTTTTTTCTAATACAGATACTCAGATTTAGTGATGAAAATCCCACTCTGAATCAATGGGAGTTTTACCTAAATAAGGTTTGTAGGACAAGGCTGATTAGCAACTCAAGGGGTCATCCTGAACATGTAGGTCTTGTCACTAATAAATCCCTTTTTAAAGCATATGTTTTCTTGATAGGGTGGATTTAAAAAGGAAAAAAAATCCTTATAAAAGAGCTTTACAGTCTTTCACAAACTAATTGTAATGAAAACTATTAGATAATAAAGAAGGAAGGTTCAATAAACAAATTACTGCATCAAAATTAACGTGGGGCAGAGTTTGTCTGGGGCTTACCCAGGAAGGACAGCTCTCTTTTCGGGGGGAGCAGAAGAGGGAGGAAGGAAGGAGGTCAGAAACTGCTGTGGGTATTATGCTCATTGCTCCTTTTAAAGGGAGGATGGGAAGGCATTTTCCCCACACCACCATAATTGGCTTTTGTGGAGTGGGATTTTTTCACCTTCCCCACAGTGGGCATGAGGGAGGACCTTGTCTGGTGAGAAGAAAAAGTGGTAGGCCGTATGTCGCAACTTATTTTGTAAGGTTGGGTGGACGTCCAGTGCAAGTACTCCATAAGGAAGGCAGGCAATGACCAGATAAATGGCCTGGTAAAGAACTTAAGAGGACATACTAGATAAAGGAACAGAACAGGGGAGAGGGTTGGGGACTCCTATGATTGGTATGGCAGGGAGCCAACCCCTCCCCACAAAGCCATTCTCATAACCCTCCTTAATCCTCCTACAAGGGTGGTGGATGGTAAGATCCAAGCTGTGGGTCGGATGGGGGACTTGGATGGAAACAAAGAAGGGGCTGGTGAAAGCCCCAGAGAATTTATTTGAATAAGCATGGATTTCCCTGCACTGTACACTTTATCTGCCGGGTAGTCCCAGATATCTATATAATAATGTTGCAGCCTGATTAAAATCCATAACAAGTGTCTCTTGTCCTTCTTGAAGTGCACCCAGACAATGACTGCACTGCACCTTTAAGCAGGGGAAATTTGTGGGGCTGGCTGAATGAAGGAAATAGTTTATATAGCTAAAGTGGTCAAACTGCTGAAAAAGGGGTCAAGGAACTCATTCCATGGAAACTGAATGGGTGGAAGGATATAAAAGGGGCAGCCCATGCAAATAATCCCCTATTTACACATAGCAATATGAGTCTGCACCCACCCTCCCTCCCCTTTAAGTGGTGAAATAATTGGTAACAAGCTGCTGAGGGCATTGCACTTCACACCTCATTTTTAGGGAGGTGTGAAGGATTTTTTCCCTCACACCAGATTGGCCTAGGTGGAGTGGGGTGTGGGATTTTTTTTTTCCTTCTCCACAGTGGGCTTGAGGAGGGTTTTGTTGATATGTGGCATGAAGGGAGTTAAGCTGTTGTAAGTGTGGGGCAGATGTCCAGTGCAGGTACTCCATAGGGAAGGCATCCAGTGATCAGAAAAATGGCCTGGTAAAATACTTTAAATACTTGGTTAAAGAAAAAGAACAGGAGGAGGGGTTGGGGCTCCTATGAGTGGTATGGCAGGAAGACACCATTCTTACAGCCCCCATTCTTACAGCCACCTTAACCCCTCTATAAGGGTGGGTGGATGGTTAAGTCCATGAAATGGGTTGGCTGACGAACCTGAATGGAAAAAAGAGGGATGGTTGACAGAAGCCCCCCAGGCTTATTGAATGAACATGAGGTTACCAGCACTGACCACTTTTAGGTCCTGGGTAATTCCAGACATCTAATAATAAAATTGTGGCCTGATTAAAACTACAGTAAGTGTCTTCTGTCTTTCTCTTGGTATACCAGGACAAGGAGTTTTCCACTTGACATGTTCCCTGAAGTACTTTCACAGGTAACAATAACTTCTGTGCACTGAGAAAATAAGATTCAATTTTTTGCATTTTTTTTGTTTTGTTGTTTAGAGGCATCTGCATCACTTTAATGTCTCAAAAATTGCAACCAGTGGCATAAGTATTGGGAAAAAATACACCAACGAAACTGTGATATCTTAGGAATTCAATCTGATCAGTCTACTTGGTTTTATTTTTATTTATTTTAAGTCGCAATTATGAGCCTTCAAACATGTTATTTAAAGATAATTAGGAATTAAAAATGAGGAAGTAACAAAGAAATGAATTAAAAGTGCCTAGTGAAACCAAATTAGAGGAAGCAAGCTGGACCTAATGCCTGACTTAATTGATATGAAGGATAGCCTGTGCAAAAGATAGGAAATATCATGAATGTTCTTTGATGAGTAATAGGGATATCTCTGTTGACAATCTGTCTTATGTAGAAGACTCTCATCATATGATGGTGATGGGTGGAAGCACAAAGACTGAGATAGTATGAAGAGGAGAAGCTAGAACTCATTCACTATCAACATTCTGAGTTTTGACCTTAATAAAATCTATTTAAAATATTCTCTAGAACCCTCTCAAATCATGCTGCACAAAACCTCCAGAAATTTTTACTTTCACATATCACTTGTAGCGTTACTGAAGTAGAGGGGTCTGCAGGTATCAGCACAATATTTGGCTTAGCATGTTGCTAATGATTTTTAAATATCACAAAAGTCTGAAATTATATAAAGCTTTCATAAAATGGTAAACATTTAAAAGCTATCACTGACACTCCTGATTGAGGAAAATATAATGAGACTTGGCCTATGTGTCTGAGCTTGCAGCATCAAGGCCTAAGTTCAATTAAAATTTCACAACATAGTTTTTCCTGTGTCTGTTTAGTTTTCTTATACAACTATTTTAAGAGGAAATGGTAGAAAAAATCATTTAAGGATTCTAACAAAATGCCAACCACACAATAAATTACATTGTAGAGAAGTCTGCTTCCCACATATGTTGTTCTTTGTACTATGTGTCCTTTGCTGGTTTTTCATTTGATTTAGTATTGCCATTAATTCAATGTACCACTTTCCTGTCTATATTGTTAATACTGCAGCTCTGGGAATGAAAAGAAAAATACCTTTTAGCTATAATGAATGTGAGACAGAAACAATAACTCTTCTCTCTCTCCTTTTCACATGTGTATTTCTTGCCATTAGCTAAAATTAAATGACAGATGTATTATTAATGACAAATCTTGGCAGTTTCCTGGTGGCAAAGTGGCCACCGATGTTCAGGGGCAACATTTAGAAGTGGCATTTACCCCCACGTGCATTGAGACTTGGCGGGTAGTAAGATTGGTGACATACCATCTATTAACCCAGTCATGCTCCTTTTTAGGGGTGTCGTGCCATTAAAAGCGAGCCCCTTTCCATTTTTATACTTAAGATGTGCTTGCATTAGCATTGTGGTTGTTCTTGTCCATGTGCACTGAGCCTCCATTTGTCCCTGTGCATTATCCCTCTAAAAGAACCAACTAAATAAATTAAAAGGCACCTTTCAAAATTTGCCTCCGTGTATATTCTTTAGGAAATAGTAGCCTGTTCTAAATGATTAGCTGGACCTCTCACAAGCCCTAGTATGGAGGGAGTATAAAGCAGCTTTCCATGAGTGCTGATAAGGTGGATAAGTAGATAGGCCCAGATCTACAAAGCGATTTGGGTGTTTTGGCACTCAGTGGAGTCCACAAACGATGTGTTTGTCACATAGACTCCCTATACAATGCATCTTGGGGAGAAAAGCCCCAAGAATGGTATTCACAAAAGCCAACATTCTAAGCAGAGAGCTGACTTAGCAAGCCAATAGAAGGTCCTGATGAGAACTGTGTCCTAAGCCCCAACCCTGTTAGGGAAGTAAGCACCTGAATCCAGGATGGAGGAGGGAGGTGCCTATCTCTGCTTGGGATCCATAGCCAGGAATCTTCTCCTGGAGTCAAGGACCTAAGCTGTTTCTTACAAGAACAATAGTAGTATATGCCTAACTCCACACATAATGGCCTGGGATTTAGTGCAGGGTTAAGGCAGTCATCCATGATATGGAAGGCACTGTTTCCATTCTGTTCTCTGACTGATGAGAAGGGATCTGCACAGGGTTTTCCAATTTTCATCTGAGTGCCTTAATGGAACACAGTAGGTACTATATTTGTCCTATAGAATTCTCTGACATAACAGCTTATAGTGGAAAATACTGTCTGGATATTTAAAGAGGTTGATTAATCATATGCTAGTATTCATAGCTTATCCTCACAACTTGCCATGAGGTACAACTATCCCCATTTTACAGATAGTGATAGAGAAAGAGGGATTTGTGTGACTTGTCCAAGGTCACACAGGAAGTCTGCAATAGATCTTGAGTTGAATCCAGAGTCCTGGGCTATTCATTAGATTATCTTATCTAGGTGTGCAAAAAATGTCCAGTTGTGTGTTCAAGTAAAAGTCACAGCTCACACTTCATTTCTGTTTGTCTTAGTGGTCAGGAAAGACTGCTCTACCTCACTCCCCTCCATATCCGTACATCACTGCATAAATTTGCTGTCTGAGAAATCCAGAGGTAGGCAATGAGGAGGCTAAAGCTGGCTACCCAGCAGTCTGATTCAGTATGACATGTTCAGGGAAGTAGCTAGTATTGCAGCTACACTACTGCATATCTGAGTCACAATGTTAATTTATAAAGTTTTTATTTAAATAGTATATTTCATTGCATATACTTATATTATAAATATGGAGGACCCTGGCTGCCCATTTTGCAGCCGTTAGTATTCTACGGTGTGTCCTATACATTAAATAACTATGGGTTGGCTCCAGTAAAAGGATCATATTGTAACACTGATTATTTTTAAAGCAGAATTCTTTAGTAGGAAGTTCTCTTCAGATCGGTAGTACAATAGTAACTACAAGTTAGCTTATACAACTACAGGACCACATAAATTCTTTTAGATTCCTCCATTGCCAGGTTAATCACTCACTATTTCAAGGTATCCAGTTAATTGTTAGAACAATAATATTTGGCCTAATCCAAAGCCTACTGAAGTCATTTGAAATCTTTCCATTTACTTCAAGGGTTTGAATTAGGCCTGTAGACATTCCTGAATTATCACCTTAACCAGGGGAGGGTATAACATTTTCCTCAGCCATATCAAATATGTTGCAGTAAGGTTCATATCACACAATTCACAAATTGAACATGAATAAGTGAGTGTGAATAGTTCCTCAAAAATGAAACAAACCTGGTGTATAGACTGCTCCCCCTGTAGTGAGGATAGTATCCATGTGATAAACTATAGAAGCATTTTAAAAATACAGATCCATGCACCTTTGGCTGCCTCACTTGCCCTTTGCCATTTTTTTTCATTATATTTCTAAATCCTTTTTTCCCCAAGAATTTACTTTAACACTATCACAGCCACCCTTTTTATATAAATTAACCTGTCACCTAATGAATATTTTTACCTTTTCTTGCACCGCCAGCTGTAAAATTCACTACCCCACCCCAAACCACTTCACCAGTTACCCTGTCCCAAAGCAGAAGATGGGCAAGATTCCGAACTGTTTCTGTCACAGTTCTTCTAGACTCCAAAATGTATCTTTAAATTCTAATATTCCCTGACACATGAGGACTAAAAGCAGCAGCTATGGATCATTGGGAAAGCGGATTCCCAAGCAGTTAATGCAAGTCAGCACTCACATCTCACTTTGAGATAACAGAGATTCGAGTCATGGTATTTTAGAAGAAAAATTCTAATAAATTGTGGTATATTCAGAACAGGAGATGTGGTGTATCATAAAGTCGCTTGTAGTTTACCACTTATGAATAATACAGCCATCTTAACTGTATTCCACACTATATTTTTATATATATAAACACACATGAACTGTTCATTCCAATTTGAAAAATATCACTTTATTATTCCTCTTTCATTGTTGTATTAGTTTGTCTTTGTCTGCTTGTTCTAACACCTCTACAGTAGAACTGTAGTTTAAAAATATATTATATCCCTAGCAACCTGGGAGGCAGAATGGTCTTTTGGTTGGGGTATTGGAATGGAATCGATTAGAAAATAGTCTCTTACCATATGTTCATACAGTGCCTAACATGATTGGGGCTGATCTAAACTGTGGCATCTAGGCACTCCTATAAAATTGTGTTTTTTTAAAAAAAGTTATAAAGTCAAGTGTTCAGAAGTTAGGAAATGCCAGAATTACTGTTACTTCCAAAGCCAAAATTCCTATGTGCATATGTTTCATGATATAGTCTTTACTTTCATCATCACATTTTATCCACAGGGCCCATAATTCATTCAGTGTATAGGATGGATAGTTATTACTGAATGATGTATTCAAAATAATATATGTAAAATTAGTAGTCAACATGTGGAACCATGCCTTATGTACTGGACCTTTACCATATCCTGCATCAATTTTGAATTTCCAGAATTTCCAGAATTTTGAATTTCCTCATGGACTTTTCTATAACACTTATTCCTCTAGTAGCTGTGTGCTTCACAAATATTAACTAATCTTTATGACATTCTCATGAGATTATACATTATTCACATTTTTCAGAAAAGGACCTAAGAAACACAATTTAAGGACTAAATTGTCAAAGATCTACTAAATTTTAATTCCCAGTTTGAGATTACTCAGACCTGGTTTCTCAGAGCACTTGACATTTTTGTGTTTCTTGATGTTTTCCAAATGGAGAAAGTTGGAAAATAACGTTTCTTTCTTCGTTTGTTTGTTTTAAAAAAAAGGGGGGAATCCAAAACCTGAAAATAGTAAACCAACACTTTCCAAAACCAAACTATATGCCATTTTACATTGAAAAATGTAATATTTCAAAACAAAACAATTTTTATTTGGGATTTATAAAATTATCAAATAGGGTATTTTTCTTTGTTTTTCAAACCAACATTTTTCCAGGGAAAATTTTGAGAAATTCTTAGTCTAAAACTTCTGACCCTCTGGTGAGGTATGTACCCCACACAGGCAATGAAAGGCTTAATGTGGGCCTGAGAGGTAATTTATACCACATGGCTGCGCCTGGGGATTGGGCCATCCCTAAATAAAGATGAAGCATATCTTGGGAGAAGCTGAGTAGTGGTAAGAAGGAGTATGGCACAGAAGGGAATTTCAGGGACAGAGAAGAACTCTGCAATCACTCTCTTGGGTAACAGGGAGTAGAGATTACTGAGAGAAATAAGAATGTCCCTACAGGGGACAAAGAGTCCGGAGAAGGAGCTGGGGAAGAACCTGAAGAAAGGCCTGCGGTAGGAATGAGTCCAAGGAGGCAGTAGAAAAAGTTCTGACATAGAAGACCTTGCCTGCTTGTCTTAGGAGCTGTGAATTGGAACTCAGTGGACTGAGAGGGACTTGGTTTCCCTTTCATCCACTGGAAAAGATGATGTAGAAACACCACGTGGGAGGACTAGGGAATTTGGAGTCAGGTCTCAATGGAAAAAGCCTGAGAGCCATCACTCTGTACAAGAGCAGGAGGACAATCCAGCAGAGCACAGAAAGGGATGAAGAGTCTGTAGAAGAGTAAGCCCACTTAGGGGCAAGGTGTTATGATTTTTTTAGTTTAGTTTATTAGACTCTTTGTTTATCCTGGAAGGGGTAAGACTACAGATGATCTGGTTGAAGGGCTGAGTAACAAGAAAAGGCAGACAACTGTAGGGACAGAATTGCCATGTACAGGAGGGACTTGATGAGGAAAGAGCCTGATACAGCATGTACAGTCACCAGAGATCATGCTTGAAGTGAGTATCATCTAGATATAGTCTACATATGCCTTCTGCATTGTAGGGAGTGAAATTCAGACTGCATTGAAGTCAATCGGAGTTGACTTCATTGAGTTAAGGATTTCATTCATGCTGAATGACCATAGGCAGTTTCGTCTTAAGGCTTTTTTCATTTCTGTCCAAGTAATCAATTGAATTACTTGACTGCTGCAAGAGCTTAAATAGTAGTTCTCTCTATTTTGAAGCTAAATCTTAAAATGTTTTGAGAATCCATTAAGTTAAATAAGCATAGTACTTCTTAGGTGCATTTTGCCTTTTGTAAATGCTTTACAGTAACTTTAATATCTCCTCCTTACTTTGCTGTCCTCTAATCCCAAATTCATTATGATATTGAATACTTTGCTGCATTTTTAAACTCCATTGGCTCTGAACATTGTTCTTCAGCTCACTGTTCCCTCTCATCTATGTCAAAAATATTAGTTACAGTTCTAGCTGAGAGTCTTATGCCTTCTGATTTAAAGAGAGTTTTGGTCCTTATCCCATTTCTTGTTTGGACTGGGATACTTTTCAGTTGTTCAGATTTTGTGTCAGGCTTAATCCTCCCAGTCTTTATGGATTATTATTGCACCAAGTTTTTCTTTCTATTTTCACAAATTCTCAGCTCCTTCTTGTTAATAATACAGATGGCCTGTGATGGGATGGGATCTGAGTTACTACAGATAATTCTTTTCTGGATATCTGGCTGGTGAGTCTTGCCCACATGCTCAGGGTTCAGCTGACTGCCATATTTGGGGTCTGGAAGGAATTTTCTTCCAGGGCAGATTCATA
Source organism: Dermatemys mawii (assembly GCA_007922305.1). Classification (NCBI taxonomy): domain Eukaryota; kingdom Metazoa; phylum Chordata; order Testudines; family Dermatemydidae; genus Dermatemys; species Dermatemys mawii. The sequence continues at coordinate 765,872 of ML677351.1, forward strand.
GAATTATAGAATAATAGAATATCAGGGTTAGAAGGGTCCTCAGGAGGTCATCTAGTCCAACCCCCTGCTCAAAACAGGACTAATCCCCAACTAAATCATCCCAGCCAGGGCTTTGTCAAGCCTGACCTTAAAAACCTCTAAAAATGTCTAAGGATTGGCAGAGGCCCTGGAGGTTTTTTGCCTTCCTCTGCAGCGTGGGGCATGGGTCACTTGCTGGAGGCTTCTGTGCACCTTGAAGTCTTTGAACCATGATTTGAAGACTTCAATAGCTCAGACATAAGTGAGAGGTTTATTGCAGGAGTGGATGGGTGAGATTCTGTGGCCTGCAATGTGCAGGTCAGACTAGATGGTCATAATTGTCCCTTGTGACCTTAAAATCTATGAATCTATGATTGGTAAACTATAAACAAATTTATTTTCAGAATTTAAATGAAAGTTAACCTACTTCAGGTAAATTGTAATGTATTAGTATTCTGATGTGCATGAATTACAATTAATTTAAGGGGTGGCTTGTTTATTTATAAGGTTTATTTGTAAAGTGGTTGGATAGAAGAAGAAAACAATAGGTTATTTCTTCTGAGATGACAATGATTACCTGTGTGCATGCAGTAATACTGGTATTCAAAACATTTTGGTGGGGGAGTAAAGCTAGACAATTTCCATCAATAAATCTTTTTTTCTTAAAAGAGATTTGTCTGAAAAATTAAATGTTTCTGTTTCCCTACAGGCATAAAGCACAGGAAATACACTGCCATCTGTTCCATTTACAGTACTTATTAAGGAAAAAATGGGCTATTAGAGAATTTAAAATATTGGGAAGACATTTTCCTTAACACTCTATAGATTATCTGTATATAAGCAACAGTAATGATTTTGAATTCCTAATGAGCAAAATTATTCTTCATCAGTTCCTAAAATAGATCAAATTATGTCCAGTAAGGAGAGAAATGTTTTGGTACAATGACTCTCTCTGCCTTATATCTGTAATTACTCACAAAAAAAAGTGCTAAAGGAATATTATTGGAGTTGCAAAGTCAAGCATTCAAATTAGGAAAAGCAAGAATTAAGGTTGCCTGCATAACTTTAATTTGGCCCCTTTGTGCATATGCTTCATGATACAGTTGACAGTCTTTAATTAACAAGACCACAAACCTGATCACAGACTACTTTTTTTTCCCCCATAGGATCCCTATCTCATTCAGTGTACAGTATAGCCATTGTTGACTTATGAGCATCTATTTAATATGTTGTCTTGTCTTTGTTCATTGTTTGCTCTTAGTTGCTGCGTACTGTTCAAACCTTGTGCTGAAGACAGAATTAATAATTTCCTCATAGGCTTTTCTGTGGTGTTCATTGCTTTAGTACCTGAGTGTTTCATTTTAAATTTTCCCTGTGAAATAGCAAACTGCAGCACAGGCAGATCGAAATCAGAGGTTTTTCCACCTATTTTGGGAGGCCAATTTGAAGCACCTAGGGCTTGAGTTTTCAGAATACTTCATATTATATAGCATTTAATATATTCAAAACACAGCTTCCATTTACAGACAATGGGCTCAAGGTAGACACCTAGGACTTTTCTACCCAAACAAGCTGGGGTGTGAATCTACCCTACACTAGCCTACTGCAGTCAGTCTGTATGGTGTGTCCTGCTGATGCTCATTAACAGTTCATTAATTTTGAGCTAGTCCTGTTTCAAAGGAGAGTAAATCAAAGCACTCTAACAACCTCACACGCATCAGCAGGTACACACAGACTATGGCAGGCTAGTGTGCGGTAGATTCACACCGAAGTTTGCCAGGGTCTAAGTGCTTACATAGACAAGGCCCTAGAAAATGAGAACATAGTTAATGACCATCTGTGAAAACTTTAGTTTGTGTCTTGTCCAGCATAACGCAGAAACTGTGTTGCAGATGCCATGACAGAATGCAGTTATCCAGGGCAGCATTCAACTGCTCTGGCCAGTCTTTTCTCTTCTCTTTCTTCGGTCCTCGGTCTCCAGAAAGAGACCTTTCATTTCTGTGACAAAAAAGGCAGAAATCTTACAGACAGATCTCTATGCAGCTCTGGTCTACCACCAGAGCAGGTCCATCCAGTGCACTGAATGACACATTTTCCTTCTGAAAAAATAGCATGTAGTCATGTAATTAAAGATTTTATCATTGCATATTTGCAAAGGGGCTGAATTAACGTTGCAGAAACAGGATGGAACATGTTCATGTGGATGATGCATGGACAGATGGTCCATAGGAACTATGAGGGGATGGAGAATGCTCAGTGAGGACAGAATTCTTGGTGACTTCAGCTGTCAAGCTCTAGCGAGTCTCTACTGAGCCTGTGCAAACAGTCTCCTGTCCATCCTCGTCTCCCCCCTTCTCCCCTCAAAAAGGCTTTTAGAGTGGCCAAATTAGGTCAGATTTTCACAGGGATGGCAAAAAGCATATCATTGACACAAAGACCACCCCTTATCAGATTTCAAGTTTCTGTTCTAAAGCTCAGAGATACTTGAGGTTTCCACAGAAAGATCACCAGAAATTTTTTAACTCTGAAAAACATTTTTGTTCTCCCTCCACTCCCACTCTCCCCGACTTATTCTTAGAAATGGCTGAACCATTTTGGTTAACATTGCTGGTGAAGACATGCCCCTCAATCAGAGCAAGTTCAGATTCCACAGGGATTAAAAAGATTAGGAGCCACAGGACCTTGTCTACGCTACTGCTCCTGTTTCTACTAACAGCAGTGTATCACTTGTTTGCAACAGGCTTATATTTCCCAAGCGTATATTTCTAAACAAAAATCTCTTCTGACATAAATATTTCATCATAGTTCTGTTGCATAGTTGGACATAAACATTGCAAATATGATGAACAACAGAACAATAATGTCAGTTAGTTACCTTAATCTAATGTAAAATTAAATTGATAAAGAAAGGATAAAGGCGTGGTGGAAACCATGAGGTGGAAATAGGTAAGAATCCTAATGCCCATAATCAGAAATATTTATCAATATTTTGGGTACTGAACTAGCTTTATCATGGCAATATTCAAGCCATTTCTTAGATTCTTCTTGTTTTTAATGTTCTTATAATAGTTTCATAAATCAATATTTCCATACTTTGTATTAAAAAATACAGGGTTTAATGCTGCAGTCATTGCTGCTTGGATCTAGAAATTGATGCTTCTAGAGATGATGTTAACAAAATGTGTATTATGAAAGAATGAATTGAAATGTCTGATCAGGTTTCATAGTAGCCGGACTAAGAGCATAGATTTGACCTTGTTAATAAATTAGCTGATCACTCAAATCCACAGGTGTTATGTATGCAGAGGGCAAGCAGGATTAGGGCCAGAAAACCAGCTGAAACGAACAATCTCACTTTTAACTACTCTTTGAGCCATGTTATTTTTCCATCCCTGTTCTTTAGAAATTCGAGCTGAATTTACAAAAATAAGGTGAAAATAGATTGCATAGTAAAATCACTAGAGGTCAGATTCTGGTTACATAAATCCACTATGTTTTTGTCCTTCTTTGTGTCTTTTTAAATTAAATAGGTAGTGGGAGGGAAAATTCAACTTTCTCTTCATACATATAAATATCAAAATACAGGAGCTCCCTTTGCTGAAAATGATAATATCTAGTAAATTGCTAAATACTCTTATCTTCCACATAGGCAGACCTGTGTAGTATTGTGTCCATTTCAGCTAGATTTTTTTTAAAAAAGTATTTAGTTTTTCTTCTGGCTGCAACATAACACCTTAATGGAGGCTGTCAAGCTATGTGCTTAATGAACAAACTATACTTATCTCAAGTTTTTCTTTGTATTAGCTGGCATAGATGTAGGCTATAAAATGTTTGGATGAATAACACAAGCCTTTGGCCTAATATAATCCTAATATTTTAACATATGCTGTTGAACTAGCAAAATTATAATGGTACTCCTTTAAATCATGCTCTTGGGAGCAGTCCAGTTGGTTTAAAGCACTCATATGTAAAGTCCCTCATCAAGTTGGATTAATCTTTTTAAACTTGGCAAATTAGTTTTCAATTGCTGCTATTTCCTAGCAAAACAATAGTTCCCACCTCAATTAATTTCAACTGGACTTTCATATTGGTGCCAGTGGGATGACCAATGCTTAACTTGTTACTGGGGGTTACTTTAAAAAAATTAGGATATGGACACATTCATAAACAGTGTTTTAAAAGATATTTTGCTCACTAGGCAAGATGTCTTTCACACAGAGGCTTCGTCTACATTAGCTGGGGGGATTGACCTAAGATACGCAATTTCAGCTATGTGAATAACATAGCTGAAGTCAGCGCATCTTAGGTCAACTTACCTGGCATCCTGATGGTGGCAGTGGTCTCCTCCATCGACTCCGCTTGTGCCTCTTGGCGAGCTGGAGTTCCAGAGTCGACGGGGAGTGCCTTTGGGCATCGATTTATCGCATCTAAATGAGACTCAATAAACCAATCCCTGATAGTTCGCTCACTACCTGTTGATCTGGCGGCTAGTGAAGACATACCCAAAGATACATAACATTAGTGAAAGTATGCAGGTGCTACAATCTTGTCACTAGTAACCTTGGTTGAAGTTATTTAAGATATAAACTAATCAAATAGGAACAGGTTCCCAATTGTTATTCCTTTTTTCATCTTTTTGTAGAGACCAATTATTTACAAGAAACATTGAGTCCCTGGAATATAGGAAAATCCTACTCAAAGGCAAATCTCTTTCTAGCTTCCTAGAGAAAAAACGTCTTTCTCCCAATGTAAAATACAATTTCATATTTTCAAGAAATGTTAAGAAACAATAAGGAAATACATTCTTAAATATTGAGGGTATGTGAAATAAAATTAATTCACTTGAATTATATCAAATAATAAGAAAACTGAATCATATTAGAATATTCTAGTTTGATTTGCATGGGTTCCCAAACTTGTTCTGTGGCTTGCACAGGGTAAGCCCCTGCCTGGCCGCAAGCCACTTTGTTTACTGGAGTGTCCATAGGTTCAGCCTCTCGCATCTCCTAGTGGCCGCAGTTCACCATTCCTGGCCAATGGGAGCTGCGGGAAGCAGCGCAGGCCAGGCCATCACTTCCTACAGTTCCCATTGACTGGGAATAGTGAACCACAGCCAGTGGGAGCTGCAAGCATCCAAACCTACGGACATTCTGGTAAACAAAGTGTCCTGCGGCCAGGCAGGGGCTTACCCTGGCCAAGACACATAACAAGTTTGGGAACCTTGGGATTAGTCTAAGAGAGTGGATAAGATGCTGGTTGGATCACTGGGAGGGGAAGTGCTGGCGGGGAGGCAGAAGACAAATGAAACAATGTCTGCATTAATAACATTTATGATAGAGGGTAAAAACCACTGTATAGCTCCAGGCATCTTAATAACACATAATAAGCACAGGAACAGCTTAAAAGATAAAATTGGCTAAATTGTCCTCAAACAATGTGGCACTTTAAATAGCAACATAAAATAGTAGAAATAATAGTGTGATAAGATATATTATTGGGCAAGAGTGCTGATCCAAATGGATCCCTGAAAGAAACTGAAGTTCCTAGCTTCCAAATTGTCCTCTTTTCTAGATAGGGTATTTAATATTTAACCAAAAGGGAAAATCTCTTTTTCCGTGTCTGTTGTTGGAATAATATTTTCACATAAGGAAGAGGATAGCCATATACCTGGCTTGTTTATCTCATTATGCTATAATAAGTGTAGCATCTTTCCTAAAATTCTGGCAGTTGGATTAGAAGAAGTAATTTCTGATCCTATGCACACAGACCAAGTTGGGCTCATTTGAGAGCAGAACTCAATGGATGTTGTGTGCAGGATTGGGAAACCTGATCCACATGATATTATCCTTCGGTAACTCCTTCTGTACATACAGAAAAAAAAAAAAACCATTAAACTTGATTGAGTGGAGTTACCTGTTGCAGCTATTATTACCTATGGGCTTTATGGGAAATTTGGTAAAATGAATCTGAGAACTATGCCATCTCAAAGAATAATTATCAGTGGAGGTAAAACAGTTTTAGATGGCATTAGGCAGGGCATTGGAATCAGAGCTGGACAAGACACTAATTTTTCATGTTGTGGGGAATTCCATTATTTAATTTTATTTTGTTCTGAGATGGAATGTAAACAACAAAATATCAAACAATTTTGAAAAAGGTTTATCAGATTTTGAGTATTTTATTTTATAAAATTTTTAAAAATGAAATCAAAATTTAAAAAATTAGGCTAAATTCCCAAAAGAAGTGCTCTTTTTCATTTTTTCTTTCTTTTGAATGTGATGTTTATCTTGTGAGATTCCAAACATTCTACCACACACCAAATTTGAAATGTCACATTTTATGTAGCATTGAGAAGTCACAAGTATGCCTGTGAAGGAATCAGAATATTGAGGGAGGAAAATCTTCCATTCTCTTGTGCATCAAATATCCATAATGCATTTAATCTTGCAAAATGTTCAGGGGGCTAGTCAGCTTTCCATCAAGGTAGGATTAACTGCAAAACATTATTTGAAACTGATCGACCTTAGGACTAAGTACCTGATTATGATCCCAATTAAACCATTTGTAAAATTCCTTCAATAGGATCAGAAATAGGCCCTAAATGCCTACATTTATCTTATGAGTTGACAATATTTGCTTAAAACAATTTTATATGTGACATATCATTATATATTTGATATAAAGAAAATAGACTTCATTGTCATGCTTTTAATATTTCTTAACTAAAGAAAATATTTTTTCATTGTCAAGACAAACATGAACAATCAAAAACCAACCTTTTGTCTTTATTGTTTTATACTCATTGAAGAACACTGTCAAATGTGTAGAAGGTGACTAAAATTTTGCACCATAAAAGGTGAGTGGAAATCTTAATGTTTTCAGTCCCCCCCTCAGTTGCACAGTATTGTTACTGTAAGTTGATGAAATCCATTGCGGGGTTGTTTGTAAAGTTAAGCATATGCAAAGCTTTGAATAATAAGGGACTCACAAGGTATATCCATGCTTACCTAAACACACATGCCTATGTGATCAATAATTTTATTTCTATTCATCAAAATATTCTTCTGCTCCATTATTGCATTCAGACTTGAAAAACTCATAGTTCTCTAAGCTATTTTGATATATTGATGTGATGATCTCTGTTTATCTAACTCCAAGTTTCCTCACTGACCGTTTATTTTTACCTATTTGCTGGTTGGCCAGATAAGAAGGTGCATGTTGCAATCTCCACATGAGTAAAGTGATGAATCAGATCTTTGGGTAGGTCAGTTCTGTTGCTTTGTCATTTGATCCAACTCAATTACTGATGAGCAAGTTTCACTCTTGCATCCGACGAAGTGGGTATTAGCCCACGAAAGCTTATGCTCTAAAAAATTTTTAGTCAGTCTTTAAGATGCCACAGGACTCTTTGTCACTTCTGCAATTCCAGACTAACACGGCTACCCCTCTGATTCTTAAGTTTCACTCTGTGACCTAGGATAGGTTTGCACAGCAATAAAACACCCATGGCTGGCCCCTGATGTCAGCTGACTGAGGCTCATGGGGCTTGGGCTGCGGGGCTGTACAGTTGCAGTTTAGGCCTTGTGGGCTTCAGCTGGACTCCAGGTTCTGGGACCAAACTGCCTCCCAACCCCCCTCTCTCCCCCGGCAAGATCCAGAACTCTGGCTCCAGGATGAGCTCAAAGGTCTACAATTGTATAGCTCAGCAGTATTTTCACACATGAAATCTGTTCTCTGTCTCTCTTGGAGCTGCTTAACAACTGATCCATCAGAAGCCTGTGTGCAGCTTAAAGTATCCAAATACATGACAGACATTGGAAAACTCATCAAGGAAAAGGAAGGGCAAGGGTCACACTAAACTGATAAGATTTGCATTTTAATTTAATTTTAAATAAAGAATCTTAAACATTTTTAAAAATTGTGTTTACTTGACATACAACAGTAGTTTAGTTATATACTATAGAATTATATAAAGAAACCTTCTAAAACTTTAAAATATATTACTGGCATGCAAAACCTTAAATCAGAGTGAATAAATGAAGACTCAGCACAACACTTCTGAAAGGTTGCTGACCCCTGTACTAAAGGAACACTGATACAAACATCCCACTTCTTTTTTTTTATCTCTCTTGAGGTTGGGGGAAGGGGGAAACTGAGAGAGAGTGAAAATTGAACTAGATGGAATTAAATTAACCACAATAACAGTCTTCAGGTTGTAGTTACAGTCAGATCCTCAAACATATTTAGGCATCTCACTCCCATTGAATTCAATGAGAGTTAAACATCTAAAAACCCTTTGAGGATCTGGGCCAATATGACTAAATATTATTGATTTTGATCGATCTTGCAGGATCAAGGCCATGGTCACCAATACTAGCCATGTTCCAACTTCTGCAATGTTGTGAAATCGAGCCCATTGTACTCAAAATGTTCAGGGATTGTCATGTTACTATATGTATTTAATACAATATATACATCTACTCTAATAATAAGCTAGATAAAAACGTGTATGTGTATGTATGCGTTTGTGTGTGGGTATATGGGATGGACGGGGGGAGGACGGTGGCAGTGTTTGTTATTAATCATAAAAGGTTGTTATTAAACATAAAGTTTAGTGAGTCCACATTTTAAATGGAACTTAAAAACATACTAAGTTAAAGCAACACTAGTTCTGGTAATAATGACTTCTTAGATTGAGACCTCCTTTTGTTGGGAAATTTTGACACTTGTAGAAAGAACAGCTTCTCCTGGGACTTTATTGGACTCTGGTTCTGCCTCTCTGTGACTTCAATCTATAAACCTTTCCATTTTTTTTATGTGAGTAAATCATTCAAATGATCTGCCTCCTTCAACTGCTCTTGGTAGCAGAAAGTAAAGAGATACCAATCTTTTTACTTACCCATAAAAAAGTCAAGAAAACAAAAGACAGGATAACAAACAAAAAACTAGAGCTAACATAAACAGGTACAGGACAGTTTCTGCCACTTATTGGAGTTGTGAGTGGAATTGGGTGCTCTTAATACATAGATGTGCTCATGTCTCTAAAATTCCTTCTTACATCAATGAGCCAACACTGCTGGCTTCTTCTGGTTCCAGGAGTTGAGTATGCAGGCAGGGGCTAGAACACTAAGGTTATATTTTCTTCTAAGTCGAGAGTATTCAGGCTATGCTTTCTGTAATATATTGAGGAAGAAAATAAAGCAAACTAATTGTACAGTATGGATTCTGTAGTTAAGTTTTCCATCTCTATAACTCTCTATAGGGTTTTAGTGAATGGGTTTAATGAGAGCCTAAGGGGGAACCCAAAAGGGTACCCACACCTACAGAGCCAGATACTCAGGCTGGGTGAAGTCCATTTTGTGCTGCTTTTAACTGGGAGTAGAAGAAGGTGGGACTCTCCAGTGATCCGCAGCCAGCAGAACCAACCCTAAGATAATATTCCAGCTCTATTAAGAGTAGCTGTAATTTATTTTGCCTTGTGCTAGCACTGGTGTAACAGAAAGGTAGCCTAAAGGAATGTGATCTTGGCACAGCTGACAATCAAGTCTTTAAATTTGAATAATCACTTTCTGAGTTTGTAAAAGTCCAGACACTGAAGTTTCAGATTAGTTGCTGTTAATTACTTTTAATCAGTTCTTCAAACATTTTAGAGATCCAGATCCACATCTCCAGATCCAGACTTCGTAAGTTTTAAACTGATATGTGAAATGTTTGCTTCCTTTTTTCGAGGTTTCAGATGTTGGTTGCTTCAGAGCATATCTGTCTACATCATGGTAAAATACATTAAATGAACCCAGAGACATTTTTTAAAATATTTTAAAATCTGTTAAACTCTTCTAGCTATATTAAAATATTATTAATGTACTTAAAATATCTTTTCATAAACCTTCAAGTAGAAAAGTTCCATTTAAACTGGAAAAGTATTCCTCTGACTTTGATGGGGCTTTGTGTAGTAAATTAGTAATTTATTTAGGAATACTCTACAAATAAAACAGAATAACATGATAGATGGTTCACTTCAGGAGTTCTGAGCAGTTGTGGCAGCTTTATCACTCTCTAGTTTCACAATATATCTCGAAGCTTGTGGAGCTAATGTGGTGAGGGAGGAGGGGTCTGGAGAGGAGGGCATCCAGGCCATGGCCCAGCTACTTTTTTGGCTGAGCCAAACCTGAGTAGCTCTGTGACTGCATGTGACAGGTTGCAATGCCACCTACTCAAATTTGGAGATAATGGGTGTAAGAGGCTCATGTGTCAGGGGGTCAGATACTTGAGAGATGGAAGAAATGCATCAGGCACTGGAAGACAAATTTATGGTCTTACCCCTCCCTCCGCGCATACTTTAAAGGGCACCCACAACCTCTCCACCAAAAATACTTGAGCTCTTTATATATTTATTTCAATATTACTTTGCTCGACAAGAATATTTAATATTAAGAAAAGTAGACGCTATATACAAAGGAAAAAATTAGTTGGTAGATAGAACAGTTTGAAAAATTTCCAATGGAACAGGTTTCTGTCAAAAAATGCTGATTCAATAAAATCAATATGTCTGCTGGGACCAAGGTGATTTCAATTAAATTTCATTTTTGAAAAAAAATGGAAATGGAAATGGTGTTTTGACACTTCACCTTTGATTTGGGATGCCTTTTTTGTTTTGAAATGTATTTTATTTTATGGTTATAAATTAAGTCAGAATCAAAGTGTTTCATTTTAATTCTATCTAAATGAAACATTTCCATTTCCAACATTTTTGCCCCCAAAATTATTTTTGAAGAAAGGTTTTTCTTGAGTTTTTGTTCTGGAATGAAGACAGACTTTGTCCATTTCCAGTGAAATGGAAATTCTGGTATCAGCACAACTCTACTAATAATCTGATCCAGAGCAGACATAATCAGTACTGTTCTATCCCATTCTTGTCTTTTCCTCTCTTTTTGTCTCTTGGCTTTGCTGAACTCTTTCAAGGGATACCAGTCTCTGATACTCTACTGTTACCTTACGAACAGCTCATGGCTGGGTGGTAAGAACAGAAGTAAATATCATGCATACTACAATATACCACTTCTGACTAAAATTTATTTTCATACTGCAATCCTATTGAACAAGATACTTGTTTGTTATTCAAGACCAAGAGTTCAATTAGAACTAATTTGATGGCATGTACAGAGAAAATGTGATTTAAATGACCCCTCATTTATCCAAATTGCTGATCTGCCTATGTAGCTCAGTGCATATAGATACAAATCAACTGGCACCTCGGTACCTTTTTCTACAAATTCCATGCAAATAACCATATTCATGTAACTTTTAATTGCCTAAAAGTCAGGAAATTCAGAGTTAAAACTGAGGCACTCACAAAAGAGAGATCTGGGAGAAAGTATCAATAAAGAAAAATAGAGCTTGTAAGTACATACAGAATAAATACAAATAAAAACAATTTTTGATGAAAGGTTACAACTCTGAGGCACATATTTGGAGTTTAACCTATCTCCAGAAAAAAGAACATTCTGTGTATTAATAATAAATAAAAAATCCACCAGGTGGCCAAGACTGAGAAGATCCAGGATGAAAGAAACAAGATACACAATGAAAGTTTCATCAGGCTCTTTTCCAGCTGTGGGGGGAATAAACTTTAAAAAAGCTGATGGATCTTCTTTTTTTTCATGAGGCAAACTGCTGCTGTAAGAGAGCCTACATGGGCTAAACTTCTGTGCCCAACACAAGTTGTATTTGTCTAAAGTTAGCAATTATGGCAGATTGTTCAATGTTTTCATTTCAATTGGCTGAAATCTCAGATCAAGGCTGAGGTGCCTTTTTATGTTCTGCCTACTTTTGGGCATAACCTGATACCACAGCAGTTGGTGCTGCATAAAAGTGAAGTATGATGGGTGTCTTATTGAGATCCAGGAAGTGGGATCCCCCACAGCCCAAGGGGAGGTCCACAGAGCCTGGAAATCAAGTGATTTTGGGGGAACTACTAATGAGATAACAGGAACAAGAGTGGGGTCAAAGGGTCAAACAGAGAGAACCTGACAGGGACACCGAGCAGAGAACCCTGGTGTCAAGGGAGCCAAGTATGATGGATGTAGCGGGGTGGCTCCTAAAAGAAGAGGGTTAAAGCAGCCCAGCAGAGGGTTGCAAAAGTGAAAGCAGCTGGGGTGGAGCAGTCACAACTGTGGCTCAGTCAATTAGAGCCCAGCTGTCCCTGATAAAAGGGCTGAGAGTTTGGTGCTCAGTTAGTCTCCTCTAGCTGTGGAGGGAGATGGGCCTGGCTGCTGGGTAGCTTGAGAAGGTACATGGAGTGGAGCAAGGCTGGGGGAATGCCAGAGGAGGTGAGGCATTCCGGCCTGGAAACCCCCCAAGCTTCTGGCCTAGTAGAAGGCCAAAAGGGGTACTGCGGTTGGAGGGGGCAGCCCATGGATAGGTAGAAACAGCAGGCCCAAACCCCCTCTTGCCTGTGATGACTGGCTTACACAGACTGCAGTCGGCCCCAGTGAAAGAGGACTTGATTGTGACTGGCAGTAGCCCATAAGCTGAGGCAAGGTGGGGGTAGCGGGTGGAGGTTCTGCAGGGAGGGGAGACCCAGAGATTTGAGGGGGAAGCATCCCAGGAAAGAGGGCACCGCTACCATGGGTAACTCTTCTAACTCTACTGAGATGATAGAATAGCGTGCATGTATATTAGGGACGAGGCCTCAAAACTGACACTGGGCTGCTCCTCTTCCTCTCCCTGATTTGGAAACTGCAGGATCATGGGAAAAGTGCATGAATTGTCCCTAAACAGCTTTGCATAAGATAGACTTCGTTGTCTCCTCTGCAAATCTTTTTTTAATCTCAACTACCACTATTAGATGTGATTCCAAAACAAAGTTGCTGGGATTTTTTTGTTTTGTTTTGTTTTTTGAGGTGGGGAGAGCATTTGTTCATGCACATTTTCAGTTTCCTGTCTCTTTGTTCAAATCCCGAGAGACTAAACATAGCACTAAGTAAGTACTAATACTCTTTCTTGGAAGAGTGGCACCTTTTTCAAAGACTGTCAGCAGTCCAGGAAGGAATCCTTAACTAAGGTGTATTGAGCATCAGAGAAGCTCTGTTGTATCACACTGCAGAAACAAAGAACTAGGGGAGCTGCTTGTGAGGAATTATCATTCCAAGGGCATTGTCTCATTTTAAAAACAACCAAAAATACAGGAAAATGTGACATCAGTTTTGTCATGTGAGTATATTATCCAGGGAGAGGGTATCTTTCCTGGACCTGTTGTGCTGTTCTTCTGTGGCAACGTGGGGGGAGATAAACAGTTTAAAAATTAGATTTACATGACTATTTCCTGTGAAATTGCTCTCATCCATATCCTCTTAATTTCTGGTGCACTTTGAAAGGTGTTTGGAGCCTACCAGATTGACTTCAATGGGATATTACCTTGCTTGAGTGAATTAGAAACATCTCTGGTTCCTGTCTCTTTACTCCATTTTTGTTTCCTTTTCTTCCTCTTTTATTATACCTCTCTTTGGTTGAGGGAGAAGGAAATACATCTATAAAGGAATAAATAATTAGAAATAAATGAGAGAGGGGAAAACAACCTTTAAAACCTAAGGAAATGTGTTTGTAAAACAACAAAAGTTGTCAGCCTTTTATTTACATTAACAGATCTAACTTCACATGTCCCTCAGAAAGAAGAGCTGGGCTGGAGAGAGAGATTGAAAATCTGATGGGCCAATAAATTATTTGTTAAAGCAGGAAGGTGAGTATTAAGGGAAGGAAGGGATGGGATGGGATCGGATGAACTAAACCGATTCTAAAGGATAACTCTGCACTGCACACTCATTCAGTGGTGGGTAGAATAGAGACTTCATGCCCCACTAACACAGGGATAAAAAGCAGTTTAAACACTGAGGCACTGCTTATGTGAGTGAAGATATGCCTGAATCCTATGAGTGTATATCAGAGTACATACCATACAGGGCTCTCTACCCACCCAAGTGCTTCTGCTCCACCTTTGCTTCTATTTTTAGCTGTGTAGTGTCTTACAGCATTGGCAGTTACTTTGCTGCTGGCTAGCAGCTTGCTGCTGCAGGAAGGAGCCTTTCCCTCATACGTGAAAGACTGACATGGGCAGGATGGAGGGAGGTAGTGGGAAAAGCCTCAGCTGCTTCCCGCTGCTCCAAAACTTTTCTCCACTGCCTCCTACCTGCCAGAGCCTTTCACTGAAGCATGCAACTACACACTGCAGTTTGATTGAAGTCTATTTTTTCAGCAGTGTGTAACTACCCATACTCAGTGCACCTCTTCAAGAGGTGTGCTGTGTAGATGTAGCTGAAATGTAAAGTTTCAAGTTCAATTAAGGAACACACAAGAAATCCCTACAAGAACTTGTTTACCCTCATTATTCTAAATTTTCTTTAAACTCCTTGCAGACATAAACTGATGTATTTATCAAATCAATACTTTGAGAAACTGTTTCTGATGTTAGATTTAGAGCTCTGACAATCTTCTCCTGTTCTTTCCCTCCCATCCACCGCCTCCAGTAATATAGTAGCAAATTTGCTCAGGTCACGGTTGTACTCTGCTTTTTTGAGCCCTAAATTAAGCAGATCAAATGAAGCCAGTAATTGCTTAGTCAAACTCTCATTTAACTTCTCTAGAAATGCTTATCCTCTTTTTTTTCTCATTTGCTTGTGTGTGCTTCATTCTGATCAGAAAATATGCGCACATATTTATTGAGTGAATATACATTTATAACCTTCTTGTGACTGTTTGAGCATCTATTTGCAAATACATTTATTAATTTCGTCCATACTCTTTACTGCGTAAACTTTTTAAAATGTGCAATATTTGTGTAAGACTGTGTGTGTGTGTGTGCTTAGACACATAGAAGTGTGGGACTGGAAGGGACCTCAATAGCACATCTAGTCCAGTCCTCGAGGCAGGACTAAAAAATAACTAGACCATTCCCAATAGGTTTTTGCCTAACTTGTTCTTATAAACCTCTAATGATGGAGATTCCACAACTTACATCCACATGATAAATTACAGAGCAGTCAGATAAAGGAATCTGTTATGCACCTTTGCTCATTTCACTTTCCCTCTGTGCCCTAATCCATCTCCCCAAGTTTTCTGGCATTCCAAACCTTTAAGCAGTGTCAAATTGTCATTAAAGTCAACCTGCGAGAGAAATGTTTACTTTTTATCCAAATATGAAATGTCTCTCCCGCTCCCAAAGGGAATTACCCTGCCTCCTCCTGTCACCTCATAAACGTGTAAGAGTTAAAAGATCCAAGAACATTCCAAAAAAACTCTACCTAACAAACTCAGCAGAATGATAATCAGAGTGGAGAAGTAACTCAAGAAGACCTTGGGGAGAGGTAACATCTTTCAAATTCACTGCTGATCAAATGTTGCACTTTTCACAGATAAACTTCCCGTTTAAATCAAAAGTGAATTGTGTCAGAGCACTGACTGATTGTTTAAGTTAGCCTCTTGGAATATTAAGCGATCTCATTTTGATTGTGCTGGAAAAAACTACGTAGTAGACAAAGGGAGGGAAAGACAGAACAGATCAGCATGGTACAGTGATGGTATGAAACAAAAATAGTGACAAAGAGGGTCATGTAGGGAATTTAAATTGACGCCACTTTGAGTAGTTTTAAATGTCTGAGGTTCGCTTATCTTCCCTTTTCCATATTTCATGATAAATGTCATTTGAAGTAATAAACAGTACAGTCCATAGCAAGCATGAATTATGAAAGTGCTCATTAGCGTCATTATAAAGTCATTGGGTCTGTCAGCAGTTGCACTTTGAATCCCCTGTTTTCTTTGTTTTATAATTTAGATGTAATCTTTTGCTCCTGGTTGAAAGATAGGTTAGGAATTGCTAGCAGAGTTTAAATGGCAGCCACAGTTATTCATCCTAATATGATATTTCCCCACTAGAGACAGTGGGATTCACTGTGAATTAAGATTTTGCCAAGCATAGGTGCTTCCAGCCACAGCCGGCTAAGGGAATTGAAAGTCCCAGGCACATAATAATACAGCACGTTGTACAGTTCCACCCCATGGCTCTGCAAAATGGCTCTAACCCTTACCTGAGTAGACTCAGGGAGTGGCACTGGGGTCTCCTATCATCCCAGAAGCAACAACAGGTGTCATCGTCCACTTAGTAGCAGCAGATGGTGGCAATAGGGATCCTTTCCCCGGTGCCCTCTGCACACAGAGAAGCAGTAGTAACAGGCCCCATAACACAGTGGGGAGAGAGGCAGAAGGCAGTGTCTGTGTGCTTTAGATGAGAGGGAGGAGGATTAAACCATAACCATTTGAAATTTCTTTGTCATATATGAACTGTGACAAAGTTCCGAGTCTGTATTTGTGGGTCCTGCGCTTCCTGGCAAATTTAGGGGCCTCAGAAACTCATCCAGGCCCCAGAGTGACCTCCCTTTCTCAGTAACTAATTAGAGGAGACAGAAAAGGGGGAGCCCAGGCCCACTCTCTACTCCAGACTCCAGCCCAGGGACCCTAATAGTATCAGCTAAGATGGTTGACCTTTTATCCACAAAACACAATACAATTCCCTGGGCTACTTCCCCACAGCAGTCCCCGCTTCTTCAAACTCCACTTCACCCTTACCTCAGGGCCTCCTTCCTTCTGTATGATATGTTGTCCAACACTGAGTCTCACCAACAGCATAACTTCCTTCCACAGCTCCTGACACCCACAGCCCACCTGACTAACTGGGAGGTTTTTATCTGTTTCAGCCAGTGCCTGATTGGCTTCGGGTGTCCCAGTCAGGCTAGCTGTTTCTACTCCTTTCTAGAAGCTTCCTGATTTGCCTGGAGTAGCCTTTGTTTGGCTATCCAGGGAACAGGGACCTACACATCCTGAGGCTGATATACCTGCCTTCCAGCACTCTCCTATACCCTTCTGGTCTGACTCTGTCACAGAACATAGAGTAATATTTCCTTGTTCAGGTATATGACACACCTGGTGACTTCACTGCAAGGAGAACTCAGTTGATATTTCAGTATAGAAAATGTGTGTGTGTGTGAGAGAGAGAGAGAGAGAGAGACAGACAGACAGACAGACAATCAGCATTCAAAAAAGGAATCTGAAAATTGAATCAGGGTAACGAGGGGGATCTGAACCCCAAAGAATAAGCACTTAATCAACTGATTGTATAAAATATTATTGTACTAGAAAAGTGTATCACGTAAGGTATTATATTAAAAACTAGCCTTGACTGTCATTGTATGCTGTATGTTTGGATTGCGTACAAACTTATGAATGTGTGCTAGAAATATGTTAAAATATGTTTTGGAGGCAGTGAAGAAACAAGCCTGCATCAGACAAAGGAATGTTGATTCACCTATCTGAATGGCTTGATTACAGGCAGAGGACAATAAAAATACATTTACATATAAGGTAAACAAAACAATCAGGAAACAAGCATTGGACAAAACAGTCTGGTGAGCGCACTGGGGGCCACACCGGTGTCTAAACCCCCAAGAAGCCTTCCTGGTTCATGAGGTAAAGACCAACAGATTGTGGGGAAATATAAGGCAAATGAAAAGTCAATGTGGTATCCATCACCTAGGAGACAAAAGGGAATAGTACTCTTGGTAGCTCGCTCAACAAAGTGTTCTTAACTAATTTAGAATTTATTGTAGGTGAGAAATTGCTTGAGGTCTAGGTTTATAATCTATTAAATTTTAGAGACTAGAAAACATTTTAACTTTTGTTTTATTGTTAATGTTTAATTGGTCTGTTATTCTGGCTCAATATCTCTTAAATCTATGTTTTTATTGATAAACTCATTCTTAGTTTTTCTATAAACCACCACAGTTCAGTATGTCAAATAGAAACTTGTCCCCTCAGCTAAGCTTTGTCTCTTTGGGGTTAAATATATACACAGCATAAAAAATCAGTTGCAAATACAAAATGGGACACATACAAAATGGGAAATGACTGCCTAGGAAGGAGTACTAAGGGCTGCAAGGGTCATAGTGGATCACGAGCTAAATATGAGTGAAAAGTGTAACATTGTTACAAAAAAAGCAAACATCATTCTGGGATGTATTAGCAGGAATGTTGTACATAATTCTTCCAATCTATGCCATGATGATTAGGAAAGAGGTGAACAAATTGGAGAAAACCCAGAGAAGAGCAACAAAAAATGATTAAAGGTTTAGAAAACATGACCTGTGAGGGAAGATTAAAAATATGGATTTGCTTAGTCTGGAGAAGGGGGACATGATAACAATTTTCAAGTACACAGAAGGTAACACAGGGAGGAAGGATAAAAATTGTTCTCTTTAACCTCTGAGAATAGGAGAACAAACAATGGGCTTAAATTGCAGCAAGAGTGGTTTAGGTTGGATATTAGGAAAAAAATTCCTAACTGAGGGTGCTTATGCACTGGAATAAATTGCCTAGATCGGTCGTTAAATTTCCATCATTGAATATTTATAAAAGCAAGTTAGACAATCACCTGGCATGATATAGATTATGGATTGACACATGGCCTGGCAGGATAAGCCCCCTGGTTGGCCGGGCCTATTTGTTTACCTGCTCCGTCTCCATGTTCAACTGATCGCAGCTCCTGCTGGCTGCGGTTCGCCGTTCCAGGCCAATGGGGACTGTGGGAAGTGGCAGCCAGCACATCCCTCAGCCCACACTGCTTCCCGCAGCCCCCATTAGCCTGGGGTAGCGAACCGTGGTCAGTGGGAGCTGCGATCAGCTGAACCTGCAGATCCAGCAGGTATACAAACCAGCCTGGCATGCCAGTGGGCTTACCTTGGCGGACCACATGCAAAGGTTGCCGATCCCTGATAATACTTAGTCCTGTCATGAGTGACGAGGACTGCACTAGATGACCTCTCAAGAGGTTGGACCTTACGGTCCAATAATTCTATGATTATTACCCAATAAATGAGAAAAAGTGACTTTTCCTGAATTGAGGCTCTTTTATCAGCTTGAAAAAATCATTTCAGGACCCAAAAAGACTATTTTATTTTTGGGGAAAATTGGCAACCCTACTCAGAATCAGCAGAGATGGATATAGATATACATATATACATATTCCTACATCAATAGTTCTTTCTCCAACCATTTGAATTAGCTTTTCTGATAGCTATAATTGAAGCTTATGTATGCCTTAATTATTTTTTCCTTTTATTCTTCCATTTCAGTCAGTAAAAGTCGAAGATAAAGAACCTAAATAAAAGACAAAAGGTACAGAGCATGATGCCTATCGTTATTCAGGTGGTTGCTTCTGTCACAATATGCCAGCGCTACCATTTCTAGCATTAATTTTGTGTTAGGAGTGGACAGATTGATATTTAAAAACAAATAAACAAAAAAAACCACAACAACTAAGGGTGCAATCCTGATCCCGCTGAAGTCAATGGGAGTTTTGCTATGGACTTCAGTGGGATCAGGCTTTCACCCATAGTGTTTCGAAAGTACAATTCTGTGTTCTGAATGGTACCTTAATCTAGACAGCTGTAAAATATATACTTAAATTTGAAGCCACAATTAGGTTTAGAAAGAAACCTAATGACCTTTTTTCTTTTTTTTTAAAAAAGACTTAATCAAAACCAAATTGTTTATAACTTATTCTTATTTTGCCTGTGTGATGGTGCTGTTCCTGGTGTGACCCACTGAGAGTGTCAGATCAGGACAAATTGCTTCACAAGGGGCAATTACAGCCCAAAGCTGGGGTTTCCCCGCCCCAAAGGGTTACCAAACCAGCCAGACAGAAAAGACTTTGGTTTTGCCCCACTGGCTAGCCACAAGTCACACAAGCAATTCCCTTAGACATTCCAGCTTCCCAGTATCACCACCAGCAGCCACCTGTCCTGGGGACAAATGGTTATGAAAACCAATACCCCAATAAAAGAAAATAGTTCTTCCCAATTCCAAAGAATCAGGCCCCAGACCCAGGTCAATATAAAAATCAGATCTTACCCACAAATCATGTTGTAGCCAATCCTTTAGAATCTAAAATCTAAAGGTTTATTATACAAGGAAAAAGATATAGGTGAGGGTTAGGAATGGTTAAAGGAAATCAAATACATGCAGTAATGGCTTGCATCAGTTGTAGAATAACTGCAGGTTCAAATCAGAGTCTCTGGAATACATTCCCAGGAGGAATGGGTCATCAATCCTTTGGCCAGACTGCCCTTTTGTAGCAAAGTCCCATCCAGAAGTAGGAGCCAGGATGGAGACTGGAGATTAAAGACAAAATGGAGATCTTTCTCTCAGGTTTATATAGACTTCCTCTTGTGGGTGGAGACCACCTCCTTCTTGCTATGCAGAGTCCAGTTGTAAAATGGAGTTTCAGAGCCATGTGGTCCAGTCACATGACTCTCCAAGATTCAGTTGCTGACCAGGTAGGCCACATTCCTGGGGAAGCTCAGGTGTGGACAGGCATCTACAAAGCTCATTGTGTAGCTGATAGTCCTTAATGGGCCATCAAGCATGGTAAGCCCAGCTAACACCAAGGATTCTGAAAATGTCCCCAACAGCCTAGCACAATATTTGAAAAGACAGATAGTATAGAGCCAATATTCATAACTTCCTCTACAAAATAGATACACACATACAGATAACATAATCGTAACCGGCAGATCATAACCTGGTTGTAGACACCTTATATGACCCCTTTTACTTAATATTTGGTGCCCTTACAGGACCTTGATTGCACCAATGATCTATATGACCCTAGATAATTTTAGTAATGTGACAGCCTGGAACTGAATATCAGTGCTATTGTTATTTCCACTTTCACTTTTCGAGAGTGTGCTTTTGGACACAAAAGACCTGATGCTGATCTCACTTTCACTGGTTGTAAACTAGTGTAACACTATTGATTTAAGTGAAATTACTCTTGATTTACACGGGGCTGCTAAGACAATCAGGTGCACCTCACACTGGTGACAAATCAGAGTACTCTTGCTGAAGTTAAAGGAGTTATTTCATAAAAGTGAATTCAGAATCAAGCATATCATTTGTTAGACACAACTTCCATTGCTCTCAAGGCAGTATCAGATATGATTTGTTTAAATAGCCTGGAAGAACAAGTAATTTAAAAGAAGTGAGATACCAATGTGCTACAGAATAGACTAATAAAAGTGGGTAATGAGAAAAGGTTATTTCACTGGTTCATTAAATTCTGTTCTTGGTAAAAATTGGTTTGTGGATCTTACTTCTCACTGTTAGTTTCTAGAAATTTGTTTCAAGTAATTTTTTGGCCTCAGAGTATAATATAATTCTTAAAAACAGAAGTCATTTAAGAAAAAAAAAAGTGAATGCCTACAGAAGGGTCTAAACAAGCTAATATTTGTGCAGTTATTCCATTGCAAAGACCTCTTATTTAGTCACCTGGCAGCTGTGACAGTTTTTATCTGGTCAGTTGATGCTATCCGATCTTGGAAAGATAGAGAGGATCTAGAACAATAGGGCTTCATTTATATGAAAAAGAGAAAAAAACAAACAAACAAGAAAAAGGTTACTTACTTGTACTGTATCTGATGTTCTTCACAATGTCTAGTCTGTGTACCTGGTCCAAAGATGGGTAAGTGCATGCCCAGTGCACACAGGTCTGAGAATTTTTTAGTCAGCAGAATCTGTCACAGCAGAGCACATACCCTTCCTTTCCTTGTATGTTCCATGAAAGTATAAAGGACGGAGCTATACTTCCACACTTAAGAGCCTGTGACATCAGGATTCCAAATTAGTGGGGATGGTGGATAAGTCATGGAATATTATATTATATATATACACACGCATACCCCTGAAATTCTCACAGTTGAATAGTATATAGACTATACAACTGCAAGAATTTCAGTTACTGTACAAGTTATTAATCTTTTTTTTCCCAAGTATTACTCCATATAAAGTATTTCACAGTTGGTGACTGTCAAGCAGTAACCCTCATTGAGGGCAGGTACATGGACTGTAACAAGGATTATCTTAATATATGTAGTCCCTGGCCACTTACACCGGCATATAGCGCGTTGTTAACATTCCAATGAGCAGATTGCTGCTTTGCAAATATCCAAGACTGGCTGGTTGACTAGAGAGGCCACAGAGATGAAACATAGTTTTTAACTTGATGATAATGCATATTGGAAGGAAAAGATAAATGCATTCTGAATCATATAGGGAAAACATCTGGCTTTGGCCACTGTCAGAGTCAGGATACTGAACTAAATAAACCTTGCGTCTGATCCAATATGGAAATTGTTAAGTAGTTGTAAAATCCAAATAGGCCATTGTCCATCATCCTGATCCAGTGCTTGGTCAGAATTCACAAGCAGGTTATATTTTTTTTAAAAAAGCATTTGATACAACAGTTTACCAACATACTGTTCTACTTCTATGATGGGACAGTGGGAATCTTTAAAATTTCTGCTCTGCAGTGATCAGAAAGCAATAGACATGGGGTTTCTTTCTAATGGACCAGAAATCAGATCTAGTGACAGTCTGAAATGCTGCGGAACACACGTTTGCTTGTGTCTTTTGCTGTTTTCACAACTGTAATATGAAGGAGACATAGTGGGGTCCAGATAAACACTTTCATTAAATATATACGCAGCATAAAAGAGTTACATCCGTGTGTTCAGAGACATAATCAATATGCTAGGACTTTCCTGTACAACCTAATTTCACTATTATCAAATCTACAGTTCCAGCCATAAATGAACTTAAATTGGAAAACAAATCTATGAACCCATTCTTTAAATACTCCTATTTTTGTTGATATTTTGGTCAGAACTATAAATATTACAGCTTATTTGCATGATGCCTAGTTTAATACTTTTCATTAATGAATTTTGAGATTAAATCATACTGATCTACATGAAGCACCCAACATCTTATTTCAAAAAGAGAGGCTCTTTCAAAAAAGAGGCTTTATTCTCGCAGTCAGAAAAAATGATAATACTATACATTTCCCACTTACATGAAAAAGTAAGTTCTTAGTAAAATAGCATATTGTACTTTTTTATCTGGTTCCAGCTTTCATGTTCTACCCACTTCAATTCCTTTTAGTCTCCAAAACACTTTTTTTAAAAAGGCTGAAATATATGTAGACTTTGCTTCTAAGTTATGGAAAATGTTTTTTGGTGTCACTAAAATATTTTCTATACTTGTCTTTTCAAGGTGGACATCTGTGCATTCAGGTACGAGTAATATCCGAGGCCCACGGGTGACTAAATCATGTCCAAACAATATTCCATAAGTGTCCTCCTCACAAAAAAAGCACAAAAATAGATGTGTTCTGCATGAAGTTGAGCTTCTAGTTAATTGTTTCCACATTTCCCTGTCACTTTAATCCAGACTGAAACAACTCATTCTATTTATTGTCTGTTCCCCTGCTTCCATGCCTTACAGAAATAAAGGAAAACCATTTTTTAAAGTAATACTGGATGTATTAAACTGTATATGGTCTGTAAAGAAACTGATATTAAATAACCAAGGTAGGTACTTTAGGGAAACAAATCTCCATCCAGGCAATGAAACCATCCTCCTATAGAATAATGGGTCTGTGCAACTATAGAGCAAAAGGTTTTAATGGTCACTACGGTTCACCTTATTTCCTTTATACTGCAGATAGTAACATTCATGTCCTTTCATTCCAGTTTAAATAGAGCGGTCTTAGCAGCACTGTTATCCTGTTCTCAACCTGAACATATCAGTTGTTTAGACAAACACACAGTGGAGTGAAATGCATTCATATTTTGTATATAGAAAAATGTTTTTATGACAGCTATAGTCTGTGATCCAACTTACTGGATCCAAGTTAAGTGTGTGTGTGTATATATATATATATATATATATATATTATTCTTAATATATAATAGCACTCACTTAAAGGAAATCTTGGGAGTTTTCAAAGATCATCGAGAACTTGTAATCCTGGAAACACAAACAGTAGCACAGAAAGAACCTGTGTCTCCTTCTATATAATGGAATAATATAAAACAACACTAAAGCCCTAGTTCAGCAAGGTACTTGAGCATTGCCCAACTTTGTCAATTAGGGAGTTACTCTCAGGCTTGCTTTTAAGAACTTTGCTGACCTGAGTTTATAGTGTAATTTGATGTGATTGCCTAATGGACATATAAACTACTAGGGCTATGCAGGAAACAGTTTTCATGTTCTGTGAAAATCTTAGGTTTCAACAAATTTCTTGTCCAGAATTGGAATGAAAAGTCAAATGTATACAATTTTTGTGAATAGAAAATCTGAAAATTATTTTTATTGCAGTCTGTGGAAATGTTTTGAAGTTTTTGAAGTGTTTCATTTTGATTATGACCTCTTTCATTTATTTTTTTTACTCTAATTAGCTTGAATGTTTAAACAGTCATTTTGAACCAGAACACTGGATTTGTTTATGTTGAAAATGGTGCAGTTAAAAAAAACCCTCAAAATTGTCAAAGTCAAAATTCATCAAAGCCTTTCCAGAAAAAAAGTCTTGCTTTTGATGATTCAGCATTTGTTTGTTTGTGGGGAGGGCAGGGTAGGAGGATAATGTCTTTTCAAAAAATTCCCGACCAGCTCCAATATAGATGTAAACTTTCTGCTTCTGTTCTGCTGTTTGAGGGTATGTTGTTCTCTGAATGTGCTTGGTACTAGTCATGTTTAAAGTAAGCCACATATTTAAGCCCTGATTGGTTAAGGTGTTCAATCATCTTTCTTCATTTATAGTATTGAAGTTTGGTGATCCTCATTTTGTATAATCTCTTACATCAAATTATACTATACACATTTTACATTATAGCTCATTTTTAGTTTTTACAATAATATAATAATTCGATCATTAACTGTTAATGACACAGCAACAAACTGAATTATTTCTAAAAACTTCACTGTTAAAATGGGATAGTTTACATTGAAATAACATGTCAGTTTCAGTTATGAGGCAAGTCTTTTCTGTAAGTGAAGACTGAAATAAATGTTCCAGAAAATAAGACAAAACAGAAGTCTCTCTCACAAATGGCACTTTTTGTTTTTTGTTTTTGTGAACTTATCTTGACTCTCTTGCTTACATGACAAATTGCTAATATTTTCTTCATTTAACCTCAGATCTGTGAAACATTTCAATTTTCTAATTTTGCTTCCAATTATAAACCAGTTGACTGTTCCTAAGGATGAAACTAATATCTAGTGATGATTTCCTTCATTTATTCATAGTAAATAGGAAAACAAAGACAGTCATAGACAAATCTAAATACAATATGATTAATAGGTTCAAATTATATTTTGCTCTGTTACGTATGATCTCATTCTTGCAGACCTGGAGCAAACTTAGACTAATGCAGCTCAAAAATATGGAATGCCAAACAAAAATGTCCCATTACTTTTCTTTTTTCTGTGAAATACTGTAATTGTTTTAAAGTAGTAAGTTAGTGAATTACCTAGCCGGGTGAAATCCTCATCCCATCAAAGTCAATGGCAAATCTCTCACTTCATTAGCACCAAATTTCATCCCAAATGTTTAAAAACACTGTTTAAAGTCCTGATGATACAAATGTTTATTATCTTTGATATTCTGTTTTGCTAGAGTTATAGATAAATCGTGTGCCACTTTATGTCAAAGTCAATAGTAACCTGAAAACCTGAAGAATCAAAATGCTTCCAAAATGTAGTGATCCTGTAAAGAGCCTTCAAAGAGGCCAAAAAAGAATGAAATTCAACCATTGATTTGATATCTAAATGTATACCAGTACAATCAGTTAAACTGCTAACATGAAATAGTCATGCAGTATAGGGAGAGATTTAATTGCATTAAATCAGGCTTTGAATCCATTGTCATTCTTAGAACATTCACCATTTTTCTTTTTCTTTCTTTCTTATTCTGTGTGTTGAGTTAGATATAATTCTGTAACACTCAAAATCACATTTTGAGTGTCACATGTTGTGTGATAGCAAAATTAATTTGTAAAGGTAGATCAAGAGTAATTATCTCTGGACAAAAATAATAGTAGCCTGAGACTTTTTGAACTGGAAGACTTTTCCAGCCCACTTCCACAGACAGCCTAGGTATTGACAATTAGTTACCAGCCATGTTATCATACATTGTATTGATCCTCTTCTAATAAAGTTGAATCAATATATTAGATTTCTTACAAAAAAGTCAGATAGTCGAGTAAGCAGTCATAAATTCTGCAGTATGGTATTAGAGCTACACACACCTCCGCTAAGTACCTTCATAGAGTGAGGCCGTATACCTGAAAAGTGAATATGTATACTGAATGGTTGGTGTGGCAAAATGACCAAATCAGCTTTTTCATTAAAGCCCTCATCCCAAATTGCTGCCACAATGTATACTTACTTGGGCTACCTCCTGTATAGCAGTCGTGATGAATGTCTGTCAAGATGCTAACTGTTGGGTACAGCATTTCTGTAGCAGCTGTTTCGATTTGGAATGTATCATTTCTTGGAGTGTCACTCAGCAGAAAGACTGTATACAAAGTGTGTGCACAAAATGTAGTGCTTATACGAGGCAGAATGGGAAACTCAGCATTGGTTCAAGTTGAGTTTAGCCTGTATAGGTTTCCTGGATGTATGATGTTATTAATTAATAAATTTTAAAAATTAAAATTAATGTTTATAGGCACTTTTAAGTGTCTAAATCATGAGGACCATAATAAAAAATCAACCTAATTTTGTAAACTGAATTCTTTCCTTTACATAGTGAACACACACCCCGGGGCCAACACTGTGTTCAGGAATTTAATTAAGCCTCTGACAGCTTGAAGACATTTAATAAAGATCCTGTACCTCTTTTCTGGAGAATAGGAGTGTTGATCCTGATATTCTGGCCAGTTTCTGATTTGGGGAACTGTATTCTGCCTACATAAATTTCCCATTAAATATCAACTTCACAAACCCCACCTCTTCAATTCTGGTCCTAAATTGTTGTGCAATGTATTTTGCACTATAGCATTTAAAGAGTAGTTTTGACAGGTAGGAAAGGAAGATATCAGTCAGCTATTTCCCATTCTCTATGAAGAATTGGAAACAGTAACTATGAGGAGGTTAGGAAACCTTTCTGAGAACAGTGAGCTGAGATAGCTGTAAGTATGGAAGAGGCAAAAAAGTAAAGCCAATGTCCAATAGAAAGGGCCCTGCAAACACACACAATGCATGGATGATCACCTCTACATTTTGAAAGCAAATCCAAATCAGAACATATTTCAAGAAGACTGACAGTTGTGGGGACTTAGACTGAGATGCCACTCTCAGTGTTTTTGATATTAATGTTCTGTATAATATACAGAGTTTTATCCCTCTACAGAAATGTAGCCAGAGAGATGTCATATCCATTCCTATAGGTGCAGAGGGATAATTTAGCGTGGGGGGAAGGCAGGTCTGCCATTGGGATGGTCAGTCTTCCAATGGATTCCTGTTTGTGGAGGCTGACCCCTTCCTGAATTGTTCCACTTCTAGGAAAGGTTAACTCGGTGTTCCTGTTAGACAAAGTAGTGTTTGTTGGTGGCTTTGAGTGAATCAGACCCAGGAAATAGACGCAGAAGAGTAATTCTTCGCTATGCAATGTATCATTCTTATATGGTCTTCTACATAATCATTTGAGTAGGAAGAAAGATAAATAATATGTCGGATGACACTTGTGGCATCAGAACACAGATTAATGTTATTAATAATGACAGTACAAAAGCCTTGTCAGAAAAAAGTCATCTCTGTAGATAAGAAATGATATAATACACATTTTCATAAAGCTTTGCAAAAAGATGCTGAATAACTGAGTGACAGGGGCATCAAGTTTCTTTTCTGTATTCTGACTAACTAAAGCCAGGTGAAAATAATGCTAGTTTTTAGATTAAAACATTTTCTTTTAAAAAGTTATCAGTCTCTGTTCAGACTGAGACCAGGGCATGTGGGAAGCTGAAATGTGCCACCACCAACCTAGGTACTCAGTGGCAGGCTGATAGTGTTGGGCTGCTATTACATCTTTTGGGTTGGAATAGTGTTTGAACCACCTCTATGTGAGTTGCACAAGGTATCAGTCCAATGAATGTGTGGCACCACCCCAGGCCAGCCATCTTTGTGGCTTTCCACTCTAGCCTAAGCAGGGCTGGCTGGGAGACCCTTTTCAGGGTATGTAGAAGTTGGACAGATTCCACTCTATCAGCTTACCCTCCCTTCCACACAGTTCATATATAGGACATAAGTGGTAAGAATGGTCTTGGACTGTCCCTCTGAATCATGGAGAGTTTTACTGAAGTGGAGTGAAAGTCCCAAATTTTCAGTGCATTTCTAAGGTATTTCTTTTTGCTTTTTGTGGAAGTTCCCTCTCTGCATGATGCATTTTCGATCAAGGAGGAGTGGATGTCACTATGACAATTCTACATTCCACAAGCATTTTCTTCCACTAGAATAGTGTATATTGCTGCATCTCAAGAAGATGGTCATTGTGACATTGCACTCTGCATAAGAAAATATGCTAATGAGTGTTAATATATTGGAATATATATGCTTAATGAAAAAGGTCTCTTGTAAAGTAGCATTACAAAGCTTATAATCTACGGAGTGTGGTCATCCTATTTGTATAAATACATCACTCTTGCATCTGAAACTACAAATATGAAATATAACCCCAAGGGCCTATTGTAGTTATGCAAAGTGTGGGCCATTATTGCTGGTTTGGAATCTTGGTGGCTCCTATTAACCAGGACAATTGACTATGGATGGCTCTGTTTGCTTGCAGGCCTTCCTGTGAGTCAAGCTGGGAATAATGAAGGTTTGGGGTCTCACAGAACAGGTGATCATGTTGCCTGGTACTGAAATCTATCTTAAACCTAGTGCTTTTCCATTTAGAAGGGGTGGGTAGAGACCCAGATGGACAAAAGATTCCTGCCTTGCATCAACGCCATATAAGGAGGTGGAGCAAAACAAAGGGGGTTGAAATCATAAGAAATCCCCTAGCTACCATCTGAGGTAGAACAAGGGCTGTACCAGGGGAAAGGACTGTGCTCAGATTAGGAAGGCATCCAGTCTGTGAAAGAAACTTATTGAAACATCTCTGAGGGTGAGATTTTATCTGTATTCAGTATTATTACTGTATTAGGCATAGTCTTGCATGTTTTATTTTATTTCGCTTGGTAATACACTTCCCTTTGTTCTGTCTGTTACTACTTGGAACCACTTAAATCCTATTTTCTGTATTTAATAACATCACTTTTTACTTATTAATTAACCCATAGTATGTATTAATACTGGGGGAGGGAGGGCAAACAGCCTGCATATTTCTCTATCAGTGTTGTAGAGAGCGAACAATTTATGAGTTTACCCTGTAGAAGCTTTATACAGGGTAAAATGTATTTATTTGAAGTTTGAACCCCATTGGGAGTTGGGCATCTCAGTGTTAAAGACAGGAATACTTCTTAAGATGCTTTCAGGTAAGCCTACAGCTGTTAGGGGACATGGTTCAGACCGGGATCTGGGTCTACAGCAGGCTAGCAGGTCTGGCTCAAACCAGGCAGAGATTTGAGTCCCAAGTCCCAAGCTGCCAGGACAGGAAAGCAGAGGTAGAAATAGTCTTGGCACAACAGCTAATAACCCCAAGGGGAATTTGTGATCCAACCTGTCACAGTCATATTGCAGCTCCTAACTCTGACTCATCAGAGAAGGAGAGGGGCAATTACACTATTCTGCCTGAGAAGGATAAGGAGTCATCCCTGGCTTTCTTTTCTGCTGATGCTAACAGCAAGGAGTGAGGGTCATTTTTATTGTAGCTGACACTTGATAGGTAAAGATGAGTTAGCCTTGCTCCCTCTTGGCCCTTTCTTTGCAGAGGGCCTCTGTATGTACACTGCCAGTACCTGCTGTATATGCAGATGCAGAAAATGGAAATATCCTACCAAAACTTTAGAAGAGGAGATATTTTGCTATCTCTTCTTATAGAAAACTGTTTTGTAATTTTTTAAAATAATTTTTAAATTAGTCCTATTTTCTCTTGGGGGGGTAGGGTGGATGAAAACAATACAGACAAAATCACTTCATTTTTAGGAATATCAGGCATATTTTACATTCTGTTTAAAGAATGATTAATTTTATAAACATGGTTATTATTTCAGAATTGTCCCATGAGTACAGTTTACAGAATATTACTGGATCAAGAGTTCCTATAAAGTCATATCTCAGTAAAACAAGGTGTCAAATATAAGTATTTTTTTGACAATGCAGATGTATCTGATGCATATAACATCAAAAGTTAATTAGATATGTCTTTCAAACATTGTGCGAGGGACTTTTATACATCAAAAAGTTAAACTCTCTTTTCCAGATAGTTATGGATTAAAAAGTAACACAGGTTCTAAAGAAAAATACTTCATCATTTTCTTTGGTTTTTGGGAAATGCTTATATACTGGATATGTGTAATGTCTGAAAATCCATAATGAACATAACGAGGAGTCCTTGTGGCACCTTAGAGACTAACACATTTATTTGGGCATAAGCTTTCGTGGGTTATAACCTATTTCATCAGATGCATGGAGTAAAAAATATGGTATGCAGATATAAATATACAGCAGATGAAAAGATAGGAGTTGCCTTACCAAGTAGTGGGAGGAAGTGGGTCAGTACTAATGAGGCCAATTTAATTAGGGTGGATGTGTCCCATTCCCAACAACTGACAAGATGTATCAACAGAGGGAAAATTATTTCTTGTAGTGACGAAGTCAGTCAGTCTTTATTCAAGCCTAATTTGATGGTGTCAAGTTTGCAAATTAATTCCAATTCTGCAGTTTCTCTTTGAAGTCTGTTTTTGAAGTTTTTGGTTGAAGAATGGCCACTTTTAAGTCTCTTGAGTGTAAAGGGAGATTGAAGTTCAATCCTACTGGTTTTTGGATGTTACAGTTCTTGATGTCTGATTTGTGTCCATTTATTCTTTTATGTAGAAACTCTCCAGCTTGGCCAATGTACATGGCAGAGGGGCTTTGCTGGCACATGATGGCATATATCACATTGGCAGATGTGCAGGTGTATGGCCCCCTGATGATGTGACTGATGTGGCTAGGTCCTATGATGGTGTCCCTTGAGTAGATATGGGGGCAGAGCTGGCAACAGGCTTTGTTGCTGGATTAGTGTTTCTGTTGTGTGGGGTGTAGTTGCTGGTGAGTATTTGCTTCAGGTTGGGGGGCTGTCTATAATCAAGGACTGGCCTGTCTCCCAAGGTCTGTGAAAGTGAGGAATAGTCCTTCAGGATAGGTTGTAGATCCTTAATGATGTGCTGGAGAGGTTTTAGTTGAGGGCTGTAGGTGATGGCTAGTAGCATTCTATTTGCTTTCTTTGTGGTGCCTGTCCTGTAGTAGGTGACTTCTAGTACCCTTCTGGCTCTGTCAATCTGTTTCTTCACTTCCCCAGGTTGGTACTGTAGTTTTAAGAATGCTTGATAGAGCTCTTTTAGGTGTTTGTCTCTGTCTAAGGGATTGGAGCAAATCAGGATGTATCTTAGGGCTTGGCTGTAGAAAATGGATCATGTGATGTGACCTAGATGAAAGCTGGAGGTATGTAGGTAAGTATAGAGCTCAGTAGGTTTCCAGTGCAGGGTGGTATTTATGTGACCATTGCTTATTTGCAGTATAGTGTCTAGGAACTGGATCTCTTGTGTGGACTGGTTCAGGCTGAGGTTGATGGTGGGGTGGAAGTTGTTGAAATCCGGGTGGAATTCCTCAAGGGCCTCCTTCCCATGAGTCCAGATGATGAAGATGTCATCAATGTACTGCAAGTAGAGTAGGACTCTTAGGGGATGAGAACTGAGGAAGTGTTGTTCTAAGTCAGCCATAAAAATGTTGGCATACTGAGGAGCCACGCAAGTACCCATAGCAGTGCCACTAGCTTGAAGGTATAAATCATCCCCAAATCTTAAGTAGTTGTGGGTGAGGACAAAGTCACAAAGCTCATCCATTGGGTTTGCTGTGACATTGTTGGGGGATACTGTTCTCGATGGCTTATGGTCCATTTTTGTGCGGAATGTTGGTGTAGAGGGCTTCTACATCCATTCTGGAAGATCACCAATGGACTGTAGTTTCCTCAGGAAGTCAGGCATGTATCAAAGATAGCTGGGAGTGCTGGTAGCTTAGGGCCTGAGGAGAGACTCCACATAGACAGTCAATCCTGCTGTCAGGGAGCCAATGCCTGAGATGATGGGGCATCCAGAATTCCCAGGTTAGGGTTTAAAGCCCACAAAAGCTTAGGCTCCAAATAAATTTGTTGGTCTTTAAGGTGCCATAAGGACTCCTAGTTATTTTTACTGATACAGACTAAAGTAGCCACCCCTCTGAAACTTGTCATAATGAACATGTAAGCAAAAAATACATTGGTCCTGTGATACAGCATGGCCAGCGGTCAGCAGGAGAGTGTTAGAGGGAAGCAAGTTTGCTAGAAGTTGGTTGGAGCACCTGGAGCCAATTAAGGCACCTGGAACCAATTAGAGTAACTGAAGCCAGACACATGATAAAAAACCCCTGCTTCAATCAGACAGTTGAAAGGAGTTGGAGCAGTGAGCAGTTTGGAGGAGTTGGAGCAGAGAGCAGTTTGGAGGAGAGTTTGAAACCAAGAAGACCCAGACCCTAGGTAGAGAGACACCTAGCTTGTATAGAGAGAGGGCAGGAAGCCCCACAAGCTGAAGGGTAGGAGAGGGAAGTAGCCCAGGGGAAGGAATAGCTAATTCAGGCGGTTTACCACTATCTTCAGGGCCCCTGGGCTGGGACCCAGAGTACAGGGCGGGCTTGGGTCCCTCCCTCTCCACTCCCCCTCCTCTAGGATACTAGCGGGGCAGTTAATACCCTGTTCAGAGACAAGAAATGGCTCCCTGAACCCCACACAAGAAGAGAAAGTGCGGGACCCATCATAATAGTGCCAGCAATTTGCCACAGTCCCAATCCTGCTTTGTTACACTGGGTCAAACCCCACTTACTTGTGGAAATATTCAAGGCACATAAAAAACCCTAATGGGTCAAAGTCTCACCTCCACTGGAAGGGCAAAGCAGCTATCATGTTAACTTAATCAGCTCATGGAGGGCTTCCCTCTGTCCTGATTGAATCTCCAGGTATCTTAGGAGGGCCACAAAGGCTCTACGTCTCCCTCCCCTCTCCCGCTTCACTTATGCAAAGGACTTGTCTGCCTTGTTATGGCTGGCCCCACTATTAAGAAGTACATGTACTTAAAGTTGGTGCAAAGCCACTTTTGCTCTCCTCACCCTGAGTATAGTTTTGACACAGCCCTGGAGGAATTTTTTTTTAAAAAAGTCTATCCATGGCTTTATTTACATACAAATAATTTGTAAAGGTAGCTATTCATTGTGAAACAAAAAAACTATATTTTACAAGCGTATTAGAATCAGGAAGGAAAGCTGTTTTCATTTTCAAAATCTTAAATGGAGCTGGAATATAAAGATTTAGATTAAATATAGTTTTGAAACAATGGGATAAGCTGTTGAAAAGTAAATTGGATTTTTAAACACTTCACTTGAAATTTTTGAAGCTGCTTGGAGGATTTAGACACCCAGAAACCCTGCATTCCTTGATTATGGTAATAGCGTGGGATGTAGGAGACCTGGGTTCAACTCCCAATAGGATTTAAACAGCTTAGCCCCATTTTCAAAAGTGACTTAGGCAACTAAATCATTTAGGCATTACAACAGGGAGCAGAGCAGTGTCTCAACACCTTTAAAGATTGGAGCGTCCATCGCCCATCTGTAAAATGGATTTGATAGTGTGACACATACTGCAACCACATACAGTATATTTGGGGACCATATTGTGTTAAATTGATGAACACCATTTTTGGGCTAGGAATTGTATTAATCTCCATGGGTTGAGAGTTACACATCTCTTCCAGGAACTAAAAACAGTGCTGATAGTTAATTACTGCAGCTCCTAAGGTTGTAAACCTATCCAGAGAAGTAGCATCTGGGGTACTTTTCATATGCTGGGTTAAATGAGTATCAAAGGCCCAAGAGATACAAAGAAAGGGCTTTTGGTATAAAAGGCTGAGTTTAAACAGATCCAAGGTGTTCTTTGCAAACCAGTATGATCTTTTGTCCAAGGGGAAGTTGGATTAGGAAAAATAAAATGCAACCCTACAAAAAGAACTTGCCTTTCAGTGTTACTCTCCAGACTCCGTAATCCTTCTCTCTCTCTCTCTCTCTCTCTCTCTCTCTCTATCTCTCTCTCTCTCTATCCCAACAGTCACATAGAGTCGCTTCACCTTCTATTGTCTGGTGTCCCCACGGACATACCCTTCTTAACTACTTTAACAAAAGAGCATGAGTGTCCAGTATGGCCGTTCTTATGTACTATCTCTTGGCAGCTCACTTCATCTTTACTTCACTCCTTGAGCATTAACTTGAGCATTGAGCATTAACTTCCACTGGATTTTTGGGTGGAACCCTCCTCCACAGTGAGCAATTCTTTCCCACTCACAGGGACTGAGGCAGGACAGCAGTTAAAACAAACTGAACTGTATTAGACAAAAAGGGGGTAACATTTATTTGGTAGCATTTTAGTTACCAAATAAAAATGGAAGGAGGTACATCCCTGTCTATGTAAAAATGAAAGTTTGTAATGTTCGCAGACTTGGATGTCTTTGTTCTAAATGGCTCTCAGTCAAGAAGATGTGCATGTACACTCCTTTCTGTCATTGAAAGTGGATCAGCCTCTTGGGTAAATGAGTTAGGAGTTCTAATGCAAGACACCCATTGTGCTTGACAAGCTACAGTACAGTTCATGGGTTTGTTTAATTGGTGAGGATCTCTGCTACAGCAATTATTACCAAATTCATGATCTAGCCAAAACTTAACAAGAGGACCACATTTGTCTGAGCTATGGGCATTAGAATGAAATCAAATATAAAAGAATATCTGATGCACACCACAGAAAAATGATTGGAATCTGGAGCTTAGCTTCTGCTGCTCTTGAAAGAGCAGAATATTTGGGAATGCAACCTCAGCCTTTGGTGAACAAATTACTTTTGCATAAAGGTCAGATGGTGCCATCAACCCTCAATGGAGTTTCAAAAATTAAAAAGTTGCTGTGAAGTATAAAAACTATACAACATTAAGATAGTTGCTATAATAAAAAATTTATCAATACATCTGAACTATATATTGTTGTAGTATAATACTATACAATATTGAAAATGAAAAAAAATCCTACATATATAAAATTTCAAACTACCAAATATGTTGGCATGTAGGTACTACAGTCCCAACCCTGATAACAGTTATGCAGTAGTAAATTTAAGCACTTGCATATGTATTTGGCTAATATAACAATTGGCAAATAAATTTGTTACTGTTCAGTTAATTAATCTATTTTGTGTTTGTAAGTTTCTTGTAACCGGATGATGTTTGTTGCTTAAAACTATTTGCTGAGAATTTTTAGTAATTCTTAATCTGTTCATTAATTCATTAATAATTCACTACATGATATTAAATTTTGAGCTTAGATTGTTAGTTTATGTAATGGTAAGGTATTTTACATGTCTCAGTTGAATTAACATAATTCTTACTTATGTTTCTGATGTGAACTATCCTGATTATGGATTTTAAATTCTTTTTCTGAGGGTAATCTGCAATCGTTACTGTTTCAGCAAAAATCCCGCCCAGAGTATATTTGTCCATTAGATTATTCACAGAAAAGTTATGCACAAAGCGTATGAAATATTCACAGTGCATTATTTCACCATTTATCCAGCTCTAACTATAGTGATGTCATGTTACAAATAAGATAGCTAGCAACTATTGTTTTCATTTTGTTTTGTTTTTTAAATTACTCTCTAGGGAAATCAGTAAACTATCAGTAGTTTTGATAGATTATCTTTCACTCCCATTCCATTTTCATTTTGAGATGCCCATTCATATCATGCTAGTGGATGCTGTGGTGGTGATGATGTATATATTGGTGACCCTCACTCCAGAAAAATGCTTGCCCATTTGTAGAAATGTACCTTTTTTTTTTAAAGGATAAAACAAGTGTGTAAACCTATGCCATTATATTGATATAGCTTTTAGTATGGAATTGAACAACAATGTTAATATATGTTGATACATTTTGTAGAGCGTGACGGATTATGATAAACTAAATGAGTAAAAGACAAGAAATCTAATTATTCTCAATATTTCCTTCTCTATCAGGAAATTAAAAATGGTTAAAACAAAATCTCCCCCAGTATTTTCAAAATCCTGGGGCTTGTTTGTTAGGTGCACAGCAGATTAATAAATTTGTTTCTATAGCCATGTGTAATAAAATGCATTCTCTTTTATAACATGTTATCAGGACCACTCAATTATAGTTATGCTTGGCAAAATCAGACTTTTATTTTTTATAATTTTGATAAATAATATTGATGTTTATTTTTATTTTTTAAAATTTTTTATCAATTTAAATTTTCACTGTTGTGGGAAATTAGCGGAAGGTCAGATGATAATTATTTAATACCTGTCAATGTAAAAAGTAAAAAAAAAGTTAAAGCTTTATAAACCTTAAAAGGTTTATAAATTGTCAACATTGTATGTCATAAATACACAGTAACTATTCTTCAATTGAATTCTAATAAGCTCTATCTGTAAATTTTAATTATTATAGATGGAAATATTTTTTCATTGGATTGAATATGGGAGACATTTACTGATAAAAAAATCTATTCTTTGCAAGCCTGATTATAGCTTATACGTAGACTTCATTATACATGTATTGACAGATTTTATTATAGCAAAGTGCTTTTTTTGTGAATGTCTTTAATTTGAATTACTTAATATCAGGAATGTTCTACTGCTAACAGCTGATACAGAGTAAATGCGAGAACAGGAACCCTGCTCATGCTGCCACCAGGAAAAAAATGGGTTTTTTTTATTTTTTATTTGGTGCAGTATATGAGTGACACTTGAAAACTGTGGAAAATCTATAGAAGATAGTACGACCTTTGTAATTGTTGAAATGTGTCCCCAGTTTAGAGTCATGCAGTTTAAGGCCACGAGGGACCACCAGATCATGTAGTCTGATCTCCTGCATATCATATGCTCAGCAATACCACCCAGCACCTGCACACTAAGCCCAACAACTGAAATAAGACCAAAGTATTACAGCCTACAGAAGGCTAGACTAATACAGTATCTGCCACAAGCAGAGAATAGGAGGAACCTAGGGGTACCAGTGCCATATATCTTCTCCAAAATATGTGACAAGTGATGGCCTGTAAAAAAAAATCTAAGAAGAGGAATGCCATCTTATTTCTTGAATTAGAGTCTCTGAGTACATACAAACATCCTAAATTTGCCCATTACATTAGAAGTCACCAACAGGCTATTTGTCTGTCTTATCCTATTTCAACCATGCAAGTGTCTTTTAGAGCTATAGTCTTGAAACAAGTGTCTTTTTGAAATATAGTCTTCAGCTTTGGTACACGTTCATTATACATGTCTGAATAACGTGGAAGGCAAATTAATTTTAAACTTGACATTCCCATCATAGCTCAGTAAAATCTCATCAGTTTAACAATTTACAGAAATATATATATTAAATTCTTCATGAGGCAGTTAAGTGGAGCAGGAGGCCTCCAGTTTGGAGAAAGTAATATGACCTGATCGCATCAGTATTATTTCCTGGATAATAAACAAACATTAGTATTTACTCATATTTGTGTTATGGCCTTCAATTGCCATTTGTCTATAATTTATTGCTAGGTTAATTATTGTCAACAAATTTTACCTTTGTGTATGTTTTCTTATATATTATCAACATAACTTTATAGAAACATTCATAGTACACAGGAGTAGAACATGACTGCATTCAAAACTTGATCCTTAAAAACTATAGAGGGATCCAAAAAGAGACTTCTTAGATTGTTTGAAAAATGGTAATTATGTTGTGTAATTGTTATTTTTGTTACTTTAATGGTTTTTTAAATTTTGTGAAATTTTGTGAAATTTTCTGGTTTTGCAACCAAAAAAGTTCTTTTTCCCCCACTGTTTTTGTTTCCATTTTT
Source organism: Dermatemys mawii (assembly GCA_007922305.1). Classification (NCBI taxonomy): domain Eukaryota; kingdom Metazoa; phylum Chordata; order Testudines; family Dermatemydidae; genus Dermatemys; species Dermatemys mawii. The sequence continues at coordinate 803,896 of ML677351.1, forward strand.
GTTTCTTTCCTCAAAATATCTGAAGTAGCCCCTCACCACATATACTCAAGAAATTATCACTTTTTAAAAACAGCTTTTTTTAAAAAAAACAAAAAAATTGTAAACTAAATTTTAAACAAAACATAATTCAACCAGTTCTATTGAACACACAAATGTTTGAAACAAGCATAGCCCAAATGTATTGGACCTTTTATTGAAAATGTGAATCCAGTTGCTGGCTGGTTAGTTAGGGAAAAATCCAGGAGGCTTTGCAACAGAAGCGATGTGGTAGTCTGGATGCGTGGGAGTTGCCCAGCAGTGCTTATTCTCTGCAAAGTGTAGAGCTCTATTTGCTCCTTGTGGAGAACAGACAGGAGGGAGCTTGCCATCAGTGATCCTGGAGATAAGCTTGTTTGTGGATGGATTCCCCTTTGGATTCTGATGCCTGCTTCAACTTTTAGCTTGTGTAGCCTCTACAGAACGGTTCCATGACTGTGGCGAAGGGAAGATGATCGTCTACCGGCACCTGGGCTGGCTGTTCAGGGCAGGGACTGGGCACAAGATATTTTTTCCTTTGGGATTAGAGCTCATCACATGCCATATTTTCCAGAAGTCAGTGTTTTTCCAGAGAACAATATTTCTAGCTATAATTTATAGTTTTTGTATTGCTGTAGACAAAGCCAGTTAAATCAGTTAGTCCTGTAGACTGTTACCTATGTAAATATTCATTACTATCAAAATATTATTTAAAAATAACTGTGTAAAAGGACACCACATTCAGAAGTGTGGACAGAGTCATATCCGCTCATTTTAATGGCAAAAACACGTTTTTACTGCTTTTTTAAGGTAGTTAAACTACAAAAACAACACAAGTCAGAAAGGGAGAGCTGGATTCTATTCTTTCATTTGCATTAACAGAGATGACCTACTACATTCCAATCAGTTACATCCTTCCAATCTCATTGCCTTCAATTACAGTGTAATTTGATGAAATAGCATTGACGAAGATATGATGAGAGTCATAATTTCGCCAATGGATCCTTTAGTACTTGATTATGATGATTGATGATGATGCAAAAGAAGGAATAATCCACTTTAAGACTCATATTCTAGGTTGGTTTTATAGGATTGGCTTGTTAAAACATCTCTTTACTTATAAATTGAACAAATATGCTATGGAACTAAGGGTTAATAAACCAGGAACCTACAGTGGGGTTTATAGATACCTTTGTAGTCTCTTTAGACTCTTTGGCTGTGCCCCAAAAGTGTATGTAAGATTTTTCCCTGCTAATTACTGGTGTTTTGTCATATTTCTATTTTAAAGTAAGAAAACAAACTGTACAGTCATTAATGGAAACAGTGGAATTGTATTCCTAAGAAAAAAATTAAAAAAATACAAAAGAGTATTAAATGTAAAATCATGGAATGGATAGAGCACTTCAGTCCAGATCTGTCAATCTAGCATGTTTTATAAGTCTTAAATTCTCAAAATGTACCTAAGTCTTAAATTTACTAAAACTTGTTTTTTTTTAGAATGCCCATTCTCCAAAAGATTCCTACTTAAATATTCTATGCCTGAAGTATTTCCTTGTAAAGAAAACTGCTGTTACCTTTGTTGATATTTGGAAGTAAGGTCCAAAAACAATGTGTTTGGGAGATATGGGATTTCGGGGAATTTGTTCTTTATTGTTACATTTGTGTGTTACGATTATTGCTCTTTCAGATTTTTAAATTCTGTGATGATGATTCAGCTTCCGCATATAATTACACAAATGGATTTGTTCTCAATCCAAGTTTATACAACAACTTTCTGTGGCATTAGAAGGGTTTCTATATTTTGTTGGGTGCTTGCTTTTGCTTTCTGTGTTGCTATAGCAGCCAATTCAAACTGTCTGTCTGTTCCAGCAGAAGTATGTGCTAAGAACAACATAAATATGTCTCTAATATAGGATCAGATTCTGTATCTACCTGTTACCAAATGTAAGGAGTAGTTTAGTGCTTGTTCTAGAAATACACAATAAAATATAACTTCATCTTTAAGCATTGTAACCTTTCAGTGCTTCATTGCAAGTGCAATATCAGAGAACCATCCTCTTGCAGCAGTCTGTGGCAATGTCTGGACATTGTGGGCATCCTTGCTAAGTATATATTGTTGCTGGGCAATTTTGGACACCCTGTTCAGTTCTGAAATTGACTGGCAGGTTTCCTGATAACACCTTTAAAAACATCACAGGATGACGGCAACCTGATTTTTCTTCACTCAGTTCCTAAGGACTAGTTAGACAAAACCATTATGAGTTCATATGATTTTCACTCTAAGGGACAGAACCTGGCACTACTGAAGTTCATAGGAGTGCTGACATTGATTTAGTATTACAAGAGGGAAACCAACTTCATTTTCAGATCCCAGGTAGACTTTTCAAAAGGGACAGAAAAAAAATCATATTCTTTGCTCATTAACTGGTCTGGAATTCATTGAGAGAAACATGAAACTTCACCCTGCCATTTTTATAGTCTCTTCTTAAGGAAAGTTTAAGATTAGCAGCCGTGTTAGTCTTTATCCATAAAGAAAACAAGGAATACTTGTGGCACCTTGGAGACTAACCAGTTTATTTCAGTAAGATGTATCTTACTTCTGTGTGTTCCATTATATGCATCTGATGAAGTGAGCTATAGCCCACAAAAGTTTATGCTGAAATAAACTGGTTAGTCTCTAAGGTGCCACAAGTACTCCTCGTTTTCTTAGGGAAGAACAACTCTTTAAAATATTTTATTTCAGAAGACAGATTGTCAGAACTATTCTTATATATTGTAAACAATGGAAACTGGGTATGCCTATACTGCAATCTTACGGGTGATTGCAGCTTGGGTAGACATACCTGTCTTAATGTTACATATACTAACACTGCTGAAAAGAGCAGAGTAGGTGAGAGACACGCAAGCTTCAGCAAGGCGAGTATATCCGGGTTCCCAAGTGTTCTTGGACAGCTTGTGCTGCAACATCTACACTTCTGTTTTTAGGTGGGTGAGCATGGGTAAAGTTAGCACAGGTTTGTCTACCACAACTGCAATCACACCTTAGACTGCAGGGCAGACATACACAGTATCAGCAATTTTAAATAAACACTAAACAGATTTAAGTTTGATTAGACTCACTTTTTCCAATGGCATGATACCGTTAATAACATTGCCCACATATTTTTCTATTATTTCTACTTCTACCAGGCTGATAGTCTGTGTAGTGCAATTTTAATAGTTAAAATTGAGTGGTTTTTTTTTTTTTAATCTTGAAAAAGGGTATAATTGGACACAATTACAGGGGTAAACATTTTATAGCCACTTGAAAAAAGAAGTGTCAAAAATATATTAAACTCAATCCCCTTGTTTCGCAATCACCAGGATGTCATTTAAGTCACATTGATATATATATACTGAGAATTTATTTCAGAAATATGTAACCCTGGAATACTTTATTTTTGTCTTCTCTTTACTGACAGCTATAAAAATGTGAAAGATTAGCATATAAAAATCTCATAAATTCTGATCGATATAATTGTTTATTCATTTCTATACAATTTATTTTGTAGCATTCCCAGCTCTGGGCTATTGTAAGAATGTTACCTAGCAATTATTATAGGTGGAGCTACGGGGCTAGTAACCTGTAGTTAAGATTGCCCAATACCTCCCATTAAAACACCCTGTTTTCAGTGATTTATAACTACATACTTTAAATGCTGCCAAACTTTTTCAGGCAGAAATGTTCCATTCGGGGTGTCTGCCTAAGGCTAATGTTTTTTAAGCAAAAATGGTTCAGCCTTTTCTTATAATTGGATTAGGTGAAAATAAATTGTATTGCTCATATACCATTTTAAAATACCTACAGCTGTAATATAGAGAATCTCTAGTGCCTCCATGCTTTGAATCAAGGGCTTGAAACTTTGTAGAGAGTTTGCCTTCATATCAGGGATAAGCCTTTTGCTGTTCCTTTGAGAAACTGCCTAAATTTGGCCAAGTTATCAGTCTTTGTAAAATCTCAGATTGTGCATATTCAGTAAAGGCTCATTAGAGTTTGACCGGTAATTTCTACTAATATTCCATCTCTACTGAGCATGCTAAGCCCAGGGCTGGGGTTGTTGAGCAGGACTTTCCCTATAGTTGGGATCCAGCATTGGCTGTGGTGCTAAACTTGTCTCCTTGTGCATAGGGCCCCCCATCTTGTCAGAAATTAAAACATATGAGGAGTTTAACTGAAATCGGTGGAATCCTGCTGAGGGTTAGGATCCATGACTGTATCTGGCATCCATTGAACTTCTCTCTCCTAGCACCTCCACACAGATGAGGTGTAACCTGATCCTTAGTGTGTGGTATTGCCCAGCAGACACTGTCTGCCACATTTCTCTACATAGAGTAGTTAACATAGTCCCACTGCTTAAATCATTGCTTTGCAACACTCTTCAGAATAAGTTTAAATATGATCTTTTCTTTCCAGTGAGGCTCTTGCCACAGTGTTCTACACCTTTGTCACCTTAAGATGTGCTTTATGTAGGGGTCACCTTTTAAAATCATTCCAACTCCTACTGAAGTTAATGGGAGTCTTTCTGCTGACCTAATTAGGAGTTAGACTGGCCCCTTATTTAGTCTACTAAGGTCTATTTGTTGTTATCCTTGGCATCTGGGATCATAATATCCCTTCCTTGGATGCCTAAAGAAATCTATTACAGTGTTTCTAATTGAATGGGCAAGGACAATATAATTTTTATATTGTGAGACAGACACTCAAATGGGAATACTGCATCACAGCTAAATATCTGGCCTTACAGATTTTAAAATCAGAATTATTTAACTAATTTAAATAGATCAGTAATAACCAACATGGATTGAAATAGAATATCTTTATTGCTAAAATATGTACTCCCAAATTATTGGTAGGTTTGAAATAGATTATAAAACATGTAACAATTTGCCCCGATCTTCAACTTGCATGTTCAGTGCTATCATTATTATATAGTAAGCAGATGATTTTATTAATCAAACAGCTATATTTTGACTATTATCATATGGTTTGTTCCTGGATAATGCACTTCAATATGTTGCTGGGGATGCCATTTCAAAATTCAGGAGAGTAATTTGTTTCTGCTAAGCAAAGATTTTGCATTGACACTTATTACTGGAGCACATCTAAAATACCCTCTGATCAAAAGAAGTAGAAACAGCCAACAAAATCATACTAACATCAATAAGAATGTCTGCAGTGGGAAATATCAAATTATTTTGGAGAAAAATCACTGTCCTATTCCTTAGTACAGAGCTAAAATCAAATCAACCTACCTCTTTAAACTCTGAAAAAAAATGAGTATCATTTTCCTCTTCCTTGACTGCAAACATGTCTACTCAATTTACTAAATAGACAAGGTGGGTGAGGTAATATCTTTTACTGAAATGTTTCTTAGGACCCATTTTAAAAAAATTATGACCTATTATGACCCAATAAATTGCCTGAGGATGTAGGCCTTGGGGTTATTTTAGTCAGGTCCTGCCCCTGAGGGGTGGGGGTGCAGGGGTGGGTCCTGTTCTGCCTCCCCCACAGTGTCAGATCCAGTGCTGTGTGGCTGGCTGGGCTTTGCTGTCCACTACTGATGTTGCCACATCCAGGGTTGCTGCGGTGGATATAATAGGGGCCATGGAAGACTCAGCCTCCCCTGGTGCTGCCGCTGCTGCTGGATGTCCAGTTACAGGTTTGGCAGGGGAAGTTTTTACTTTATTATGTCCTATGCAGGTATATGGTTGGAGGAGTTTTATTTTTGTACTGAAGCAGGTGCTCTCGTGGTATTTGCATGACCTGTTCCAGGGTGTGATCTGTTTTGCTGGGTACAGTGTCCTTGTTGATGACGGTGGTTTTGAGTGCGTTAAGGTGTGTATTCTGGACTTTCTTCTCAGAGTCTATTCTGTGATATCTGAGTGCCTAGCTGTAGATAATATATTTCTTAGTGTGTTTGGGATGGTTACTGGATCTGTGAAGGTAAGCGTGGTGATCCAGGGTTTTTTTGCATATATTTGTCTATAGGGTTCCATTGTTGCAGATGATTGTGGTGTTTGGTCATGTTCTAGACAGAGTTTAATGGAAGGGTGGTGGTTGCTGAAGTTGTGGTGGAAATCTCTGAGGGAGTTTAAGTTGTCTATGAAGAGGATGAAAATATCATCAATGTATCTCAGGTATATAATTGGTTTTGTAATGCATTTGTACAGAATTTTTTCATCAAGGTGCCCCATGAAGAGATGGGCATATTGGGGAGGTATCCTAGTACTCAGGGCTGTTCCCGTGATTTGGACAAAGTGTTTGTCATTGAAGGTAAAATTGTTCTGGGAGAGATTAGATGGATAAATGGTGTACCTCATTCAGTGCTCTAAATGCCCCAATAACAACTATGTAGGTGAAACCAGATAATCCCTGCGCTCTCCAATGAACTCACATAGAAAAATGAAACAAAACACCATATCACTGTTGGGTGAACACTTTTCACAAAGCTATCACTGTATATCAGTCCTCTTCCTCAAAGAAAACCTGCCACAACACTTGCAAAAGACACACCTGGCAGCTTAAAATCACAACACAAAAAATCATGGTCTTTCTAAAGACACTGGCTTCATGCCCCTTACTGTTCCTGTGACTAGCCACTTCACCTTGAATGGTCCCTTTTAGAGTATGTGCCAACTACTTATGCTAAATTATATGCTTGATCTTGTGGTTAGCTGTAACACATTTGGAACCTTTTCCAGACCTGATCAGCAGCTCTTTGTAAAGATCGTCTCTCTCACCAATAGAAGTTGGTCCAATAAAAGAAATTACCTCATGTACCTTGTCTCTCTAATATTGTGTGACCAACACAGCTACAAGAAGCTAAGTAATTAGTAATACTAGTAGTGAGTTGGAAGATAGAAATACTGGTGATAATGTTCTTGCTTGAGTTATATACTGGTCTTTTCTTTTTCTCATATTAGGGTTTCTCTCCTCATGAAATGATAAGCAATAATAAAATCCAGTTATTAAGTTAAGGAAAGATAAAAGTGTCTTGTTTCTAAATGTGTTGTCCTTTTACCAGTAAATTGAATTTTGACAGTGAAAAACTGACATTCTATAAAATTGAAGTTTAACCAGATCTGATATTCTCATTGATTGAAATGGAAGAAACATTTTCATATAGATGCTGTGAGACAGTTTATTTTCATTTAATATTTATCTAATTGGGAATAATATGTGGGGACTGTTCGTTTTTTAACTCTACTATGTTGTATTCTGAAAGTCTATTCAAAAATATTAAATTACCCTATGCTAATCTAAGAACAGTATAAAATTAAAACAAAATCCAGACTCTAAAATTATATGTAATACTAGGATTAAAATGAAGAGAAATGTATACCACACTTATTGAATCAAAGACTGTATGTGCAGATGTTAATTGCTATTGTATACCAGATTTTGAAACTAAAGGCAACTATCAAATACTCATTATGTAGGCTTTATAACTAAATGCTTTTATAGGATATTTAAAATTCATGATGCCATCTGGACCCAAGTGGGTTGTATAGTCACAATCCACATAGTATTACAACTTAAGACAACATAAAATGTGTTTTTTACTTGTGATGAGTGAACCTCAAAATCTTTGGCAATTCACTTTAGATAAAAATGCATAAGACTGGATAGTTTCCAGAATCTATCTTAACTATTAAAACCTTCTGGGACTGCAAAATTGGGCAGTGACTATTGAGAAATATTTGCAGTATTTTGGCAATTCTGCTTCCAGTTCTGGCCAGAAAATGGCAGCTCTTGGGTTCTGTTTTAAAAATGTGGTGAGAAAAAGAGATATGAGCATTTGCAATTTTCTCATAAATGAGGAATTTCCATTTCACTTTCAGTGTTGTAAGACAAGACTTGTTTAACCAACACAATCCAGATCAGTCACATTTAAATCCCTTTTATTTCTTCAGTGCCCCCATTGTACTGCCATTTTCTAGCAAGTTCCCATTGAAATCAGTTGAAGGTTGGGCATATCTGAGATTTTCAATAATACAGCAAGTGTGTGGTTTATTTATTTGTTTGTTTGTTTGTTTTGTTTATTTCAGGACTGTCCCCTTCAATTAGGGATGGGGATCACCCTACTTCTGTTAGAAGGTGTTCTTGTTAATTTTGATCTCTGTTATTTGACAGGACCTTTATTGTCTGGCCCAAGATAGTGGCTCATAAATTTACATAATGAGTATTTTTTTGGAAGAGTGCAGCTTGATGTCTTGCTAGGAGACTGGTCAGATTAAAACCAAGACAATATTAATAATTCTATTTTGGATTCAAGGAGTGAAATGCACAAATCTTTGCAAAGAGGGAAACAATTCAGGGGGAATCTAAGAAGGAAAATTCAGAGCATTAAGCAGCAGTTGCTTATGTTCAGAAAAGATTTGAGACTCATAGAAAGAAATGACAATAACATAGAATGTTTAATGTATGTGACAACTTTTTTACACAGTTCTCAGCATGTAAAAAATACAGCTAAGACCTTTGATTTCTACTCAAAATGTAATTAACTGGGCCTGTTTACCATGGATTTTACTTGCAATATTTCTTCTCTTCTTTCATGATTCTATGATTCTATATGTAAATCTACTATTGAAATTAACGGGCATTGAGGATGTGGCTCAGTGTGTCTTTAGCATTGTTCTGTGTTTAACTCTGAGGTTCCATACTTTTCCCTCCATTTACGCTTCATGGCTGGCCCCTCATACATCTGAAACATCTTTAATATCCCTTTTTTCCCTCAGAAACATTAAAGTCTTATAATGGAACAGAACTGAGCAGACAGAGTGATGCATAACTCTGAAGCAATATCAAACTAAGATGAAATAATATAAGATAGATATCAAATTGAAAAAAATATTAGGAACAAAGAAAAAATTTTTGAATAGACATTATAGTTTGTTTTAAAAACAAACAACATTAGAAAGTAATGAAAATATAAACTAAGAGGTTCTTCTTCTTGTTGTTGTTTTTAAAGTGCATATCTTCCATTTAGGTACTCTGCAACATGGCATCCCTCACTCTCCTGTCCTCTGTGCCTATTCCTTAAAATGTATATAATGTCTGGGACTAGTGCAGTAAAAACAGTTGATTTTTCACTTTGTAGGAAGTTCCAAAAACTTGAGAAAATAATTCAGGTAAACATGAGACAAGTTGCTCAAAAATGCTGGTGAATTGAAAACTAGAGAGAAAAAATGGTTTTGTGTTGAATAAAATGTTTCCCTTTGATTTCAAACTTTTTTATGTGTCAAAAAATTGTTAACAAAATTGAAGGAAATTTCTAAATTAAAAGTTGTTTTGAATGCAAAAATCTGTTTTGTTTTAAAAGTGTCAAAACATAACATTTTGACTTTTTTGTACTTTTTTATGTTTACTGAAACCGTTTGGTAAATTTCAACACAATTGTGTGAAAACTTTCACTCAAGCAAAACCTGCATTTTTGCTTCCCCCCTCCCCTTCTCCCCGGCCAAAAGAGTTTCAGTTGAAAATAATTGTCCAGCTCTATGTGGGAGAGGTATTCTGGTATGTGATTCTGATCTTATTTACAATGATCTCATTTACTCATGTGACTTCAGTGCCATTATCCTGATTTTTAGAGGTTTAAGTGAGTACAAACTCAGTCTCCTACTGTAGCAGGCACTGTTAGTTACCATCTCTAATGATGTAAACCGCGTAGATTCAACTAGGAGTTTCTGAGTCTTTAGGAGTATGCACATTTTGAGATAGTAAAAAAAGTAGAGGGCAGTGGTTAAAGTAGATGAGACTAGGAAGTGCAATTTTGTTGGCTTTATATCAGCATCAGTGTTAATGTCATGAGATATGATGTTACATCATTTTGAGTGATGGGACATTTAATTTGTAATTCACATTACATGTTATCTCTCTGTCAGTGGATATTTTTATTCGCTATTAAAATCAAGAACTTATTTGTTATGAAAGCAAGCTGTCATCCTGGCTGAGTTAGTATTGCTGCCATCTTATCTTTTGGAATTTCCCGATTTTGAACAGTTACTATTGCAATTGTAATGCTGCATTATTAGGTAGATTTTTTTAAATTCTTGAGAGTGATTTTACCAGATTGATTTTTCTAGGGCAATACTTTCGGGCGTCATTCATAAAGTTAATTAGTTTGCACAAAAGCAATATTTCCATAATGTGCTTTAATATTGAAGTCTGTTGAATCTTAGCTCTCTTTCTCCTAAAATCATTACTTTTTCTAATCTTATTTTTCTAATTATTCCTTCCTTTCTCAAATCTTTTGAGGGGAAGAAAACAAATCGTTAAGAGTTTTTTTCTAACAAAATGTTTAAACAAGCAGCTGATGACTTATATTCATATATTTTGTATAGTTTTGAAGTCATATGACACGGTTGATTCTTACTTTCCCGATTTGTCACATTTTGTTCAGTATAATTGATTGTAAATATTGTTGTTACACCTTTTGTAATGCTGTTGCTCATCTGGCATTAGATTTTTTTTCCCTCTGAGATTTTCCATGGTTGACTGCATAGATATTTGATATCTTCTGTTTGCCATGAATTTTATTTCTAGCTGTCAGAATCAGCTAGTGTTTAAGTGTGAGACTTTTAGTTACACTCTCATGCTCTCAGGGCACCTGATGTGTGGCACAAGTGTTTCAATTATATGAATTAATTTCTGTTTTCATTTAAAGCAATCCAGTCATTTAAGATGCAAAAAATATCCTGACAGTGAAATAGTCAGTCAGTAACCAACTAACAAGTACCTCTGTCACCTGGAAACCTTTATTTCCTCAAATATCATATTTATTTGTAAGACTTTTATACCGTACAGCTTACTCTTGTAAAAACATCTTTTCATACATGTGTTGTTGGACAGCACTTCTTGTCCCACAACATTTTTTACTGTTAAATAATACAACTACAAAGTTCAAATTAAAATAAAAATCAGAGAGAGAGAGAAATTAAGGGATATAAACAAAGAAGTAGGTGTTCAGATGAAAGTTGAAAATAGATGAAGAGTCAATGAGGTGGAGAAATGCTGGAAGGCTGATTCCAGATGGCATGAGCTGAAGAGAATTGTTTCACGCCAAAACTGGCAAGATTTTTTTGAAGATACATTAAGGAAACAGGTACTAGAAGAGATAAAGTAGCTGGGAAAGAGAGTAGAGAAGAGTATGTAAGGCTGTTCTTCTTGGGTTGTTGTTGGTGACTTACCTATAATGATAAACAAGTGGTCAGAACACATAATCTGGCACTCTCTTCTGGCCTTAAACCCATATCTTGTTTAACAATTGTATCATATTGTCATCTAGAGACCAGCATTGTGCTTGGCACTGTGTACGCACAATAAAAAGAATCAGTGCCCTCAACTGTTTTGTCTAACATAAGTGAGAGAATAGCAAATTTGTCATTATGAGTGACTATAAAATGCCACTGTGAATAGCAATGAATAGTCATTGGGCTAGACAGAAAGCGAGAATAATGATAGCCTGTTGATTAGAATTCCCCTCTACAAATGGATTTGTTCAAGTTCAAGTCTCTGCTCCAGTGACATTTAATTATTTATAAAAAGTGGAATAGCTTCGACAAGCAAGAGTCCCATCTCAGAATATCCCATAGGGATATAGTGGTTAGGGGACTGTCCTGAGAGTGGGAGATCAATCTTCAAATCCTTTCTCCACATCAGATGAAGAGGGACAACTGACCCCCAGTCTCTGACATTCCATGTGAGTGCCTTAATAACTGGCTAAATGTTATAAAGAAGACAGCATCACTACTACTGCCATCCATTTTGTGAATCTAACCCTTTAAAAGGAATTGCTAAATTTATTTCAGGTCAAATGAAGCACAATTTGTTCAAGTCAAAACAGATTTTTTTCAACTAGAAAATTTTCTTTGAAATTTTGGATTTGGTTCAACCTGATTTTTTTGCCTGTGAACAAAAAAACTCCAAAATTTATTTACTCCTCTCTACTTCCAACATCTATATAGCAAAGAAATAAGAGATGGAAAAGACCTATCATATCATCTAATCAATCCCCTTGCCAGTTCATAATTGTTCTCTGTGGTAAGCTATCTAGTGCTTTGTCCCTGTATTAATAGAAAGACTGCAGGCCTTTTGATTAACTCCACAGAAAGCAGACATTATCCATTCAGTGCTGTCAGATAATGTCATTCCCCAAAGTATTGCTTTTCTGGGTGTTCTAAGAAGACTGAAATAAGCAAGTGGCAGAGGCTGAATTCCTAGTTTTGTTTTGTTTTTTTTTTAAAAAAAAAACAGCAGCAGAGAGGGCACAAAATAGCTATTCTAACTAGGCCTACTGAACATCTTCCTATTTACTGGAAGCTGCATGCAGATAAGCCTGGGTGTGTCAGCAGTGCCACAGGGAGGTGGGACTGCAGCATGCATAAACATCCCTGAACTAACTTATATCCAACTCAGGGGTCAGCAACCTTTCAGAAGTGGTGTACCAAGTCTTACTTATTCACTCTAATTTAAGGTTTTGCATGCCAGTAATACATTTTAACGTTTTTAGAAGGTCTCTTTCTATAAGTCTTTAATATATAACTAAACTATTGTTGTATGTAAAATAAATAAGGTTTTCAAAATGTTTAAGAAGCTCCATTTAAAATTAAATTAAAACGCAGAGCACCCCAGACCAGTGGCCAGGACCCAGGCACTGTGAGTGCCACTGAAAATCAGCTTGCGTGCTGCCTTCGGCATGTATGTCATAGGTTGCCCACTCGTCTAGAGTAATACTTGCAATAGCTTCAGGCTCAGTCAAATAAAAATTAGTAGTGAAGCCATGACAGCACAGGAGGCTGCATGGGCTAGCCCCACCTAACCAGAACCCTGAGTACGTATTCAAGCAGCTCTGTACTGTGCTGCCATGTTGCTATTGTTACTTGAGGTATCTTTGATCAAAGCTAGCTCAGTATGTCTACATGTACCGGAACAACATCTCCAGATTGCTGTGTAGACTTACCTTCTTCTTCTCTCTTTTCTATTTATATAATGTTTTGAAATTTATAGTTAGTGGTATTGGCATAATTAATTGAATATCAGAGACATTTTTAGTTCAATTAAAATATTGTAAGTGTTACATCTTATCACATTTTAGACCAAGTTCTAATAAGACACAGAAAATACATTGATAAACTTGAAATGTGAGTACTTTACAATATTTAGCTGTAAACTTGTTTCATTATTTTGAAAGCACTGAAATTTTTTTTTTTTGAAAAAGGAATAAATACAGGCTGAATGTTTGGTTTTTTTAAAATAATGTTAATAGAAAAGCCCTTCTAATGGCCCAGTACTTGGATGAGATCGACAGAGATGATGGAGGTGGGAAGAGAGAAGGATTTTGAGGAGTCTGAAGCAACAGAACAGTCTCCATTGATGGAAGGTTCACATGTATAATGGGTCAGCTCAGTCCATAGTCTAGGGGAACTCTTGGAATCCTTGCTGATGCTAAGCTCTCACATTTCAATGACCATGAGTAATCCTGGCAGGCAAAGACCTGGCCTCAATTATTCATACTTTTGTCACTTATCAGATGAACTACAGCAATGCAGTAAAACCTGGAATGAAACCTTCACAATTTAGGAAATGCCAAATAGTACAAAATACTGCTCAGCATCTCACCTCAACAAAACAGGGTACCGTAAGTACATCACACTTTGTCCTCTGCTCTCTGTAGTAAGATGAGCCCCTGAAACATAAACCCTTGTATTAGAGGCCCACTGATACAAGGTAATGGTCAATCGTGGTCAAGACCTTGCTAACCTAAAGCAAAGTTGTGTCGTGAGCCAGAGACAGGCCCTTCTCTCAGAAGTTGGCAAGAAGATGGCTGCTAAAAGCCCACATACACATATAAGCACTAATAAGATGAATGTGTGCCAGGATGGCACCAGAACATCCCAGTATGAACACATTCCACAGACATAACACGGAACAAGCAGACCCATCCTAAAGACAGGGTCAAAAGGACAATATGCTGGATAGACTTGTTTGTTCGAACCAACATGTACCAGGGGGAGGCAGCACTCTAATGTGGAGACGGACTGTCTCTCAATGCATCATAAGTGATATGTAACCTGCTTGTACTGTGTATAGGAAAACATCCCTGAGTGGATGTCTTTGTCCAGTCTTAGGGGCAATGGAGTATCCAGACACTCACTGAGCTATGTCCATTGTCAGGGGGCATATATTTGTAGTATGTCCTGTACAGTCTGCTGGAAGCTATTACTGTGCTTCATTTGACAGTAAACCTGTCCAGGTGCCTTCATACCTTATCGAAGACTGTGGTCATTGGGGGTTCTCTCGGGGTCTTCTGTGTCAGTGATCTGCAGAGCCAGGGCAGCACACAGAGGGAACACACACACGCAGCTGACTGTTATCAACATTGGATAGCGCAGAGCACCACACAGGTAGCATCTGATAACACACTCTACTCTGGAATTTCAAATCAAGTTCAAGGTCTTCATCTTATCTTTAAAGTGATCTGGGACCTGGGCCCAGGATTCTTAAAATATCACTGAAAACTCTGAGACAGAGACTGTGGGTGACAACTTCACTCCTTTGGCCCAGTCGAATTTTCAGCAATAAGAGTAAAGCTAGTTTGTGGAGACAGAACTTTCTCCAGGGATGGTCTGAAAGTGTGGCATGAACTCCCATTGGAACTGAGATCTACAATGAGCCTCACCCCTTTCTGCTCCAGGTGCATGCATGTTCCTTTGGCCTTGCCTTCTCTAATATAAACTCACAGCAATAGGTATATTTCACAGATAAATAAAGAAAAAACAACACACTACTATCCTAATCAACACACCCTACATACCCCGCTACACACACTTCTTCCTCTGTGGAGAGGATGAGACAACAAAAAAATATATGACAGATCTGGAGTCACATTGCTTACTGAACTCCTGGAGGGCACTCAAATACCACAATTGTAAGTGCAGTATAAAAACCTATATAGAATAAAATATGGATAGTTTAAAAATATATATGTTCTTTAAATTCCTATAGTGAAAATATGATTGATCTTTTAAAATTACAAGCTCAAATTCTTTCAAGACATTACTCTATTGTACCACTAGTAGTGAATTAGGCCCAATCTGTTAACCATTACTTTGTTACAACAGAATTTTGAGAAATGTATACAATAAGGGCTAGAGAGGTAAATTACAATCTGCCCAGAATAAATGGCGGTATACACTTCCATTGATAGAATCATAGAATATCAGGATTGGAAAGGACTCAGGAAGTCATCTAGCAGTCCTGCTCAAAGCAGAACCAATCCCCAATAAAATCATACCAGCCAGGGCTTTGTCAAGCCTGACCTTAAAAACTTCTAATCAAGGAGATTACACCACCTCCCTAGATAAAGCATTCCAGTGTTTCACCACCCTCCTAGTGAAAAAGTTTTTCCTAACCTAAACCTGCTTCACTGCAACTTGAGACCATTACTCCTTGTTTTGTCATCTGGTACCACAGAAAACAGTCTAGATCCATCCTCTTTGGAATCCCCTTTCAAGTAGTTGAAAGCAGCTATCAAATCCCCCCTCATTCTTTTCTTCTGCAGACTAGACAATCCCAGTTCCCTCAGCCTCTCCTCATAAGTCATGTGCTCCAGCCCCCTAATCATTTTTGTTGCCCTCCACTGGACTCTTTCCAATTTTTCCACATCCTTCTAATAGTGTAAGGCTCAAAACTGGACACAGTACTACAGATGAGGCCTCACCAAGGCTGGCAATGCCCCTACTTATACAGCCCAAAATTCCTTTAGCCTTCTTGGCAACAGGGACACACTGTTGACTTATACCCAGCTTTTCATCCCTAGGTAACCTCTAGGTCCTTTTCTGCTGAACTGCTGCCTAGCCATTCGGTCCCTAGTCTGTAGCAGTGCATGGAATTCTTCCACCCTAAGTGCAGGACTCCGGACTTGTCCTTGTTGAACCTCATCATATTTCTTTTGGCCCAATCCTCGAATTGGTCCAGGTCCCTCTGTATCCTATCTCTACCCTCCAGAGTATCTACCACTCCTCCCAGTTTAGTGTCATTTGCAAACTTGCTGAGGGTGCAGTCCACGCCACCCTCCAAATCATAAATGAAGATCTTGAACAAAACCAGCCCCAAGACCGACCCTTGGGACACTTTGCTTGATACTGGCTTCCAACTAGACACGGAGCCATTGATCACTACCCATAGAGCCCGACGATTTAGCCAGCTTTCTATCCACCTTATAGTCCATTCATGCAGCCCATACTTCTTTAACTTGCTGGAAAGAATACTGTGGGAGACCATCTTAAAAGCTTTGCTAAAGTCAAGGAATAACACCTCCACTGCTTTCCCCTCATCCACAGAGCCAGTTATCTTATAATAGAAGGCAATTAGATTGGTCATGCATGACTTACCCTTGATGAATCCATGCTGACTGTTTCTGATCACATTCATCTCCTCTAAGTATTTCAGAATTGATTCCTTGATGACCTGCTCCATGATTTTTCCAGGGACTGAGGTGAGGCTGACTGGCCTGTTGTTCCCTGGATTCCCCTCCTTCCTTTTTTTAAAGATGGGCACCACTTTAGCCTTTTTCCAGTCATGTGGGACCTCCTCCAATCATCATGAGTTTTCAAAGATAATGGCGAATCGCTCTGCAATCACATCTGCCAACTCCTTTAGCACCCTTACATGCAGTGCATCCAGCCCCATGGACTTCTGCTCTTTCAGCTTTTCTAAATAGTCATGAACCATTTATTTCTCCACAGAGGGCTGGTCACCTCCTCCCCATGCTGTGCTGCCCATTCCAGTAGTCTGGGAGCTGACCTTGTTTGTGAACATAGAGACAAAAAAAGCATTGAGTACATTAGCTTTTCCCATATCCTCTGTCACCAGGTTGCCTCTGAATTCAGTAAGGGGCCCAGACTGTCCTTGACTTTCTTCTTGTTGCTAGCATGCCTGTAGAAACTCCTCTTGTTATTCTTAACATCCCTTGCTAGATGCAACTTCAAGTGTGATTTGGCCTTCCTGATTTCACTCCTGCATGCCTGAGCAATATTTTTGTATTCCTCCCTAGTCATTTGTCCAATCTTCCACTTCTTGTAAGCTGCTTTTTTGCATTTAAGATCAGTAAGGATTTCACTGTTAAGCCAAGCTAGTCCCCTGCCATATTTACTATTCTTTCTAAACATTGGGATGCTTTGTTCCTGCAACTTCAATAAGGATTCTTTAAAATACAGCCAGCTCTCCTGGCATTGCCCCAACAGGATCCAATTTATAATTGAGTCCTCAGATTTCGCCACTTTCTGTAGTGGGAAATAATCTGTGCCAGCCCCTTCACTGGACAGATTACCTCCCCCTGTAAAGTCAGCTCAGACCTACTGGATGGCAGGCTGGGCCAAAGTTTCTCCCATTTCCCTCTCCTTTATGTACTCTGTCTGCTCCCATTAGGCACATTCTCCCTGAATATCTGGGGATTTGAGGAAGAATTAATTCTTCCCAGAGTTTCTAGGGTGGGAGTGCAGTTCCATACTGCCCCAAGATAGCTTGTGACTAAATGAGGCAGTATGAGCCTTTAGAAACAAACAAAAAAGAGGTAATAGTTGAAGCCTGAAGGAACAAAGCTATACAAATTGGTAGAACCCTTGGGACACACAGCTTTTATGTGACCTCAGATGCTGTCACTCTGAATTTGTTCAGAAGTTTTCCAAGAAGATAGAGAGAGTAATGGATGTAAAGTATCTGCACAGGTCAGAGATCAGAGCAGGGACTATCTATACAATATGCTGTGTCTTGTATGGTGCCATGTCCATTAGCATTTAACAAATAAAGAATTAACTATAATAACAGAAGTTTATAATGGCTACAAGCTATTTTTTGCCAGCTTTTGTTTCTAATTTAGTAGTATGACGGATGCCTCTCTCAAGTCTCCATATCCTCGCAATATTATGGCTTGTGTTGAAATAGAATTGAGCAATCTGAATATAGGAATGTTACTTGTTTAATTGGTTATTGATCACTAGCTCTCTTTCCCCTTTTCTGTCTGTTTAATTCTTCATCTTTTAATTAATTCACTAAAACTAGATGTTTAGATAGACAAATGAGGTAAATATATACCTCTGGGATTGCTATTACTACTATTTTCCTATCCCTTCTGAAATATGTCTCTCAAAGCATTTAATCAAGATGTCTATAGTTAGTGGTTCAGTATAGTAAATGTCATCTTTTTTAATGTATATGCAAAAAACCCAAGCCAGCTCCGCTTGTAGCTAACAAGTCTTGTCTTATATGTGCAACAACCAAACAGAAAACTATGTTTAAGCCACATTGTGCCATCGTTTTGCACCCCATGCACAAGGGTGAATCACAATGAGAATCTTTGTGCACAAGGTTCTAATTCTTACACCTTGTGCAAATGGGTAAGATCTGGTGAAGAACAATAACTCCCCCCCTCATACACTACAGAGCCGGCTGATCATGGAGAGGATCGCATGCTTAAGGTTGGGGTAGCATCTGCATGCCCTGAAAGATCTGGAAGGCAATAGTGCTTCAAATTACACATAATAGGCCAGGTCACAACATTAGGGGCTTTGTCTTATATACATAACTATTTACTCCATCCTGGGAAAAAAGGTCCCAATTTTTCAACTTGCTATGTGGTCATCTTATTTTAAGGGGACACCTGGTGGCTTCATACTTCTATCCAGGGTATTTGCAGCAGTTATGATGTCTGTTCCCATACACCACCAGATGGCCAGCATGGCAGTCTTTCTCCTGGTCATGCTTCACTGAGAAGTGATGATCTAGGTATCTGATATATAAGTTGCTCTCAGGCTACAACTACTCACGGTTCAATGGGCTACTCCGGGTGTTCACTACTAAAAACTTTGAATGTGTTGGAATTCAGCATGAACATTTATTTGAGTGTAGGAAAATAAAACTCTTTTGGGTAATTTCAAATGGATATTAATTTATTTTCTGGTACAGGAAGTTGCATGAGTTTTAGTTACACAGAAATATTTGCTGAGCCTGCCAACATTCTGGTGGCACTCTTTTGCTCACAAATGTTTCTGGACTTCAAGGCTGGAAGTATAAGTGGCTTTCATTGCTCTTGTACTGGTGGTACTTACAGCATGCTCCTGGAACAGAAGAAAAAGGGTATTTTGAAAAAATCCTGCCACATCCATTAGTTTCCACGGACAACTTTTCTGCAGGGTATCCAATGGTTTGGTTGATTTTAATACTGAAGTGTTGGCAGCTTTAAAAACAAAAACAAACAAACAAACAAAACAAAAACAAAAACCCTCATCCTCTTTTAATCTTGTTGTGTTTCAGGACAGACCAGCTGTCAATATTGAGCATTTAAAGGAACATTTGTCCAATAATTTTGCATTCAAATTTTACCTTGGACCCAAATCTAACCTACCATGATTCTTCTTTGTGCATGGGGCATAAAATGAAACTCAGTTTCACCTTTAACTTTGGAGAGGCTAGTGCTACCCTAGCTATAATAACATATGTGTAAACCAATGTTATTGAGTCTTATATGTAACCTTAACTGGTACTATTAAAAATTTGTTTCTGTTTAAATGATTTGTAACTGTAACTTACTTTACAGACCAGATTTGTGAACCTGCTTTGCTCCTTTTGTACAATAAGGGATCCAAATCTGGCCACAGCCCCCCAAGTGGTGAGTTCTTTGATGTAAATAAATCCACAGAAGGCAGAAAGGGGGCTTAGCTGCTCCTATGCATTATCTCCTCCCCTCCTCTTTGCATCTCAGCCATCGAAGATGTTGTGGGGTTGCAAGGAGGTGTGGCTGGAATGTGCTGCACTGCAGATATCCCCAGTTGGCAGATGGTTGAGGACTGTTGCCAAATGGCAGAGTTTAGAGCCCCAAGGCTGCTCTAAAATCATCTAGGTTTCATGCCAGAGTAAAACTGGCCAAAGAATCAGGGATCTGTAACAACTCCTGGGCAACCCCTCCTCTCCTTCTGTTGCACTGTGTTAAGCTGAGTATAACAATGAACTGAGGGCTACATTTTTAGAATAAGATTTAAATAGCCAACAAAGAAATCTTTGTACTCCTAGTTGATTTAATGATACTTTGTAAAAAAAGATGCCCTCTATACAGTAGATTATCTCCAGAGTAGCTCCTCTCATATGAAATCATGTCCGTTTTTATGTATGGAGTATGTGCTCCACAAAGAGAGGGGTATCTGGTTTATATTACTAAGTAAAACAGCATGTAAAGCCGTTAGGAACAAACATTCAGGCTGCATGCCAGGAATATGTTCTTCTCTGTTGCATCCAGGTAGTTTAGACATTCAAATCAAATTACATATTAATTTAATCCATTTGTCAAAAAGGTTAGAAAGTACAGAAAGCAACAAAGCTTAACATAAGAATAAACACTTGGCACTGCATACATTTTAATTGCTTGGATGAACTCATAAACTGATGAAAGAACAGATATTACTGGGTACGTATTCAAAGGGATACACTGAATCCAAGGAACAAAGTTACAAAAAGGAACAAAGTTACAAAATGGCAGAAGGCAAGTAAAAGTAAACTTATTTTTTGGGGAATATTATTATTAGTCAGTTGTCTCTAAATTTCATAGTAGTAAAAGTTGGACTGACAAAACACTTGAACAAAACTAATTAATGGTATTTTTAATATGATGAACAAGACTTTACACAGACCATACACACTGGATACTACGTATTCAGCAGGTGTCAGAAACCATTGTGGAAGAGTTTAGAAAAATGGACAAACAAATGGCACACAAGGGTTGAGATTTAAAATCCAAAGAGCATTTAAATGCTAAGTATAGTAACGTTAAAGCACAATTAAAACAATGAATCAACTTGAAACACAGCAATTTATCAGGCATGATCATGCACAAGCTAAATGTAAGCTACACATAGTCATGTTTACTTAATGAAATTGAAGTTGTCTCACATCCTTCACCACCATACTCTTTACTGTAAATTAGAGCTGGTTTCAGCTATTCTCAATGATTTATCTGACAAATTTACTCCATTTTTCTATTTGTGAACAAACTTTCATTTAAAAATAATAATTTCATTGTTGTTTGAACAGTTGATGCAAACAAACTTCTGAACATGTTTACTTGTTTCTTCTGGCTATTTACCATTCATTACCATGTGCTTGAGTCTCTTAAAGCAGGTGGTATTGTTTCTGCTTGGTGGTTGGATGAGAAAGACCTTTCAAGTGGGAGAGTAGTGACTGAAGAATACCAGCTATTGTGGTTTGCATGCCACTATTACTGTTGCTATAAAACATAGCCATTCCCCAAACATTTGTGTGTAGCAATTAACAAGGTATGAAAATGACTCGTGTACAGTTGCATGGAATTAGAGTGTTCGTGTACTCTGCACCAGTGTTTTTAGCAGTGCCCAACATCTGCTAAGCACAGGAGATAGTGGAACTTCAAAGGAATCAGTTGTGACTGTTATTCTGGGGCCAGAGATGTGCTGGGAGATGGCTCTAACATGCATTGGGTGGCTCTGGTTATACCCTTACATTAGTGTAAAAGCTGGCCAGGCTGACTATGCCAGCTGCAGGCTCCATTTTGCAGGGAAATATCCATCTGGGAGAACCAGATGTTCTCCGACTACAATAGCACAAAAGGGTCATATCTCAGAAGAGAATCTGGCTCACTAGTTTTATGGCATTCACCCAGTTGTGCTATATGTACGCACATGTTAATGGCACTGCAGCTACCAGGAAACAAAACAATAATTGATATGTCTGAAAGCACTTTCTTTGTGGGTGAGGAGAAACTCACATTGGAAATGGACACAAAATGTTTCAGAGACCAAAATTTACACATGTTCACCTGATATGTAAATAAATCTACTAAAATAAACCATTATTCATAATGTGTATATGTAGTAGTGTATGCAACATTACACAGCTTAATTAAGACACATTTACAAAAGGAAAAGGAGGTAAAGATGTTTGGTTGTTCATACTTCTTTACTAAGATTCTCTTATGTGAGATGCTGCAGCTTTCGAGAGCTACATACGGATATTAACCGACAATTAAACTTAACCAAAATAACACTTGCAGATGCTCACTAATCAATTTCAGTTTTAATAGGCTGAAATAGGATATGTTACTTTTTAAAAATAGATAGAACAGATAAAAGTACTGCAAGAGTTACTTTAAGTGGTTTTGAATTTAATCTTTGTTACCATGGTAAAGTACATAAGAGACATTCTATTTCCAGTAACCTTTACTTTTTGTAAATCAGCTTAGAAATAAGAGAGCCTTTATACTTTTCTTAGGGGTTCTTTGTATCTTAAAAAGCTTTATCCATGATTACTAAACTTAGAACCTTTGCAAGAGTTTGGCTTCTCATCGTGCAGTTTCGTATAATAGTGTTTTGAATAATGCCAAAAGATTTGTGCCAAAAGCAATCTAGCTGTGCAGCATTTTGGTCTACTATAGACACAGAAATACAGTGGCTATATACATGAATATTTGTTAGTTGTTAAACCAGTGCTATAATTCAGAAATGGACTATTTGGGAAAACACTAAGCAAAGAACAGCTTGAGCTCTAAGGTGAAGATATTCCTCATATACTAATAGAACACCAAGAGATGTATCCAAAAGAATAAAAAATGATGGGAAAAATTGATCCTTGGCAAAACAAGTGGAACACCTGCAACTTAAATTAAATTATACAGGACTGAATTTTACCCAGTGACTAATGGTTTAAAAGCATTCACTATATTTCACTGTGCTCCCAATAATTAAAAAAACCATACGGTTCTTTTGATGTGTGTTTATTCTTTCCTATGATTTTAAAAATAAGGTGAATAACATTGCCAAACCAGTCTACTCTTTCATTCAGCAGCTTTTGTCTTTCTAAGCTAGTGCTGATGATATTGCTTTTAGGACAGATAATTTCTGATGATCTAATTTGACTCACCTGATTCAAACATCCTGGGAAAAATAAAAATATACAAAGATTTCCCCTACTTTTGGTTCATTCCATGCTGAATGTTAACATTGTCTTTCAAAGATGTTATGTTTCATTATTTTTAAACAATCATTTTAAGAATGAGTTATACCTGCACTCCTGCTCCTCCCTGACTTCTACCCATGACAGAAGTTTTCCATCTTAAAAATATGTCTGTTAGGGCCAGACCTATTTCCAGCTTGCCAGGATATGCAAGTTTGCTGCAGAATACCAGGAAATAATCATGCCCACTGTTGTTCATACCAATGCTCAAATAGTGAATTACATTGGCAGATTTTTGTATGGGAAATTACCAAACTATGACTGAGATTTCAAATAAAGAAAGCAGAAAAAAAATTGAACATACCAAAAGTGTACTCAGCCACCAGCCTAAATGTCAGGAAAGGAAATCTACACACTGTTACCCCTTTGCTTCAGTGGTTAGCCAATATTCAAGGTCTGGCTGAGTTGTTCCCATTAGTAGGAGAAAGTGGTGATATGAGTTGGGTATTTTTTTGATGCAATAATGCAACAAAGGGTGGCTAGCATGCCCATCAGCTTTAATGAGGTCTGTGATCACCTATATATTGATTAAAGATACACTTGTTGGCAGTCATTTACATTTACCAGCATAATACATTTCCAACATCCAAACCCATTCAAGTTTCCATATATAATATAGTGTTGTAATCTTTTCCAGCAAATGAACTTTGTTACTTAGGAGGTTTTTTTTTTAATATATAAATATATAGTATACTGTAAATTGTATTATGTCCAAATGACCACTGCAGAGGTATGTGCAGGGATAGCTGCTTTTTCCCACTCTGTGTAAACTGTTGACAAAAGATGTAGTTAACAAGAGAATCAGCATGAATCAGGAAACTGTCTTTGACATTTATCTTGAAGTCTCTGCATGTATTTAGAAATATTTATGCAGCTTATTTTCTCAAAGATACTAATACTGGAAATAAGAGTTCTGCATTCCATTATCCCAGCATACTGCAAAATTGTAAAAAATACACACAAAGTATGAGGCCGAAAACACCTTTTAGCTCATCCAGGTGACCCCCCGCCAATGCCAGCTTGTTCCCTTACAGTACACTCTGTTTTATCTAGACTAGATTCACACATGTCCAGTGATAGGGTATTCACCAGTCCTTTGGGAGACTATTCCACAAGTTTTCCTTCGTATTCATTTTAAATGGTGGTGGTCGTCTTCTTCACCTTCGTCTTGTCCCCTCATTTGGGGTTGGTATCTGCAATAATTCTTGTCAAATGTATCTTGCAGGCTGACACCAGCTTTCTTGAGGCCCCCCTTCAGTTTCCCAAACCACCTTTTTCTGGATCTTCCTCCTGATCTCTGTCCTGTGACTACTAGCTCTTGTACTCTCTGGCCAACATATCCCACCTCTCACATCCCCCATCCATCTCAGTCAAAACACCCTCATCTTTTCCATGGTGAGGGCTACCTGCACTAGGCTCATACCATTTCTGTTCATAGCCTAGCAACTCTCGTCTGATCAAGCATCCACCTGAGCATTTTCATTTCAGTAGTATGAAGATTTTGGTCTTCTTTCTTCCTCATTACTATCATTCTGACCTATACATCATGGCTGGCATAATCCTGATCTTATACGCTTTGATTTTTTGTTTACTTGGCACATTATCTCAGAGAATTAATTTTAGAAAAATGTCGACTTTCATACTTTAATCCCATTGTTCCTAGTTTAAATCCTTTGCATGATGCTAAGCAATGTCTAACATTGGGCACGGACTGCCATAGCCTCTCTGTGCTTTCAGGTTGGGGACGGGACAAGACTGCATCTCAGCAGTATCCTTCTGAGCATAGGCAGAGGCCCTATCCTGATATGGAAGAACTGGGGACAATCTTCACTGGTATTTGAAAATCAAGACTTTGAGTTCTGGCCATCTAGTGGTAAGGAAGCACTGTGTGCCCACTACTCCTTCCAGAGCAGGTGGGCTGAAGCTTAGTCCACCACCAGCCCCTACAATCTGCTAGCATAGGGGGGTTAGTAACTTGCTGGTATAAACAAAAAACAAGGTGATAACCAGACAGAATTACGGCCACAATTCCTTTTCTAGGGTGCTTCTGAGATGGTAGAGCCATATGCTGTCCCATACACAAGGTTTGTGCCAAAAGCCACAATCTAGCCATTAAGCTGGTCATTACAAATTTGTCATACTTACTGTATGGCAAGCAAACAGCCTGAATAGTGTTGCGTATTATGGTCTGAATTATTTCAAACTGTTCCCATTCCTCAGTGTTTATGGCTTCAGTACTGAATGTGCATAATGACATTGTACTCTTGAAACTTTGGATTGAACTGGAGTGGGGTGATTTGCTTTCTGCTCTAAATTTGCAATTCCTTTAAGCATAGATGAGCAAAACAATTTTGGGGGGGAAAAAAGTACATTTTTCTATTATCATGTTCAGGCAAAAAGCTGAGTTACTACTGAGAAGGGCGAGAACTTCTAAGAGTGTGTATATCCATGCAGAAGTGAGAGTTGTTGCTGCATAAGGGAATGGGAGCTCCGTGAATCCTGCCTACTGAATTTCCTGTACACTTCTATGTGGGAGTAGGGAGATTTCCTCTGGACAGGCAGTCGATTCACTCTTTTATACTCACAGATCCTCATGATTAATTGATTGCTACAGGATCATAGAAACAATGGCCATCTGGTCAAAGATTTCTTGCTTCCTCAGCTTCCAGTAATCCAACAACATCATCTTCAGAAGGGAGTGTTCCCCTGACCACTGCTTCCACAGTCCACTTTGAGAGGAGGGCCACAGTTCTAAAAGCAGAACCCAATCAATTTATTGCAGACTCTGTACAGTAACGGTGACCCTTTGATCAGTTTGCCTCAGTCTAGCCTCACGCTGCTCTTTCCAACCTTTTGAATGTCATGAATCTCTCACACAGGGGCTGGTACAGGGTGAAAAGAAAAGTGGGGAGCATGACAGAAGACCAGTTTCTTAAGAAACAACATATTGATGCTAACCTTCCACACGTCTATGGCCCAGATTCTCAGGTTTTCCATGGGAGCAGAAGCGCTGAGATTTAATTATATATATATATATATATATATATATATATATAACGTTGAGATAAAACGAGAGAAAGAGAGAGAGACTATGAGTTCTTCCAAGAATTCTTGTAGTGCATAGGAATTGGGTAGTATCTCTTTAAATAGTCTGTGAACTCTCTAGTGGTACTCTGTGTGTTCTGCATTTAGAAACCTGTCAGACCAGCAGTGTGTATATGTAGCTAATTGTTGTATGTGTATATAATTATTAAATATAGTTATTTGAACCCGACTGTGCTTGTGCTGTTCCTTCATGTTATCTTTGTTGTGTAAATAGCAAAAGACACAATTATTTAATTTACCTTGTGAACAGAACAATACAATACAATACAATCATCTGTAATTGTTTTGTTCCCCTATGATATATATTATAAAAACTGTGCTTCGTTGTATAAGAAATGTTTGATATATAGCCATATTTGCATTTTTGTCCACTTACAGTCTGGAGTTTATACATTCATGGAGTGTGTGTTGTGGCTAAGGAAGTTTTGGTTCTCTGTCTTTGGAGAGTTTTGTGCATACGGTTTAGTCTAATGAAAATCTGAACCATAGTGCGCAGGGAAGTCTGTCAATTTGATTTTTATCTTGTGCTCTGGCTCATGCCTGTTTTAAATAAAAAAATGAGAATTAGGGTCATTTATCTCAAAAAAATTCCAAAGAACCGATAACAGGCTATTTGAGTCATTTTTAAGAAAATAGATTACTTGGAACACTTTCTTCCCTAGTACTTCCTAGTATTTTCAAAGTCTAATTTGTCCGCAGTAGAATTCAATATGCTTGGGTGAATGGATTTAGTAATCCTTCTCACAATAGCGATATGGATATCTGTGTTATATACATTGGTATCTCTTACAAAGTATCTGTTTATCCTTTATAGATGTGAAAAGAGTTTTAGTTTTCCTTATCTTAGCTGATAGATATATTCTGAATCATAACAAAGGGCTTTAAGTTGTTCTCAGTTATGATCTACAGCAGTGCTATAAATCTGCCTTGTATTGATTAGTCTCACAGAGCTGGCTTTAGCTCCAATTGAAAGGCAAGCTGTAAAAGCAGTTAGTAGCAAACCCCAAGATCATGTTGCAATTACTATGTATGTAATCAGATTTTGGATGATTTTCCACTGAAAGATAAAGAAATATGTGGGAGTGAGGGGAATGTATGGACAAAGGAGATTATTTTATATCTTATCCTACAGGCTATGGATATCTGTGGTCATACATACAATGCTGAATAGCTATCATGTGTTAGCTAATTATATGGGAATTAAACAGTCACATGCACTATATATGAAATTAACAGACTGATTTGTGCGGGTTGCCTGAAGAGCATATTGCCTATTGATATCCTCAGGTTATATCTATGCAATATAAAATTTTACCCATATAACATCTCACTTTGAATTCACAAAATCCACACTTGAAGAACATAGACTCATAGAATTTAAGCTCAGAAGGGACCAGCATGATCATCTAGTCTGACCTCCTACACAGTGCAGCCACAGAATCTCACCCACCCACTCTTGCAAGAGACCTCACACCTATGTCTGAGCTATTGACGTCCTCAAATCATGATTTAAAGACTTCAAGGTGCAGAGAATCCTCCAGCAAGTGACCCGTGCCCCATGCTGCAGAGGAAGGCAAAAAAACCCCAGGGCCTCTGCCAATCTGCCCTGGAGGAAAATTCCTTCCCAACCACAAATACGGTGATTAGCTGAACCCTGAGCAAGTGAACAATACTCACCAGCCAAACACTCAGGAAAGAATTCTCTGCAGTAACTCAGATCCAATCCCATCCAATATCCCATCATAGGCCACTGGGCCCCATCTACCACAAATAGTCACAGATCAGTTAATTGCTAAAATTATGTTATCCCCTCATACCAGTTCTCCTCAAAAAGCGTTGCACTCTCATATTGCAATATTGATATAAAGTACTTTTTTTTGCTAGATTCCCTCACCATCAGTCTTATTTGTATTGATATCTATAATTAAACAGAACATACCTACTTAACAACTTGAGCGAGGAATGAGGTAACATGTAGAATTAATCACACTCATAGATGCTGAGACTAAGCTGATTTTACAGTGGATTAAATTCTCCCTCTTCCACTATGTGACAGCCTGGATTTTGCATCTGGGTCCTGTGCTGAATTCAGGGGCTGCATTCTGGTTGCTCCCTCTTTAGAGAGCAAGTGGGTGAAGAGGTGCAGGAAATAGGGGAAGCCATGGTTTACTCCCACTACACACCACCTAATAGAGCTGATGGAGCAAGTATGGAAGAGGTTAGTTACACTTTAATGGACTGCAGTAAATTACTCTCACCAGAACAAAAGGAGAGAAGCAAAGGAATTGTGAAAGTCACAATTTCTATTGGAGCTCTGCTGGGGATAGTGTCATTACACAATGTGCCATACACCAGATTGTGCCTAAAAGCCTAATCTACCGCTATACAAAGCACACTTTCTCACACTTGTTGTATATGAGAGCATTATCAGCTGTGACACCAAAATTCAGGTTGTATCAACACCTCAAAATGTCATTATTAGATAGGACAGAATACAAGGACATTTTTGTTTACACAACTGGTGGAACATGGACACTAAAATGCCCTATTAATTGGTGGGATACAAGAACCTGGCTAGAACAGAATAGAATATAATGGACTTAAAAACAGAGGAAAAAAGAAAATAATCATGGGGAATCCCATTAATCTACCTTTCATTTCAACTGGACACTCCTGGTAGCTGCCAAACTCTTGGAAACTCACCCACAGGCTTAAAAGTAGAGGTTAGTCTGTATCCGTAAAGAAAATGAGGTTAAACACAGACTGGGAATGGCTAGGTCATTACAATAATTGAATCTATTTCCCCTTGTTAAGTATCTTTCACACCTTCTTGTCAACTGTCTGATATAGACTATCTTGATTATCACTACAAAAGTTTTTTTTTTCTCCTGCTAATAATAGCTCATCTAAATTAAATAGCCTCTTTAAATCGGTATGGTAATTTCCACCTTTTTATGTTTTCTGTGTGTATATATATCTTACCTACTGTGTGTTTCATTCTATGCATCCGATGAAGTGGGCTATCGTCTATGGAAGCTTATGTTGAAACAAATTAGTTAGTCTCTAAGGTGCCACAAGTACTCCTCATTTTCTTCACCCACAGACTGCTTTTAGCAGAGGCACTTTTGGCCAGATTCTTAACTTACCTAAATCAACATAATAACATTAACTCAGCCAATTTATGCCAGCTGAACATCTGGCCCAACACACATTTTTAAAGCATCACACTTTATTTTTTTTCATTAATAAACTATTATATGTATTTGAAATGAGTATAACCAGAGCAACCATTCCATCTAGCCTTCTAACCAGCCATGTTGTTCTTCTTACTGCACAATGTGAAAACTAATGTAAAGAGTATGAAGACTGTTTTTCATCCCAATTAGAACACTAACATTTTCCAGACTGCAAGCCAAATGAATGCTTCAGTGGAGGCATGTGTATACTTGCATAGGCCTGGGGCTCCAAAGCATTAATCCATATTTACTAACCATAACAAGAACTGATAGGTGAAAACATTAAACTTGTGTTGACTGCTAGTGTAAATGCACATTTCAAACCCACTAGTCCTACAAATGGACTTAATACTTTTTGATGATTTTTGCAAGGTACAGATGTATACTTAATAAGAATGCTTACGTTTCATTTATTCTAATTATGCAAATTTTGTCACCTGTTGCCTCAGAAATATCACCATACTGTTGATGGAAAGAGATAAATTCTGTCAAAGAAATTTATAACATTATTGATGTGTGCGGTAATTATGTCTTTCATTTCATATTGACAAAGCTACAAATTCTTAAATGGTATGATGGATACAGGAATTGTATATCTTTAAAGTAAGTTTCATTCAAAACAAATGAACCTGTAAGTCTTCAGAGACACTATTATGATAAGTATAATACACAGCAAATGCATATTAGTGCCAATCATAGAATTTAATATCAGAAGGGACCATCAAATCAAGCCACCCACCACCCTCGCAATAAAGCTGGCAATAAAATTAGACCAAAGTATTACAGCCTACAGGAGACTAGACTGTTATGTGCCACAGTCAGAGAATAGGAAGGACCAAAGTGCGTTAATGTCTCCACAATGGCAGGAACATAATTAAGTGATATATACCCAGATAAAGCTGCGTCCCCACACTGCAAAGGAAGGTGGGGAAAAAGGCAAACCAACCAAGATCACTGCTAATCTTACTTAGGGGAAAATTACTTCCCAACCCCACATATGACAATTAGTTAGACCCCGAGTATATGAGCAAGAACCAGTCAGCCAAGCACCTCAGAGAAGGCTTCATGCCAAATGAGAGCACCAACCCTTCCCATCTCTAGCTGTGGCCATCTGCAGTTCCTTCAGAGGAAGGAAACAAACAAATCAAAATATACATCCCAGAATACATTTCAAAGGTGGAGGAAGGATCCATTCCTGACTTCCACAGATGACTAGCTAAAGCCCAGAAGCTCAGACTTTTAGAAACATCAGACATAACCCAGAACGGACCCTCAGGGCTGCTGATCTGGGGCCCGTATCATCACAAGCAACCCATCTTACAATCTCACGCTTTGAGATTTGTCCAGCGGCTTCTTAAAATGATGTTATTTGCCCTTACACTTCCTATTGGTAGGCTGGGCCAGAATCTCATTCCCCACTGAGGGTTAGAAACCTCTTTTTAAATTTCTAAACTCAAAGAAAGTATATGCAAATGATTTTGTTTAGAAAGCAAATGAAACACAAACTGCATTGAAATGTTGCTCCCAGTCCTACCCTAAAATAAAACAAGTAAACTGAAAACTAAGATCTTGGTCTTGGTTTCCTGAACTCACCCCCAGTTTGCTTTGAAGGTATTTTTATTTTATTGTTTGGGCACTACCATAGTATAAACAGAGGCTCCAACTGGGATTTAGGATTTAGAAATCCATTAGCCTAAGCACTTCACAAACACTTATGGACTGCCTTCACTGCAATAATTAGCTTGAGTATCTCTATTTGAGCTAGCCTAGCTCAAATGAGAGTCACCACTGTTATGTCTGGACCCAGCAGAGAAGGAAATAGATACAGACACAGAGGGAGCATGTAGAAACACCTGTCTGCTGTGTTTTGTTGTTCAGGCTGCAAAATGGAAAGTAATATGAAAGTGAGGCTTTGCATGCGAGAGAGAGGAGTGATCAGACATTGAAAGGGACTTGACATCAGAGCCACACTGAGAAGTAAGACTTCAACTACACAAAGTGATTGGATTAGCAACTGATTGGTTGTGCTAACGCAAGCTGTAGTCTGTACCTGCATCGCCACTGCATCACTAACTTGAGCAACAGCTGCACTGGAGTTTAAATCCAGGCTCCCTGATAAATGGGCTATCTTGAGTTTAAAGGGCCCTCCAACTTGAGCTAATATTTGTGGATGGTGGGCTGGGAATTATGGACACCCAGTCAGCCAGTTCTCTATAAATATTTCATGGTAGATGTTCTCTACTTGCTTTACCTATAAAGGGTTAAAAAGTCTCCCTGCATAGGTAAAAGGAAGAGAATGGGCACCTGACCAAAAGGGCCAATGGGAAGGCTAGAACTTTTTAAAACTGGGAAAAAATCTTCCCCTTTGTCTGTCTGAGTTGTTCTCCTGGAGAAGAGACAAGGCTGGAACTATGCTGTAAAAAGGTGTGAGCCAGGTATGAAAAATCATCAGATCATACCTAGAAACTACTCATTTGAAACCCCAGATATGTAAATATATCAGCAAATGTTTAGGAAAATATGATTAGGATTATCTCTTTTATTTATTTATGGCTTGTAGACTCCTCTGTGCTACCCCAGATGCTTTTGTTTTGCTTGTAACCTTTAAGCTGGACCTCAAGAGAACCATCTTGATGCACAATCCTTGTAAATGTTTTTTTTTTCCAATTTAGCAAAAAGCCTAAGTTCCAAATGTATTTCCTTCTTTTTGTTTTTAATAAAATTTACCCTTTTTTTAAAATAACAGGAGTGGATATTTGTGTTCTAAGAGGTATATGTTGTTTAATTAGCTGGTGAAAAGCTAATTTTCTTTATTTTCTTTCTTAGCTCTTTCTTGGAAGGGGAGTGAAAGAGCTTGAGGGTACCGGAAGGAATTCCCAAAAGTGTCTTCCTGGGTTCCCAAAGAAGTTTTTGCACTTGGGTGGTGGCAACATCTGCCTATCCAAGGTCAGTAAAAACCTGTAACATTGGGAGTTTAATACAAGCCAGAAATGGCCAATATTAAATTTTAAAATCCTTGCAAGCCCCCACCTTCTGAACTCAAAGTGCCAGAGTGGGGAATTAGCCATGACAGGGGCAGTCAACAAAGATAACAGAATGTTAGGAACTATTACTAAAGGGATAAATAACAAGATGGAAAATATCAGAATGCCTCTATGCACAACCCCATCTTTAATACTGTGTAGATCTGGTCACCCCGTCTCAAAAAAGATATATCAGCATTTGAAAAGGTGCAGAGAATGCAACAAAATTTTTTAGGGGTATGGAACAGCTTCTGTATGAGGAGAAATTAAAAACACTGAGACTTTTCAGCTTGGAAAAGAGATGACTATGATATGATTAATTGATTACGATAGAGGTCTATAAAATCATGAATGGTGTGGAGAAAGTGAATAAAGAAGTTTTATTTACTCCTTCTCTTAACACAAGAACTATGGGTCACCCAAAGAAATTAATTGGCAGCAAGTTTAAAACAAAAGTAAATATTTCTTCACACAACACACAGTCAACCTGTGGAACTCTTTGCCAGGGTATGTTGTGAAGGCCAAAACTATAACAGGGTTAAAAAAAAAGTTTATGGAGGATAGGTACATCAATAGCTATTAGCCAGAGTGGCCAGAGAATACACCACCATTCTTTGAGTGTCTCTAGCATCTGTTTGCCAGAAGCTGGGAGTGGACAACAGGGGATGGATCACTTGATGATTGTCTGTTCTTTTAATTCCCTATGAAGCATCTGGCATTAACTATTGTTGGAAGACAGGATAGTGGGCTATATGGACCATTAATCTGATCCCATATGGCCATTCTTTTGATACTCAAGGCTTGTGATTGGGAATATATTGCCATATTATCTCTTGATCATTGTAAACTTACATATAAACTTATATTAGGGTTTAATTGGTGTTTGTACATATTTTTTTTCTTTCTTTATATAGGAATTAGATATGGTGCTCTTGTTAGCTAATTTGTAAGTTGTTACATGGAAAAAAAAAAAAGCTTAGAGTTTTCATGTGCCTGAATAGCCAGTGGAATCACAGTTAAAGTTGTCACCCCCCCCTCCAAAAAAATATATATATATATGAAATGGAACCCTTTCAAGTGGAAGCAGCTTACAGAAACATGCTTCTGAAAAGGAGAAATAAAAAATCAGGAAATAAAGTCTTAAGCATTAAATAGGGAACATGAACACCAAATGAACCAACTGAAGGGAAGAGAAAGAAAAATAAATATACTTTGCCATCAGAGCTTCAAAGCTTCTTCAGGAAATTAGAAAAGAACAAGAAAAACTATTTTCTATAACCTCTTTTCTGACACTGCACCCACCACAATCTTCAACAGCTCCATTTCTGACATGTCTAGGAAGTCTCTATCCTGCGCTGATATGTAAAAGGTCAGAATGAATTTCATAGCACTGCTATTGCTGTGACTCTTTTAATTTGCTCAGCATTCAGACACATTTTGTCACTGTTTCCATCAAAGACAGAGTTATGTGGAAGTTGCAGGGGTTGGAGAATGGTTTTGGCATTAGGCATTTGCTTACTAATCACACTGCATTGCTCAGTGTAGTGATTCCATTTTAGTGGTTCACTTAGATAAAGCTGCGTAGAACAAAAATAACAAAAGGAAAAGAATGTTCTGATTTTAGGTTTATACTTACCAAAAATGGATGGATATGAAGTACATTTTGGTTCTGAGCCAGATCCTCAGCTGGTATTGAAGCCAACAGAGCTGTACCAATTTATATGTACTGAATGTCCAGTGTTCAGTATTTATTTTATAATTTTGTTTTGAGATTTTGTAAACTGATGCCATTAGATGTAACATGGTTCTATATTAGGGATTGGTTAACCCACTTAAATTAATAAGAAATAACAGTTTCTTGGGCTTGTGAATGGAAGGGGCACAATGCCACAAGAGCCTTTTCCAGCCTGAAATTTGACTATGAACTCCTCTGCTGCTCTCAGTCTCAGGTTTGACCCAGTTTTCCCAATTGCTTCTGACTGTCCTTGTCAGGATCCTGACATTCTCAATGATTTCGCTACAGGAAAAGGCTCAGTTCTCTCTCTCTTTTTTGGCAATGTGATAGTATCAAGTGAATAGGTTTTCAGTTCTAACCTTACAACTTCCATGTGAGGCTCATGCTCATAAGATTGTATTAACATGTTTATAACTGATTTTTGTGCTCTCCGCCCTTTCTGTCTCCAAAGTTTAGAGCAGAAGTTATGCCATTCTAATTAAGGTGTGATATTTAAGGCAATTTAGCTATAACTCTGTTACGCTGCATCCATGACACATTTATGAAGCTTGTTTTCCTTCTTTTCAAGTTTTGTCTTACCTTTATAAAGAAGCACAAAGAAAAGAGAATTTAGTAGAGAGATTATGGGAGCATTCTTTTACAATAGGCAATACATATCTTCCCTTTCCCACCCACCATCAGTGAAGGATTGATGATATCTGTGCTCTGAGTGATTCAATTTCTTTGTAATAAAGTTGTTTCCTCCACTGCATGACAAATTTCAGCTTTTAACTGAAAACTGTAACATTTTCAGATTTTTGAAGAGAGGATTAAAGTTTTCAAGGAGAGCAGACACTTTCCCTGATTTTTTTCATTTAGTCAAAACTGCAATTTTGTACTGAAAAAGAGGTTTAGCTGAAAATGCTGAGCCAGACTACCAGATGGAAAAGTGGTGCCAAGATACATGAAGTGATAGGTGGGAGGTAACTTTTCATTCAATAGTAGACCTATAGATCAGAGGTTCTCAAACTGGAGGTTGTGAGATTATTACATGGGGGGAAGAGGGGAGTCACAAGCTGTCAGCCTCCATCCTCAAACTGTACTTCACTTCCAGAATTTATAATATTGTTAAATGTAAGAAAAAACGTTTTTAATTTATAAGGGGCAGTCACATCAGAGGTTAGTTGTGTGAAAGGGGTCTCCAGCACAAAAGTTTGAGAACCACTCATAGCTAATCTTTTAAAAAAAAACATTTTGCCAGGTACCATTATCTTACTCTTTCTGGCCTAATGACAACACTAAAGCACAATGCATGCATCTGATGAAGTGGGCTATAGCCCACGAAAGCTTATGCTGAAATAGACTGGTTAGTCTCTAAGGTGCCACAAGTATTCCCCATTTTCTTTACGGATGCAAACTAGCACGGCTTCTAATCTTAAACTAAAGCACAAGTCATTCTAGGTATGTCTGTCTATGCAGTCTGTGGAAGCAAGCCCCCAGCTTGGGTCAAGAGACTTGGGCTGGCAGGGCTCTTGCTAGCCCTTTAAAAATAGCTGCAGAGATAGTGCCTTGCAGTTGTGGCTTGGGTCAGAGCTCAGTCTCTGAAGCCTGCCCCACTCCCTAGGCTTCAGAGCCCAAGCTCCAGTCCAAGACACAACTTCTATGTGCTGTCTACACAACCATTTTGAGAGCACTAGCTGTAGCCCAAATGCTGCTAGTCCAAGACTCTTGACCCACACTGTCAGGCTTGCTTCCATTAACTGTGTAGACATACCCTCTACTGACTGTTTTTGTTTCCTGTTAGTTCTTTTGATGTTATGATCTAATCAATGTAATATGGAAAGTGTTGTTTTTATATCTCTGGAATTTAGGCCCTGGTAATTAAGAACTCGTGAAATACAATCAATTTCTTTGAACTGAATTGCTGGTCCTTGAAGCTTGCATAAGTGGCATCAGTTCTCCCTAGCTGTCTATTCTCCTTAAGCTCAGGTACCAATTCTAATTTGTCTCTTTTAATGTGTATTCATGTTTTTGCTCTGGTATTATTTCATTTCCTTGCCATTGTGGGAGCCTCAGGAGCACCTAAGTCCTTCCTATTCTCTTCTTATGGTACATAATAATCTAGTTGCCTGTGGGCTGTGATAATTTCAGTTGCTGGGTTTGGATTCTGGTTGGTTTTGGTGTCTTGTATGTAACAAGCTATCAGGTGCTTCTTTCTGGCCTAAAACTTTCTATGGCTGACTCTATTTAGCAGTTGACATCATGATGACATCATGATGATTGAAAATTGATAATGTTTCACGGGTAAAAATGAAAAAAGTCTTTATTAAATAAACATTCATTAGTAGCATATGCGGAACAGAGTTTCTAATGATGATAGATGATTCAATAAAATGATAGTGTATCTGTCATAAGTCTGAAGTAGCCTAGAATTAGTGTTTACCTGTAAGGGGTTAAGCTAAAGGTAACCTGAGAGGTGGACAACTGACCAATGAGAAATTCCTCAGGAGACAAAGGATTTTAAGTTTCAGTTTCTCTCTGGGGTCTCTCTCTGTTCACCTCGGCTATGGGATGAACACAGCTATGTCTTTCACTGTAACTATAGATTCTATCAAGTACTGTAGTCAGTAAGTTTACCTTCTTTTTATCACTTGGAGAGTTCTCAGTGGTGAGTGTTGGCTGGGTGCTTCTTGATATTGTAAGCTTCAGCAGAGATCTCAACAGTGGGAGAAAATTGCCTCGGGGGAGAGGTTTGCTTTCTGAATCCTTTTGTTGATTATGGTAGATGCTGTTCTATTGATGGTTATAAGGAATTTTTCTGAGAATCAGTGTAGGGGGTCTTTCTCCCTCTGCTGGTAGGATTAAAAGCCTGCTGAGAATTTCCAAGTGATATAAGAAAATTTTGTTTAATTTTCAGTTAGTAAGTTAAACACAAAAAGATTAAAATGACAGGTGGTAAGGGCCAAAAGGATTCAGAATTAGCCAAATTCCAAGCTGAGGAGAGACAAAGAGAACATCAAAGGCTGATGGAGAGAGAGGAAGCAGCCCAAAAGAGAGAGGAAGCCGCCCAAAGAAGGGCTATGGAAGCCCAGATTGAGAGACAGAAGCATGAACTGGCTGTTTTGGAGCTGCAGAAACAATTTCCTCCAGCTGCTGACTCCACTTCCCCAAAAATCCACAAATGAGAGCGACTGTGCCCAGAGTATGATGAGTCCAACGACATTGCCGAATATTTCATCACCTTTGAGAGACTGTGCACTCTACATAAAATCCCTGAAGATCAAAAGATGACCACATTGATAGCAAAATTGACTGGCCGAACTCTGGACATCTTCAATAAGATGCCTATTGAGGATGCTTCAAACTATGGTAAATTTAAGGATTTGGTTTTAAAACAATTTCAAGTTACACCTGACACTTACAGAGTAAAATTTAGAGCCCTTAAGAGAGGGGCTGGACTAAGTCATCTGGCTTACGTAAACCAGATGAAGAATCTGTTAGATAAATGGGTCAAAGGAAGGGGTGTAACTACCTTTGAAGGAGTATGTGATTTAGTTCTACAGGAGCAGTTCTTGACTATGACCAGTGATGACGTAAAACAGTGGTTATGGGATAAGAAAATGGACTCAGCAGAAAGTCTTGCTTCTTATGCGGATCAATATGAGCAGTCCCAGATCGCTAGAGAGGCGGGGAAAATCGGGACACAAGGGTGGGAGGTGGCAGAAAAAAAAATAAACCTCGCCTGCTCCTGCGACACGTGCCCGATCCAAAACCAGGATCTTACACAATGAAAAACAAGCAGTCAGCTTCTTAAAAGAAAGATTTTAATAAAAGAAAAAAAGAAAGGAATAAATTCCTTATAACCATCAATAGAACAGCATCTACCATAATCAACAAAAGGATTCAGAAACCAAACTTCTCCCCCGAGGCAATTTTCTCCCACTGTTGAGATCTCTGCTGAAGCTTACAATATCAAGAAGCACCCAGCCAACACTCACCACTGAGAACCCTCCAAGTGATAAAAAGAAGATAAACTTACTGACTACAGTACTTGATAGAATCTTATAGTTACAGTGAAAGACATAGCTGTGTTCATCCCATAGCCGAGGTGAACAGAGAGAGACGCCAGAGAGAAACTGAAACTTAAAATCCTTTGTCTCCTGAGGAATTTCTCATTGGTCAGTTGTCTACCTCTCAGGTTACCTTTAGCTTAACCCCTCACAGGTAAACACTAATTCTAGGCTACTTCACACTTGTGACAGTATCTATGAGTCATTTATTAGAGGAAATAGAATTGTAAGAATTGGGGTTGCAGATATAGATAAACAACATAAACTGATTTTTATTCTGGGAATTTCTACTGAGCAAAGTAAACATGTCTAAAAAGAGATTTCAGTATACTGAAGGGAAACTGAAGGAAATGTGATCTAAAAAATAATTAAAAAAATCCATCTGCACTGATGGTGAAATTAACTGTTTCACAGGGGGCAATATAAGGCCAACACACATTCAATTCCCACTTACTACATATGTGGAAGTAGTAAGTGGGAGTTATGTGGTGCATAGTCTTGCAATGGTGCACTCCTCTGCACAGGAGTGTATTTCATCCTGAATAAATAGCTTATGTGTACACCAAATTAAAAACTTCTGCAGTGTTTCAGAAGTTGTGAGAAAATGTTGCAATAAATGGGGGTGTTTGATGTGTGCTTAACATAATTGCATGGTATGCCTGATAAGATGATGTCCAGAGGATATTAGAAAGTGTATAAACTATTTAAGGCAACACGCACGGAGTTACTGATACCAATCACTCATATAGTGTCAGGGATTTGTCTTCTTGAGCTGTGCTTCTCTTGGTGATCAGGACAATCCATGGAGCTAATCATCCAAACCAATGTCTTGTCTGTCTGTCAGATAAGCAACTCTGCAGAGTATTCCTTTATCCTCATTATCATCTTTAGAATGTGAAGGTAAATTTTATACACCCTTAAAGGAAGAGACATTGTTTCTGCCAATTGAACAATCAAATACGCAGTGAACACAGATCACCATCTAGTGGTCACCCGCAATTCACTGATGCTCCAATGAGCAGATAAGCCCTCTGCAATGATGAAGAAGTTTGACATTGATGCACTCCATGTGCCAGGATTAGCCAACAGGCTTTGTATTGACGTCAGCAACAGATATTCAGCTCTAGCTAATCTGACAGACAATGTGGAGGTTGCCTGTTCAATTCTACCCTTATTCAATCTGCTGATCAGATGATTGGCTCTGGGCATCCAGCGTGTCGACCATGGCTATCAGAAGAGGCCTTCCAGATAATTAAATTGAAGACTGCAGCTCATGGTGATAAGTGCACTTGTAATCAGCTGAAGTGAAAATTTAACCGCCGGCACTCCATGATCACAAGGCATATTATAAATAAATGGCAGATGATGTCCGCTGTGGGTTGATGGCCTGAGAGTCCAACATCAGAACAGACTCTCAAGCCTTTGTGGTTGCGCAGGAACTGTCCAAATGGTGAACATTTGCTACAGCCACTGGCTGGCTAAGCACAGGAGAGAGAGAGAGAGCACTTAGGACAGAAGAATCCCATGCACTGCTACAGACTAGGGACCAAATGGATAGGTAGCAGTTTTACAGAAAAGGACCTAGAGAGAGAGAGAGGTGCATATGTGAACTGTATCTCTCCTCAAGCTATAGAAGTTAAGAATTCCAAAGATGGATTGACTAGATGAGTCACTTCTATGGTTAATGTCTGTCTACATTCTTGGAACAAATAATGCCATATGAAAACATTACATTCACTATACATTAAAATATATAACTATAATATTCAGATAATCATAGCAGAGAAATATTCCTGTCTATCAACAGGGGTTACAGTGGATGGGAAGCTGGATATGAGTCAACAGTGTGTCCTTGTTATCAAGAAGGCTAATGGCATTTTGGGCTGTATAAGCAGGGGCATTTCCAGCAGATCGAGGGACGTGATCATTCCCCTTTGTTCAGCATTGGTGAGGTCTCATCTGGAGTACTGCTTCCAGTTTTAGGCCCCACAGTACAAGAAGGACATGGAAAAATTGGAAAGAGTCCAGCAGAGGGCAACAAAAATAATTAAGGGGCTGGAGCACATGAGTTACGACGAGAGGCCGAAGGAACTGGGATTGTTTAGTCTGCAGAAGAGAAGAACGAGGGGGGATTTGATAGCTGCTTTCAAATACCTGAAAGGGGGTTCCAAAGAGGATGGATCTAGACTGTTCTCAGTGGTAGCAGATGACGGAACAAGAAGTAATGGTCTCAAGTTGAAGAGGGGAAGGTTTAGGTTGGATATTAGGAAAATCTTTTTCACTATGAGGGTGATGAAGCACTGGAATGTTTTACCTAAGGAGGTGGTGGAATCTTCTTCCTTAGAGGTTTTTATGGTCAGACTTGACAGATCCCTAGATAGGATGATTTGGTTGGGGTTGGTCCTGCTTTGAGCAGGGGGTTGGACTAGATGACCTCCTGAGTTCCCTTCCAACCCTGATATTCTATGAATCTGAGAATGTTCATGTAATCCTGCATACTCCATATTTATCAGTGTGTCAGGATCTCTAAGCCAAGCGCTTAGAAGGATATAGAATGGTAATTGAGTGAATCATAATATAAATCATTATTGACAAAACAAAATAAAATGGGCCTCATCCATAAAGCTGTGGTTCAGATAGACATTGTCCTATGATTTTATGATAAATTAGCTAATCA
The DNA here is from genome assembly GCA_007922305.1 of Dermatemys mawii. Lineage (NCBI taxonomy): Eukaryota > Metazoa > Chordata > Testudines > Dermatemydidae > Dermatemys > Dermatemys mawii. The sequence goes on from ML677351.1 coordinate 844,813, forward strand.
TATCATTGATGAGAGTCTCACAAATGCTACTTGGAGTTGTCTTTTTACAAAAAAGCATTGTGAAAGTTTGCTACTATAGACCAATCATGGCAAAAATTGGTAAAAAAGACAGAACATATTGAGAATCACAAAAATTCAGCTAGAAAACAAGATGCCACAGTACTGGCATTTTGTAGTTTTAGAGGAGTAGCTTTGAATTACAGATAAAGCTTTGAATTATTTATTGGGCATTATCAATGTTGTTATGCTGTGAAAAAAATGGTCATTTTATTGGTATATTTTCCCTCAGGGAGCACTTCTAAAATGTTTTGTTGCCTCAAATAAACTATTTTTGTACTGTTATATGGAAAAAATGAGCAACCACATTCAAGTCTAAATTGCCAAAATAATGTAATGCTTCTAGAAAGCATATTTATTAGAAGATTTTTGACAGCGTTTGTAAGAACATGCAGAAATGGACTGTTACAGAATGTCAGAGGGTAGCCCTGACAGGAATAGCCCTGACTGGAACACTGTACCTGCCTCAGTTTCCCTCCAGATTCCCAGTAACAGTGCAGAGTGTCTTTGGGGGGTGTCATTTATTACAAAAGTCATAAACAATACCGATGTCCCACAACCATAGTGGAAAATTCCCTCAGCATAGTTTAAATAGTACAGGCAGCATACAGCTTCAGCATCCCACCATGCCTTGGCTCTCCTTTGTAGCCCCAGCATCCCTTATTACACATTGGCTGTCCAGCAAAGTCCTCTCCTGTCTTTCTACCAGGATAGACATGCTAGCACTTCAACATCCTCTCTGCTGGGAGCATCCTTGCCAGGTGAGCATCATTCACTCCCCCTGGCCCTCTCATGGTTCCCATGGGTCCAGCTCTCTGATCCTGGAGATGCCAGTTGGCAAGCTCCGCTGATGCCCCTCACTTTCAGCCATTTCTGGCATTTGGCACCAGTTCTCCAGCTTTGAGGCATCAGGCAACACCCTCTGTTGCTTTCTGCCTTCTCCAGCATTCTCTGGCTTTAAAATCTGGCTAGCACCTCCTCTGGCATCCTAGCTCACAGCCCTTTTAGCCTCTCAGCCATGGCTTTGACTCAGGTAGTTCAGCAGGCTAGCCCCTCCACTGCCTTCCTGATAATTCAGGGGTGGGCAAACTTTTTGGCCCAAGGGTCAAATCAGGGTTGTGAAACTATATGGAGGGCTGAATAGGGAAGGCTGTGCCTCCTCAAACAACCTGGCCCCCACTCCCTATCTGCCCCCTCCCACTTCCTGCCCCCTCCCCCCCCGACCACACCCCTTATCCAGCTGTCCTGTTCCTCGTCCCCTGACCACCACCCCCAGAACCTGCACCACATCCAACCACTCCCACTCCCTGTTCCCTGACTGCCTCAACCCCTATCCACACCCCTTCCCCTAACCGCTCCCCAGGACCACACCCCCTACCCAATCCCCCCGCCCTGCAGCTACCTGTCCCCTGACTGCTCCTCGGGACCCTCTGCCCCTTATCCATTCCCCCTCCCTTGCCCCCCTTACCATGCCACTCAGAGCAACTGGAGCTCGCAGCCCGGCCGGAGCCAGCCACGCTGCCCAGCAGGAGTGGCGAGCCAGAGCACTGGCAGCGCGCTGAGGCTGCAGGGAAGAGGGGGCAGTGGGAGAGGGGCTGGGGGCTAGCCTCTCCAGCCAGGATCTCAGGGGCCAGGCAGGACAGTCCGATGGGCCATAGTTTGCCCACCTCTGTGATAACTCCTCTGCTCCAGGAGTGACTGCAGGGAACTTTCTCTCTCTGCAGCTTTCCCCAGAGACCTAATTTATTCTTCTGATTTTTACTGTCTGATTGTTATCAAGGCACATGCTCGCTGTTGGGGATTGTAGGAATTTCTGAAACGGAGGCTGTGTTTTGTATGTTTTGGATGCACCATCTCTCTCTCAGTTTGTGTTTGTTTTGCTTCATTCCTTGCTTTTTCTTTGTTTTTAGGGGTGCTATCCCTCTTTTTCTTGGGAGGAATTAGGTGTAGGCCACTTCAGATGGTTTGGGAACTCTGACCCAAAAGCCTGAGGCATGGTCTGTGCCTGCTGTATCTTGTTCTGAATCACTGTAGTGCATAATATTTTTGTATTTTATAACACTTTTTAGAGGTGGTTTTATGGGAATAGAAATGTTTTTCATGTCATGTCTGTCTTTGTCTCGCTCCCTGATTCTTTATAGCCATCAGTTGCAGGCCTTCCCTCTTTCTTGGACAAATGGAAGCACCTGTTCTGGCATAGGAGAGTGGACCTACTTTAGTCACAGATGCCACCCACCCTGTGATGTTTGTGATGAGATGATGGAATTGATTTAAAAACACCCACCCAACATACTGAGGTTCAGAAGTAATGTACTATCTGAATAAATTGTCTCAGATGAAGTACCTAACAGTAACAATTGTAAAAATCATAGGTCAATGCTTTTAGCAAGTAATGCCTAGAATGTATGGGTTGGAAGCTTACAAACTACATTGTTTTGAATTTTTTATCACTGAAGTCCTAAAAAAGAAAAAAAAATAGTCTACTTGCTCCATTGAATCAAGAGTTCATAGTGCTTGCTTTTAAGAAACTGGTGATCCCGTATCTTGGAAAGCCTTCTCAGTAAAACAAATGGAAGTTTTTAGTGCTCAATTTTAACTATCATTTCAAATTTGTTTTTAATTTGTCCGGCATTGTGTTGTTCAGATACTATAGTGATAAGCATGATACAAGAATCTCATTAGAATCGACTTGTTGCTATAGCCTGAAACATACCTGAATTATACTGTATGACTCAGGTTCATCAAAAAATGAGATGACTCTGAAGACTATTTCCATGAGAGAAAAAAGTATGGAAATAGGATTATGTCATAAACTATTAGATATTAAGATTTGCAGTGTTGGGCAATGTTTGCCTCTTAATAAGCTTTTCAAGAACTTCTATTCATTTCAATGGCATGACAGTTCTGCATGTACCTGGTTACTCTCCTACACAGGAAAAGTACATTTCCTTGGTATGTTCAGTATGGTAGCATGTTCTAGGAAAGGGGCCACTCCACTGCAGCTGGAAGTAACAATTAGGTTCAGTTACAGCCAAATGTTAAAAGAATGTTAAGATTACAAAGTCAAAGACTCAAAGGTTAGGAAATGCCAGAATTCAGGCCCCTTGTGTGTATGCATTATGATATTATCTTTAGTTACCTGATCTCACACTACTTTTTACACAGGACATCTACTTCATTTTTTCATCATCCCTTCTACTACTCTTGGCTTCTATCAACCTCCTTCTCCCAGGTTTCCAGACTCCCCATCTGCACACATTACCTCTCCTTACTTCCTCACTCCTCTGTAGTCAAATCAGACCGTTCCTCCTTCATACTTTATGTGAGCCAGCAGCGTGAGCACTGAGAGGTTAGGAGAAGGAGTCACTCTGATCTAAGTTATGGTGCATGGTACTACAGTGTTCTGTGGCAGTTAGAAGGTACAATTATAGGGAAAATCCTGCCCAGTCCCTGCACCTCTAATGTGTTGCTCTGTTGCTCTTTGAGGATGGCATATGTGCAATTGGTCAGCATGTATATTTCTGAGGGAGCATACTCAGTGCAGAAGGAATTTTCTGAGAATTTACCAGCTAAACTCCAACAAGCCTCTACTGAGAATGTACAAACTGACTGTTTCAGAGGCTCATTACTTGATTATATTTCAGCAGTTATTCACGGGAATGGCAACAGGCCTATCCTTGACATCAGCACAACTCCCACATGCAAATTTCAATCTCTGCTGTGAACTGTGGGAGCACAAGCGTTTCTCAGCTAAATAACTATAAGATTTCTTTTAATGTGGGCATTTTTTTCTTTAACCTTGTTTTTTGGAAATAACAATCATTTTTGCTGAAGCTTTAAAAAAAATCAGCCTTTGGCAAAGGTCTGACATAAAAATTTCAGCTTAAATGTTTTATGTTTTGCAAAGTTATAATCTACTGAAAATCCTTATAATGGAAAGTGTAGGGCCCCTAACATAGGCATTATTACCTGGTGCCACCCATTATTCTCGAAAAAATATTCTAATGACACACACACTGTTTTGGGACAGGGAAGGAATGAAAATAAACATTGTAAATAAAGCAGATACATTTATTTTTTTACTAAGATTTACATTATCAAGATTCTTCTCATTTTCATCGTGTGTGGAGGAATCCAGTATGGAGGCTCAGCCAACTTCATTATACTGTCCTTTTGTCCCAGGACTCAGCAAAGCCCTCTCTGCACCCAATGTCTCTGTAGGAAGAGGGAGAGACAATTGAGGAGACCAGAGGTAGACCGGGTGGAACCCATGGCATTCACTATGCATGCCCCTGGAGACCACTTGGAAAAAAAGTAGTACAGACCTTAGAACTGTGTTACATTTTCTTCAGAGTTTCACCAAAGAGCTCCTGAGGGCTACCAGAGTTAAGATCAGCCTCCCGTAGGGTTGCTCCATTGGAGCATGCTGCCACAGACCAGGAAGGGTGCTGGAGCAAGAGCTATTGAACAAACAGAGCCTCTTTTCAGATTCCGTTGAACTTCCATAGATCTTCTAGGAGTCATACTAACACCTGGATGTCCACAATATTGGAGTGCGGGGCTTTCAACCTTTTCCACAAGGAGGACAAACCCCAGCCACACTGAAGGCCTGACATAAAAGGATCACCGTAAGAGGATTCTGATGAAAAGTTCCTCCTCTAAAGCCCCATCCCACAGGTTTTAATGAACAAGGGGATCATTTAGCCCACTGTAATGTGTACACTGTATATATAATATTGCTTAACTATTATATATGTTCTCATGTGAATTAATTCTAATTAACATAGTACAATATGGTTAAGAAAGTTTTAATTCTATTGATAGGTGCATTGTGAATGTTATGGCTTTGTTACACTTAGTTAATCGATTACATTTTTATTTTGACAAGATGTTATATAGTTGGTTGCAATCGTTTGAAATAAATACTGATAATTCCTTTTTTCCAGATCTAAACAAATAATTTATGACCATGAAAAAGCAGCAGCTGTTACTCTTTTGCTGACAGTTGCAAAGTTAATGGACTTCTGTTTATTAATAATTGGTTCACTTCTAAGAGCTCGAAAGAGTTTGTTTGCCACATACATCCAAACACAAACTGTTTGAACCTAAATATCATGTATACAACCTATTTAATACAAACTGTTTCAGCTTCATATGATAGATCTATTTTAAAAGAAACCCTTAGAAGATGCATAATTTTTCCTGCTGATGTGAAGAGGACTTTTTCATTTAATACATGAATAGAAATTGAAAGACTTTTTCAGGTAGCACAGTAAAAGAAAGCTAAGTGCTAAAGATTTTGCAGACAGCTGAACTTGTTCCACAATTTTCTGCATTGAAGAGTTGAATTATGTAAAAGGAAAGCATCTATGCATAAATCTTGTAGAAACAATAGGTCTGAATTTCCTTTTATCACTGAGGTAAAATTCCTATTTGTTTAAATAGAAAAAGAGAAAAGAATAGATCCAGCAAAAAAGAGTGATCAAAATAGAATGTAGTTAAATGGTGTTTGCAAGCATTTTCTTTTACTCGTTGGCACACAGGGAGTTGTTTGAGCACTTTCAAGATCTTTGTAAAATATTAGGCTTGTTAAATGATGGCAAAAATAATGCTCTGTTTAATTTACAATTATACAAGCAGATATATTAATAAAGACTCTCTGATCAGTTTTTGCAATGAAACTGGTTCATATTTGGATTTAGTTAGTCTGAATTAAGGATGATGAGGGGGGACCTGATAACAGTCTTCAAGTATGTATATGGTTATTATAAAGAAGAGGGTGATAAATTGCTCTCCCTAGCCACTGAGGACATGACAATCAGCTTCAATTGCAACAAGGAAGAATTAGGTTAGACATTAAGAAAAAGAAACCCTTCCTAACTGTAAGGGTAGTTAATCACTGGAACAAATTATCTAGAGAGATCTCTGTCATTGAAGGTTTTTCTTTCCTAAAAAAAAAACCAAAAAAAAAACCCCACATCTGAAAGGGATGGACTAGATTATACTTAGTCCTGCCTGAGTGCAGGGGATTGGACTAGACCTCTCGAGGTCCCTTCTAATCCTGCTTTCTATGATATTCATAAATTTTGAATAGCTCAAATGCCCTAAATACATAACTGAATTCTCTGACATTTCCTACTTATAATAGCCCCCAAATTTGGAGATCAAATTTCTAAGTATAAGAGAAAATATTTCATAATCAACTTTCCCCCTCTTTTGTAGTCAATTGATTGTATGCATTTTAAAAAAATTCCCAGGATTCAGTTTTAAAACATGAAGTCACTGTGACAAGTTCCCCATTGTGCATCTTGGAACTGGGGTCCTGTTGAACGCTCTGGCTTATCAACCTGGGCTTCCTCTTATATGCTGATGCTATGACAAGCTGCAAACCTCTCCAGGTATGGCACTTGTACAGACATCCACAGGCAGGGACACACCCAGCTGAGTTACATGAATGCTTTTACTAGTCATTCATGAATTAACAAGAGAGGCTCCAGCCAATTTCCCTAGCCAAGGACCCTTGTCTGTACTGTCCTGCCCTGGTCAAAAGCCTAACCAGTGAAAGCTTATAACCCAGTCTGCCCCTCCTTCAATGTGGAGAGGACATGTACCTGTTCTTGTTCCGGAGCAGATTTCCCAAGCACTTCAACCAAACACACACTATTTAAAGGTAAAATAATAAATCTTTATTTATTTATTTAACTGCAGAAAGGTAGATTTTAAGTGATTATAAGTACTAAGTGTACAGAGCAAAGTTTGTTACTTAAGAAATAAAAATCACAATCTGAGTTCTATAAACTAGACAGGATTTAAATCAAACAGTGTCTCACCCTGATGGTATATATCTTTAACACATAAGCTTGGGTTTTCCTTTCCAGCCTGGAACCACCTCCCCTGTTCTAAATCTTTGTCCTCCAGACGTGTTTCTGAGTGTCAATTTGGTGGGGGAGGCCAAGTGACGATGTCACTTCCTCTCTTTTATAGTTTTTTTCAGCTTGTTGGAAAGATCTATGCTTGTAACATGGGTCAAGAAGTCTCCATTATCTATGTGCTCTCTCTGAGAAGTCTCCTTTTTATAGGTTCCTGAGATAGTCCTTGTGAGTGTGTATTCCCTTTAACTGGCGATTAGCACTTCTATTTCCTCCACCGTTGCACATGAAACGCTGTTTGTGGGTGTTCATATTCACAACATATTTCAGTAATACATACATAGAAAAATTTTGTAACTCAACATACAATGACAGCACATACAGTCTACCAGGATATTAATGTTAAACAGATTAAGCCTTTTAGAATGATGCCTCACAAGGCATACTTTGTACAAAACATATAATTATATCACCATGGTAAATATCAGCATGTCAGGGTACTGCTTTGGAACACAGATTGCCAAAGTCACCTAATGGTTAGATTTTTAAGACTTTTCAGACAACCAAAGTTTTTCTGCAGTTGGAATCAGCTTACAAATGGAAAACACACACATTTTAGTATTCACCCTGAAATTTCTAAATCCATCAGTATAAAATTAACTTTGGATTAAATAAGGTTAATTTTATAAATAAGTGAGACTTTTCAGACCTACTGTCATCATTAACCAGTCCTATAAGGGCAAAAATGTTCTGCAGTCATTTGAAGCACTTGGGCAATTCCCAGCTGTGCCAGTGATTTTCTGTGGAACTTTAGGCAAGTCAGTGAGGGCTTGATTATGTCAGTGCTGCAAGGGGTAGCACTGCCACATAGAGGGGATCCACTGCAAAGAGCACAGTGCAGATCCACAATTGTCTTGGAGCAGCGACTTATGCATAAATTACCTCCACACTAAGGAGGATGTCTGTATGCACCCAGCTCTATAGGATTGTGCGCAGTGCAGAAAGGGCATAGCAATGGGCAAAGTCAGGACCGCACATCCCCTGTGGAAGTTCAGTCCATGAAGCATCTAAGGATGCCCCTTCCTCCCCACCAAATTCCATAAAAAAAAATCAAATAGTATCCATTGTGATGGGGCAAGGCCAGATGGCTATAGGAAAGTGCTAAAGAATAGATATGTTAGTCTCAGGATAAACAAATCTCTGGTACCAATGGAACCTTTTAGAAGGGAGTAGAAACAGCTAGTCTGAGTGGGACACCTGAAGCCAATCAGGGACTGGCTGAAACCAGTTAAAAACCTCCCACTTAGTCAGGTGGGTGTGAGCGTCAGGAGTGGTGGGAGGAAGTTGTGCTGTTGGTGAGACTAAGTGGTGGACAACATATCTTATGCAAGGAAGGAGGCCCTGAGGTAAGTGTGAAGTGGAGTTTGAAGAAGTGGGGACTGCTGTGGGGAAGTAGCCCAGTAAATTGTATTGTGTTTTGTGGATAAAAGGTCAGCCATCTTAGCTGATACTGTTAGGGTCCCTGGGCTGGAGTCTGGAGTAGAGGGTGGGCCTGGGCTCCCCCCTTTCTGCCTCCCCTAATTAGTCTCTGAGATTGGGAGACAGACTGTGCCAGGAAGGATAGCTTCTCCTCACTGGCTTATGATGAAAATGGCTCAATAGGCTGTGACCATGTCTCTAGAGAGAGAAGGGCTATGTGGAGGGTCACAGTAAGCCTCTGAGGCTAGTGAAAATCTGCCAGGAAATGCAGGATCCATGATGATAAAGACAGAGCTTTGTCACACCATCCACAAACTATGCCAAAAATGTAACTGACAAAGCCCTTTATTTGACATACTGGAAACGATGGACACAGGTAAAAAAAATTTCCATGTACCCATGCGGTCCTAAAAAGCACAATCTGAATATGCAAAAAAGAGAAGATTACAAGCAAAAAAATCACATAAATATGCTTAATTAGATTGGTACACTCACTGGAGGTCACTGTGGGCATAATTAGTACCTCTATGAAAACTTGGTCTTTTGTGTTTCTAGCCATGATGATCCTTTTCCATAAATGCCACTCTCTTGAATTAATATTTCCATAAGCCTACTGTGATAGGTAATTGTAAGTCAACAAAAATGGCAGATCCAAATTTTTACATTACCACAAAGGAAGAGGAAAGGGGTGACAGCTTCTTCTTTCTTTGTGGTATGTTGTGTCTTTTATCTTGATATAAAATTAGGTTCATAGTACTGGTGAACTTGCAATAAACTGCTTTTGTTATGAAATATCTTAGGTGTGCTTCAGCATAAAAGCAACCTCAAAACCCATTTATTCTGCTGTTATACACATCACCCCTTGATATAAAGCCAACTGGGGACCATTTCAACTTGTGCATTTAACTTTTCTAATTACATTGTCCACAAATGTTGCATTCAGGTACCATAATTACATGCTCATTTCAGTTATGTTGTCTCATTCTTCCTCTGATTTACCTTTTTAGGTTTCTAGCTCCCCTTTTGATAAATACTACTTTCATGTAAGTTGCTTCTGGAATATTTATTAATTGAAAGAAAGAAGGGTAATTATCTTCTACAGTTAGAAAAACTGCTTGGGTTTGGGACATATTATTGGGGTGAAATAAAAGGCATAAGCTGCAAAATATTCCTAATAAATAGAAACTGTGGGGTTAAATTTTGATTGCTGATAAGAACATGTCTGTAACCAAATAATGGAAAATCTTGTATGTGAAGAGCTAACAGCAGCTTCAGCATGTTAATACACTGCAGTTCTATTATCTTTCAAAGATTTTTATAGGCAGAAGGGACCATTGTGTTCACCCAGTCTGACCTCCTGCATAATACACCCAAAGAACCTCATCCAAAATAAAAAAAAAAATCATCCACATCAAGCACATAATTTCTGTTTGAGCTATTCCATATCTCCTCAAAAAAAAAAAAATCTGGTCCTTATTTAAAGAAGGTAAATAGAAAATCCAACATGTTCCTAAATACATTGTTTTGATGTTTAATTTCCCTCACTGTTAAAAAAAGTTGTCCATATTTTTACTCTGAAATGAGATGTGTTCTTTCCCAGCAATTTCACTCCACAAATCAGCTAATTAATTAATCCATGCATGTGACAGGGCGAGGACTCACCCCTGCAGTGTCTCCTGCCAGTCCTCCGGGAATCAGTTCTTCTGGCCTCCAGAGCACCCCCTGCAGGTTGATATCCCGCCTGTCACCAGCCCAGGGTCCTTCCCAACCCCAGGGCCCCCTTAGCTGGGGTGCTGCCACCCTGGCAGTAAACACCAATCTCCATAGGTCTCCCCTCCCTGGGTAACCCCACCCCCTAATCCCACCTTGCCTCAGCATATGGGCTACTGCCAGTCATCACACAGCCCCTGCTCCAGGGGCAGACTGCAGTGTCATAGCCAATCATCACAGGCAAAGGGGGAGTTGGGCCTGCTGCCTTCACTTAATCCCAATACCCTTTTGAGCCTTTGTGTCAGGCTTGCAGCCTGGGGGGATGCCAGGCATGAGCTCCCCCACTCAGCCTACTACTTCCCCAGGACAGACAGGCCAAGCGAGCATGGCAACTAGGTCCCCCTCCCTCCAGGTATCTAGAGAGAGTGTCTGTCTCCTTCTGGCCCACTGCCCTCTTATAAGGGCTAGCTGGGCCCTGATTACCCTGGCTACAGCTGTGGCTGCCTCCCTATCAGCCCAGCTGTTATCAATCCCCTTCCCAGCTATAAAACCTCTGCTGGGCTGCTTTTCTCCAGCAGCAGCCCTCTGCAGGCCTGTTTTTAACCCCTTCAGGATTGGAGTGAGTAGCTTCCTGGCTACAATGCACAATACACAATAGCTATTTTTTTCAGTAATCTCTGATAGATATCTTGCACACAGTGTGCTTTTCATTACAACTTAAAATTAAATGAGATTTTCATTTTATATGTATGTTTCCATACACAATTGACTTAAAATTGGTTAAATCAAATGGGGAGAGATTCTTCAGGGGGTTTTTTGTGACATCTGTTGAGGAAGAAAAAGGTGAATAATCCACTGAGAAAATCCACAGTGTAGGAGAGATGAGACAGCCATAAGGCCATCTTGTGATATCTAAGTGTGTATACAAATTTAACTGCAAAATGTGGCTATACACTTAGGTCAGGTACAGTATTTGGAGTGATGTGAAATTTGTGGTTGCAATAGGATATAAAAAATGGAATGCTGCTCTTGCATATGTTGTACATGATGTTTTGGACTCTGAAATTCCTGTCAAACATGATCTATTTCTCATGTAATTCAAGTCTCACTTAATATTATATCTATCTGGCTAATGAAAAAAGTGACCGGGGCATCCATAAAAAGACATGCTAGATTTGTAAACATTAGAAACCAGATCCATTTGTGGACAAACAGGTTATATAAACACTATTGTTTTGATCTCACTTCCAGTGAAATCAAGAGTAAAACTCCTATTGACTTCTATGGGAACAGGATCAAGGCCAGATGTTTGTCAGAAGCATGGATGTGGAAACCATGATCAAACCATGCAGATTTGCCAAAACAAAGAGAAGTCTCTGGTATGAGCTGTAAGCAGAGATGTTTTACACATACTCTGACTGATTATTCTATTTCTTCACACAGAGTACAGATCAAAGTGCTTCATGAACTGAAAAAGATGTATGTAGATATCTGGATCTGATCCCGATCCCATGGAATTCAGTGAGGGTAAGTCTTCACTGCAATAAAGGACCTGTGTCATGGTCGTGGCTGGCTTAGGTCAGCTGTCCTGGCCTGCGGGGCTAAAAATTCCAGTGTAGACATGTGCGCTCAGCTTGGAGTCCAGGCTCTGGGCCCCATGGGAGTGAGGGGGCAGTTTCAGAGCCTGGGTGTCACTTGGAGTCCAAACATCTACATTGCAGTTTTTAGGCTCAGAGCTTGAGCCCTGAAAACCTGAGTCAATGGACCCAGGTTCTGAGACTTGGTGCTGTGCTTTTTTATTTTTATTTATTTAATTACAGTGTAGTTTATCCTGAAAGCTCCATTGACTTCTGTGGGAAGAAGAACAAGCCCCACGTCTTTAAATATTTCTGTTTCCTAGTGCTGCAAAAATATCAATACATGAAAAACGTTCAGTTAATTAGTGCATTCATGTAAATGCCAAGTTCATGTTGACCGACAAATGTGTTCCCAGAAAAGTGACCACTTTATTTAACTTCAGAAAATGTAATTAATTACTGTGACTTCCAAATGTTTCAAAATGGAACGCAAAGTGCACCAAACTATTAAAACAATCATAAAAGCAACCATGTTTTGTTTAATGAGTTTAAAAGGCATTCCGTGAGGACTCAAGCAGTTATTCACAATTCCAAACCTAGACAACATTGACTTAATGGCTGGGAATAAAGTGCAAAGAAATAATGCACTTTGAATCTGGAACAGATTTATTTGAAAAAAAAAAAAAAAGTAAAGGTGTACAAAGATGCTGCCATTTGTTGATTCGGTGATAAGGAAGGTTTCTCCATTTTATAACTCCAATACTCCTGACAGAGAGAGAGGGAGAGATTTTAAAATTTTATATCTGAATGTGTGTCATCTTGCTGAGGCCTTAGGGCAAATGCAGCTCCCACATCTTAATAGAAAGTGAACAAAATGAGCATTTGAACCCCTGCTGATGTATGCAACAGAAGTTAGATATCTGAAATTTTTAGTAGCTATGAAAAGTGATTGCGAGTGAGAAACCTGCTGTTTTCTCTTAAAACAGTGCAGTAATGTGTAAATTAAACTGTATAAGGAAAGGATAACTCTACAAAGCAGCTTGGGTTCTGTTTTAAAGGAGATGGATTGCTGAGGAATATGTGATAATTATACAATTGTTGACCAGAAAAGTTACAATTATTTAAAAAGTTTAATCTACCAAAAAATGGATTGGCCAGAATTTCCCACAGACCTCCCCTGAAAAAGATCCAAAGCAGCACCCACCTGAGGGTGGAAGCAAAGGTGTCTGCAAAGGAATAATCTCTGGGTATCTTGTGGCATAGATGACTAGTAATTAAAAAAATTGTGGCCCCAGTCACATTTCCCTAGAAGCTAAGATATCAATCTCCGCCATCTCAAATGGGTTTCTTGGTGTGGGAGGGGAATTAAGAGACCAGTGTCTCATCCTTTAGGGGTTACCTCTTAGCAGTTTGCCACAAAAATCTGCTACTTCACAAAATATACTTGGCAAATTGAATCAGGACAGTAGTCTTTCAATCATCTATTCCTTATGCAGATACTAGGCCATCAGGATGGAATGTGCTAGTCTCAAAAGTTCTCAATGAGCAGATGTAGGACCCAAAAGCTGGATTCTGGGCTCTTCTTTGTGAGGTTGTTTTTCCACCAGCTACAGAATTTTATGTAACACAGAATGGGGAAACTGTTGAGTGGGGTGATCCAAAGGGGCTTCCCCAATGAGTGAAGCTGCCTCCTTGAAACTCTTGAAGGGTCTGATCTTCATGCTGATCAGTGATGTCAAAAGTATCATCAAGTATAGTACAGGTAGGGTCTTTGTCTTACTTGCGGGTGAAGGTCTTCTTTCCAGGACAGACTGTCTCAGGCCCCATGGGTACACCTCCAGCACAGGCCCATGACTGACTGGACCCTTGTGATTTGTCTGGGTTAAAAGGCACGGAGTTTCTTTTCAAGACCATGGGGCAGTGCCTCCAGTCACAACCAAAGATAACAGAGCAGGGAAGGTTCTTTTCAATACCCTCTTATAAGATAATAGAACCAGTCAGATAAGTTCATCTTTTCCCAGGGGAGGAGGAGATTTGAAATGTTCAGCTGGATTTGAGTGCTTTGGGTGGGAGCAGATTTGACTACGGAATTTTTGGCCACAGCCAGAGTTTATTAACTAGATGTAGGCTATCTTCAAGGGAACAAGGAAGAGTCTGATGGTCTTTGAAGGGTTTGAAGTCTTACCTGATGGCCAATGCTAGATAATCACATTCTGTCACAGGGCACTCTCACTGCATATGTCCTGACTTCCTACAACAATAACTTATGACTGGCCCTCTTGAACAATTAATGGCCCCTGAGGAGTCTGAGTGCCACACATTTGAGATCCTCTAGAAGGTTGGGGCTCTGACTCTCAAGATGTACCAGTACCTCAGCTGCCTTTGTGTCCCAGGGCACTGAAACCCAGCACAGCTCCAACAACACCCAAGGTACCCCGGGAGCTTGGAGCTCCCCCAACACCCAAATCCTTTGCCTCCAAAACCTCTCCCTCTGTGGCCTCTGCAATGAATCCTGGATGGAACTGACAGATCCAGGTTTGTACTGCTACGGGGAGAATTGCTAAATACTGTTCCTAAACAATGCTATCCATGAGGTCACCCACTGTCTTGGTTTCTGGGGACAGTTACCCAATTTGCAAATTGTGGAGCCATTGAAGGACAGCCTGAGGGCAGCTCCTTTTTGGAAGTGGTTTCTTATGAAACTTCCTAGGATAAACCACTGAGGAGAATCCAAACCAATCCAAAAAAGTAGCCTTCAGGGCAAACTAGGACCGGGCTTCATCTGCACGTTGAGCCCTATAAACAACCTCAGCCTCCCTCGTTAGACTGAGGTGAGCTGGGTGGCCCAAGACCACCCCTCCCAGCTAGTGGTGGTTGTCATCCACTAAAAAGTTGTCAGGAAGGCTTCAGGGCATTAGAGTTAGTCAGTTTGGTTAGGATGGACCATGGGATGGCCTTGTCAGAGAACACCCTCATGGGAACGCTTAGTGAACCTTACCCAAGCAGCCTGGCCATCTTGACTGGAAATGCCATTTCCATTCCTCTTCAGCCATCTGGGACTTCTAGCAAGGCCTCCTAAAACTGATGAGTTTGCTCCCTTTCAGCCTGTTGCCATATCATTAATCACAAGATTTTGTCCATGTTCCCTTTGGAAGGGAGGCAGTCAAGTCTGTGTCCATCCACCAAAATGTAGGAGGATGAGAAGAGGGTGACCTATCTCCTCCCCAGCCATTCCCATCACCTTCCCTCTTGGAAGAATCTTGGGAGATGGTTTCCTTCAATAAGAGTTCAGGAAGCTTTAATAAAAGCTTGTCTCATCAGCCCACAGCCTGTTTGGGTCCCCAACTTTACTTAAAAGAGGAAATGCCTCAATCACACAGACTCCCAAAAATCTGTCCCAGGCCATGGCTCTTGCCACAGAGCCTGGGCAAGTGAAAGGATAGTACAGAGAGACTATGAAAGAATACCTGTCAGGAAGGCTTCAGGTATCAGAGTTAGTCAGTTTGATTACAGTGACTCCTTTCAGCTTTTCAGTCTCTGTCCCCTCCCCATATCTCTTCAGCTCTCTTATAAACAATCAGCTACTTAAGGTTCATTCCCTGTGCCAGGTGTCTCTGGTTAGCTCATTTAGCAAGCCTGCTCCAGGATTCAAGTCTCCTGGAGGATAGCTCACTCACTTCTTCTCACTCCTTTGCTCCCTCTCAACTGTATAACACAGATGTTTTTTAGTGGACAGACATTCTATGTTCATAGTTGTTAAAGACTTAACTGGTTAAAACACAATGCAGTCAATTAACTAGATTAAAAAAAAACACATTTCCATGAACTCTATTTTAGAGGCTTATTCATTAAACCCATTTGTTCAAAATCCCTGGACCTTAGTAATCATCTGGATGTTCATAACTGTGGAGTTTTTATGTATTTTTTTTTTAATTTTATCTGAATTGAAATCTAAAATGGACCTGTGAGAATTATCATGAAAATGACTGCTGTATTTTTCTTATTTGGGTGCATTCCCCTTTTCCTCTTGCCCTCTCCCCCCCACATATATTTACAACAAAATTAATAAGGATGTTAATGCAATATCTCACTGTTTTTCTTTATCCATCCTGATTGTGTGAAAATACATGTTTTTCATGAATAAATTTTCACATTTCATTGAACAACTAGTGATACTGATGACAATAAGTACAATTTGATCACTGTCTCCCATAAAACTGAAAAAAAATAGTGTTGTCAGGACTACAAGTTCCTTTTTAAGGACTTTCCTTCATTGGCAATCAGTTTCATATCCCCTTTATTAATGGTATACTGTTGTTGAAAATATCTGTGAGGTAAACAGACTAATAGGAGATGATCAGATGCTGTAGGCAGGAGAAAATAAACATATAAAAAAAACAGATTAGCCCCAGAGGTGATGGGTAAAAAAGAAAATAACTTAAATATACTTCTTAGAAATATTCTTTCTCACTTCTAAAGTTATTTGCTCATGCTTATGCATGTTTAGTATGAGAAACTTTGTAAGTAAGATGGAAAGGGGACACCCTCAAGAAATACACAGAAAGTTGAAGTTGGATAGGGCCCTTCTTGAATGTGTTTTCCCTAAAACATCTTGTAAAATTTTTGTCTCAGACTGCTACCAGGATAATTTAAGCAGATTGCTGAAGGTGTATGCTTACTGCTTGGCTGTTCTTCTGGTGCCCATGGCAGTTGACATGATGAGGAAATAATTATTTCATTTATTTACTTATCTACACAGCTTATGGGTAGTGGTGTGTATTTGGCCATGACATTTTTTCTTAATTCCTATAGCAGAATAGAATGTTACTTCACTAAATACTCACCAACTCTGACTGTGGATAACTATGATCATAAGATAGCATTTGTCATCTTTTGCAGTGTAAAGTGATACAGCAGTTGAGTACAGTTACAGGATAAATAATTAACAAAGGAAACACTTGTGGGTTATGTTCCCAGTTAGAGTCTTTAGGAGGTAAGGTTTATATCTTTAAAAATGACAAAGGGAGATCCTGTCCATCTCATAGCAGGAAGTCCAGTTTTAAGGAAGCTATGCTGAAACCTCCTGTGTGACCAGCTGCAATTATTTCATAATGATGATTCTTTTGCAGACATGGGACCAGATCCAAGCCTGCTAAACATCAAAATAGGGTTTTCCATTAACTTTGCAGCAGACTATGATCTTTGCTCTGCCACTATTTTTGTGTTTCACAGTATTTAGAATCACCTTAATATATCAATGGAAGAGAGAAGAACTCAGATATCTAACTCAGGATTCTGTTCTCCGGTTATAAAATCATACAGTAAATGTTAGTCTTTATTGCAGAAGCAAATAGATTAAAATCCAGTCAGCTCTCTGATTGCGATGTCAAAAGCAAATTAAAAATGGCAATAGTCCAAATATATGTCCCTAGACATATGGGTGTAATTTTATGAATAAGGCCTCATTTATAACAGAGGCCTGTAGCACTAAGCCTGTATTAATTAGATAGGCACAACAGAACAATATACATGAGGACAATTGACCTGAACACATATGGTAGATTATAATGCACTGAAGATTTTGAAAATGCAAAATAATGTCAAATAATGATAAACAGAATCCTATAAGGACTACCAAACGTACAAGAGGTTATCAAAAATAATAGAATATTTCACTATACATCTTGTACTTACTAAAAAAAAGGGTATTTCAATAGCAGACAGACCTAAGTTACTGTTAATTATTATTTCTGTATAAAATGTATGGCCTTATCCCCATACAAGGCACAAGAAGCCTGTGTGCCAAACTTGTATCTGTGGATTCCACTGTGCAGCAGCATGAAGTTAAGTTCCCTTTAAGAATCTAGTTCTAAGGCCCTGTTCCTCAAAAGTATTTAGGTGCCAAACTCCTAATGAAATTTATTGGAATTAGGCACCTATCTACCTTTAAGGAATTGGGCCTAAATCACTTTGGAAAATGGGACAGAGGCTCATAAGTTAGTTGAATACTTTTAAACATTTTAACTATTGGTTTTGTTTGCAGAACCTTACAGGCAACAACACAGTGTAATAAGAGACAGTGTCAAACACAGGGTGAAAGAGTGAAGCAGAATGAAACTTACAGCACTGAAGTCCTATGGGTGTTTTGATTCAAGTGAATATGTTTTGAGGATTATTGTCACAGGATGAGCTGGCCCTTTAAGGGCGAAGGGCAAATGGGGCTCAGCCTCAGCTGTGCCATGCTTAGCCCATCTCCCCGTTTGGGATGTGAGGAGGAACCTGGCCTTCTGGGGAATATAAACGGCAACCCCAGGTTTGTTGGTGAGAGTTTGGGTAGCCTGTTGAGGAGGAACAGGTGGATGATAATGCTGCAAATAGCTAAGCAGACTGTTAGCTACAAAGAGCCTGTACTTGCAGAGGGGGGAAAAATCAGCTAGGAAGACTAAAAGACTTGTCCTCCCTTCAGGGTAAGAGTATGGAAGAGGAAGCCCTTGTAAAAGTCATAGATTCTATGATTCCATATATAACAGGCTGCAGCATCCATGTAGCCCTTCCTCAAGGCTCAAATGATTTTCCAGACTTTTACAAAAGCTTCCTCTTCCATACTGTTACCCTGAAGGGAGGACAAGTCTTTTAGTCTTCCTAGCTGATATTTTTTTTCTCCCTGCAAGCACAGGCTCTTTGTAGGGCTCTGTTCCAAGCAGTCTGCTTAGCTATTTGCAGCATTATCATCCACCTGTTCCTTCTCAACAGGCTACCTGAACTCTCACCAACAAACCTGGGGTTGCCATTTATATTCCCCAGAAGGCCAGGTATATAGACTGAAAAGACTGAGCCCAAGGAAGGAGTCTGGAAGTTTTGGGTCACACCCCAAAGGAAGTTGTGAAAAGGCAAGGGGGCTGTTTTATGTGAGAGAGATGTAAAGTGAAGTAGTGTCAAGGCTTAATGCTGGATTAGGTGTGTCTCTGCTACAATTTTTATTATTTCTTTTAGAAATGCTGTCACTTTGGGTGAGGGGTGAAAAATCTGTTTACAGATGTCACTGAGATATTGTTTGTCCTCTCTTGCTTCACTCTCTCATTGAGATACATGTACCTCAAAATACTCTGTATCTTCCAAAAATAAAATATAAATTAACATAACTTTTTGCTATTGACAAATCAAAAGCTTCCATATCTTGCACAACAATCTTCCAACAAATCTTCCTTAGATCCTCATTCTGAACACTCATTTATTTTCTCTCTCTAGTGTGTAAGAGTAGACACCTATTCCTGTGATAAGTAGGAGGCAATACATAAAACTAATTTTTCTCTAACCCAAAGAGTACAGTTAAGAAACCTGAGTGACAGTTAAAAACAATTAGTACTAAAGGCAAGTAATCTTCCATTTATATTCCTAATTAAACATCATGAAATGAATATAATGTAAATGTTCCTAATTTAAAATATGTCTTCAAGTTGTTAGAATATGTATACAAAGGGCCCATTCTGCTGATACCAACAAATTTCAGTAGATTTGAACTGTTAGTCCTATTGTATAATCAGTGCAAAGGCGAGAAGAATTTGATCGATATTGAATTAGGCAAAATACTACATGCACAATATCTCATAAAAGAGAGGGGAAGCATACACTAGAACAGGGGTGGGGAAACTACGGCCCATGGGTCCGTACTGCCTGACCCCCTGAGCTCCCAGCTGGAGAGGCTGCCACTGGCCCCGCCCCTACCTCCTCCCTTCCCCAGAGCCTCAGTGTGCTGTGCAGGCAGTGCTCTGTGGGGGCGGGGCAGCATGTCTGGCTCCATGCGACTGCTAGACATGCTATTGAGCGATGAGCTGGGGGGGGTTGCATAACGGGCAAGGAGTCCCAGGGCGGTAGTCCAGGAGCAGGCAAGGTTGGATGGGGCGTGGGAGTCCTGGGGGTCTGTCAGGAGTTGGGGGTGGATAGGGGTCGGGACAGGGGGATCTCAGGAGAGACAAGGAGCAGGGGGGGTTGGATGGGGATGAAGTCCGGGGGGGGTAGTTAGGGGAGGAGGTCTCTGGAGGGAGTTTTCAGGGGACAAGGAGCAGGGAAGTTGGATTGATCAGAGATTCTGACGAGGGCAGTCAGGGAGTGGGAAGTGGGAGGGGGCCAGGCTGTTTGGGGAGCCACAGCCTTCCTTACCCAGTCCTCCATGCAATTTTGCAACCCCGATGTGGCCCTCTGGCCAAAAATTTTGCCTACTCCTGCGCTACAACCTCAGAATTACAAACACCAGAGTTACAAACTGACCAGTCAACCACACAATATATTTGGAACCATAAGTACACAATCAGGCATCAGCATTTGTGACCAAAAAACAAACAGAAAAAAAACCCAGAAAAGTATGGTTACACATAAGCCCTTTAAAAAAAAAAGAAAACAGCATTTTTCCTCTTCATAGTAAAGTTTCAAAGCTGTATTAGGTTAATGTTCAATATTTTGAAAGAATAGCCATAACATTTTGTTCTGAGTTACGAACAACCTCCTTTCCTGATGTGCTTTATAACACTGAGGTTCTGTTGTACTAACACAAACAATTTCACTTCTATTTAGACATAACTGTCTCAGGCCCTTATGTCCAATACAGGCTTGATTTACAAATGCCCTGAACACCCCCAGCTCACATAGGCTTCAACAGAAGCCAGGGGTGCTTAGCACTCCTGTAAATTAACCACTAACCAACAACAGTAGTGATGTCATATATCAGGGACCGGCAACCTTGGCCAGCACCACGCCACTTCCCGCAGCCCCCATTGGACCAGGATGGTGAACCGCGACCAGTGGGAGCCGCGGTCGGTGAAACGGCAGGTAAACAAACTGGCGGGACCTGCTAAGGGTGCTTACCCTGCGATCCTGCGTGCCAAGGTTGCCGATCCCTGCCCTAGAAGGTGCTCTAACCAATGGCTACAGATTATAAGGAGGAAGAATACCACCACCATCCTCACTGTCTTTTGAACTGGATAGGCATGCACTGATCATGGCTACTGGCTTGGCCCCTGCACGCAAGAGAAGTGGGGAAACATTAGTCTGAGAATCCTGCCAGGGCTTAGGTATGAGCTTAAGGTGCTCAGCAGCATCAGGATTTATGCAACTTTGCACATACCCATTGCAGAAATTTAGACTCCATGGGGTGGAAACATGGGTTCCTAGGGAATTTAACTGCCTCCAGTGTTAGGTAATAGCTGAGTATGGGTTTTGTGAAATGTCATTGCTGCCTAAAGTGGCAGTTAAGTGCTAAGTCCCCCTTGTGACCCTCACCCAAGGTTGGCAGGAGGGTTTGGCCTGTGTTGCTTTGAGTTCAATATTTTTTTTTCTCCACTCTTGCTTATTAGCTTTGAGTGCATTCTTGCATATCAATGTTGCCTATCCACTTACAAATGTCATCAGCCTTTAGTGTTGCTAGCTCCAATCTGGGGCAGGAGGCAGCAAAAGAGGGAACCAAGTCATGATCACAGGCTAAGGTGGGGAAGAGAAAGTTGGAAAAAGATAGACACAGACAAGTTGCTCTTGGTGCCTTTTTAAATTAAAGGAGTTGCCCCAAGCTTATTCAGTAGGTTATTGTAATTACTCAACAGTTCTCTGACTTCCTCATGGGGTAACTCCCACAATCTCTCTCTAAAGTGAACTTGTACCACAGTCAAGAATCAGAGGGGTAACCATGTTAGTCTGGAATTGCAGAAGTGACAAAGAGTCCTGTGGCACCTTAAAGACTAACTAAAGTTTTAGAGCATAAGCGTCCGACGAAGTGGGTACTAGCCCACGAAAGCTTATGCTCTAAAACTTTAGTTAGTCTTTAAGGTGCCACAGGACTCTTTGTCTCTTGTATCACAGTGAAGCTGCACATTTCTTCACAGAAACATGGTACTGATAGAAGTATCAATAAATCTTATAAGGCTCTTCTTCTGTACCCCCAATTATTGCCTCTAATCTGAACCTAGTGAAAGGGACTGCTTCTCTGTGACCCAGAGAGCTGTTGGACATGAAATAAACACTTTACATTTTTCACAGGCTGCCATATTACAAGATTCTAGTTATACTATAAGTAATGCTGTTCTTCCTTCCCAATAAATATACTTCTCCTAACTGACTTTACAGGCATGCCCCTAGGAAGTGCTAACAACTTTATAAGGATGTCAAGAGTGTGCTAAATAATAGGAGTAGATTTGTTGTCAAAAATGACAACAGGAGAGAAACATGATTAATGGAGGCACACAAATGTATGCTGTAAAAATAATCCTTAAAGACCATAGCTGGCATTGTATGGCTGTCAGACTTAACCTTCCCTTTCATTAAGATAAATTCTTAAAGTTAGTGAGATTTTTCCTAAAACGAATATATAAATAAAGTGTATGTATTTTTAAGCACCGTGTGTGTCCCTCATTTCCATTATCTGCTTATTTGTCTGTTGCTTATTTCCATAATGTATGTGTTTATACAACATCTTGCAGAATGGAGCCCTGATCTCAACCGGGGTCTTAGCGCAGTACCACCATAGAAATCAATTATCTGCTACAAATATATCCAAAGCCCATCTTCAGAGCCATTTTGATGCTAGTGCAAGAAGACTAAATGATCCACATATATAAATTAGTAATGCCTAATTTTAAAAATCAGTTAACATGCTGTATGTATTAATCTTCCCCAAATGAATACTGGCCATTGGAAACACATGATCTTAATATAGGATAAACTAGCTGTTTAAGTGCTGCTTTTACTAAATGAAATCGTCCAACTTTTATCAATTCATTTACAAGCAGATTTTACTGTAGTTGTCAATACCACTGCCTCCATAAATCACAGTGATGGAACCCCCCATAGTTTAATGCTGCTGTGTATCAGGTGACAAATCCCTGATTTAGCCTGCAGTTTGCAGCACCATCTCTGTTCCATATATAAACTTTCTCAAACACGGAAGTTATGACTGGCAATAACTTATTAAATATTGACTTGAGAAAAGTATTAAGGAACACATTCTTATGAAAATGTTTTGTGTTTGACTAACTGCAACTTTCAGGCTCTACCTGTGGATTTATTCTAATCTTTGATAGTACTAAAATATCCCTTAGGAAATACTTCAAATTACTTTTTTAATTAGTGGACTAGGAAAAATGTTCTTAAAGCTGAAAAGTGATTCCACATCCAAATAGAAAACCATGTCTCGCTCCTTTAGAGACCTGATTTTTATCGTTGGCAGTGTTGGTCAAAAATTATTTATCAAAACTTTCTGCCAGAAAATTGGGTTTTCCTCAAATTCTTGTCATAAAACCCTCGGCTCCAAATGTAATCTTTTTGTCAAAAGAAAGCTTTTGGTTTTCTGTTGAAAAATCTAAACTTTTTATTGAATAGTTAGATGAAAACAGGAAAAAAAAAAGTTTTGAGGATTTTTTTCCACAACTGTCCTGCTATCTTCTGATTAGATCTATTGTCACACAAAAATCCTTACATTTCCTTTAATCTTCAGAAGGTGCTTATCTTCCTTGATACACCCAATTCACCTTTTCAAATTTAGATCAAATTTAAAAATAATTTCTTCTTTCCTCCTTTCCCTCCCCATCCCCCCCCCCCAAAAAAAAAATTGGACTTTAATTGCTGAATTTAAACTTATGGTATCCTTGTGGGTGTCATTTTGTGTTTATGCTTGATAGCCCTATATTTTCTATATTCAGATAGGGCTAGTCAGAGTACTCATAGTAAATAATAGATTTGTTAGATTGGGGCTTCCACATACCTGATTTATACATATGTCCACATTTATGTATTACTTGTAATTGATATACAATGTATAAAAACATTTAGGCATACTGGTTTTCACAAAGTGATCACCCCTTCGAGTGTATGAAATTTATATTGATTGTTTAGTCATATGATGTAGTTTCTGTTCTCTGACTGGTTGACTAACTTTTATAAATGTATGCAGTGACTGCAGAACTCACTATAGACTTTGCTTTTCAGAAGAAGGCTGAGGGGAGCATGGTTAAACAGAATGAATAAGCTCAAAATAAGGATGCACATTTTTATACTTTTTTTTGCCTTATTTGCCTAAGATATGGTATTATATTTGTTTACATATATGCACCCCAGATTTTAAAACACTTGGATTCTTTCCTGATAAAAGAAGTAGAAAACATTAGATTCACCTGATGAAGATTCCCCTTGTGAGGGGTTGTCTGAGGAGGCATGTAGCCAGCTCCTGTCTCCTTCTCTAGAGTAGAGGGCATGTTGAGTAAGAAGGTGAGATGTGATAATGGCACAGTGATTGTAGCTAGCTGATGCAATTTAGAGCAGCTCCCATTTTGTTTTTTCATGCTCTAATGCTGACAGAGAGAATCAGCTGTTATCAGTTTCCATCACTGTATGCTAGACTTCTTGGCTGTCTAGCAAGCTGGCTTTTAAAGTCAAATTTTCTTAGCCATCACATTTCATGTTGCCTGTTACTTTCCCCCCCAGTTCCTACCAGACTTGCTCTGCTGCTTGCTTACATTGTCTGGTAGTTCTCCTTGATGATGGCATTGGTGGTTGATGATTCCTTTTCTTTTAATCCGATCTTTTATGTTAGGCTTTTAAACGCCCATGTGACCACACACCCTGTGCTGTGCTTAGAGGTGGTTGCACAGATCAAGAGCAGAAAATTCTTGGATGGCAGAGGGGTTCAGGGGGTGGTGTCATGGCAGTAAGGAGTGGTTGGCATATAGCATATTATATGTTATTAACTTTTATATCCTGCAAAGCCTCTGTGGGGCAAAAAGTGAAGATGTAATAGAAAGCACAGCAATACAAGGAAAGAAATCTTGAAGACTAAGCAGCTGATACTGCTGCTATGATAGAAAACCACAGATCCATTTACCAAGTGACTAAAATGCTGTATGAAAATTTCAAAACAGGAAATGGGCTAATAAAAAGCCCAGGAAAAATAATAGAATCCTAGCACAGAAATGCAGGGATCTTGAAACAGCAGGAAGTCCAGCACCCTGCACTGAGGCAATACAAAGTAAACCTCCTAGAACATCCCTGACAGGTGGTTCATCTAACCTGTTCTTTAAAATCTCCAATGAAGGGGATTCCACAACCTCCTGTGGAAGCCTGTTCCAGAGATTAACTATCCTTATAGTTAGACAGTTTACTAATATCTAACCTAAATGTCCCTTGCTGAAAATCAAACCAATTACTGTTTGTCCTATGTTTAGTGGACATGGAGAACAATTTGATCACTCTGCTCTTTATAACATATGAACATTGTTATCTGGTCTCTTCTTCCACCTGTCTTTTGTCAAGACTAAAATGTCCAGTTTTTAATCTTTTGTCATAGGGCAGATTTTCTGAACTTTTCATCACTGTGATTGCTCTCATGGATTCTCTCCAATTTGTCCATATCTTTCTAAAATGTGTCATCTAAAATTGGAGGCCTCAGCAGTGGCAAGTAGAGCAGAACTGTTATCTCCTGTGTCTTAGAAAAGCTCTCCTCATAAAAAACCCCAAGTTCTTCCTGCAATTGCATCATATTATTGGTTCATATTCAGTTTGTAGTCCACTATGATGTCCAGATGCTTATCCACAATTCTTATAAGCCTATTCTTCACTCTGTTATCCAAGCCATTTGTGACAAATAAAGTGGGCGGATAGCTCCCTTTGATGGACACCCAGCCACAGCCAATCAGTTAGCTGTAAAATCCCTCCTGGTAACTAGTCTTTACTTGCTTTACCTGTAAAGGGCTAAAAAGTTCCCCAAGTAAAGAAAAAAAGTGGACACCTGACCAAAAGAGCCAATGGGAAGGTAGAACTTTTAAAATTGGGAAAGAAACTTTACCTTTTTTCTCACTGGGCTGGAGAATCAGAGCAGCCATGCTATAAGCAGCTAAGCCAGGTATGATGATAAATAATCAGATCATGCCTAGAACTACTTATCTAAACTCCAGTATGTAAGTAGATCAGAATGTTTAGCTAGATGCGATTAGGGTTATTTCTTTTATTTCTTATTGGCTTGTGGACTCCTCTGTGCTAACCTGCTAACCTAGATGCTTTTGGTTGCTTGTAACCTTTAAGCTGAACTACCGAGACAGCTATTTTGGGTGCTTGATTTTAGGAATTACTCCTTTAAAATCTAGCAAAAGCCTAAAATCCAGATGTATTTTCTTTCTTTTTGTTTTTAATAAGATTTATCCTTTTTTAAGTGACAAAGAGTCCTGTGGCACCTTAAAGACTAACTAAAAATTTTTTAGAGCATAAGCTTTCGTGGGCTAATACCCACTTCGTCGGATGCATGTAGTGGAAGTATCCAGGGGCAGGTATAAATAGGTAGGCAAGAACCAGGTGGGAGATAACAAGGTTAGTCCTATGAGGCTGAACCAGCTTATCTCTAATCAGGGAGGGTGAGGTGTTCCTCTAGCAGCTGAACTGGAGGTGTGAATAGCGAGAGAAAAGAAGCTGCTTTTGTAGTTAGCTAGCCATTCAAAATCTCTATTCAGTCCCAAACTGATTGTGTCAAATTTGCAAATGAATTGCAGCTCTGCAGTCTCTCTTTGCAGTCTGGACTCGAAACTCTTTTGCTGCAAAATGCTGACCTTTAAATCTTCTATGGTGTGTCCGGTGAGGTTGAAGTGCTCTCCTACAGGTTTTTGAATATGGTGAACCATGATTTCAACAGCTTCCACCCCACCATCCACCTCAGCCTGGACCAGTCTACATGGGAGGTCCACTTCCTGGACACCACGGTGCAAATTAATGACGGCCACATCAACACCACCCTATACCGAAAACCTACCGACAGCTATGCCTACCTTCATGCCACCAGCTTCTACCCCGGGCACACCACACGATCCATTGTCTACAGCCAAGCACTGAGGTACAATCATATTTGCTCCAACCCCTCAGACAGAGACCAACACTTACAAGATCTCCACCAAGCTCTCTCAAAACTACAGTACCCGCACAAGGAAATAAGGACACAGATCAACAGAACCAGATGTGTACCCAGAAGCCTGCTGCTGCAAGACAAGCCCAAGAAAGAAAACAACAGACCACCACTGGCCATCACCTACACTCCTCAGTTAAAGCCTCTCCAACGCGTCATCAGTGATCTACAACCCATCCTGGACAACAATCCCTCACTTTCACAGGCCTTGGGAGGCAGGCCAGTCCTGGCCTACAGACAACCCGCCAACCTCAAGCATATTCTCACCAGCAACAGCACACCGCGCCATAAAGACTCTAACTCAGGAACCAATCCATGCAACAAACCTCGATGCCAACTCTGCCCACACATCTACACCAGCAACACCATCACAGGACCAAACCAGATCAGCCACACCATCACTGGTTCATTCACCTGCGCATCTACCAATGTAATATACGCCATTATGTGCCAGCAATGTCTCTCTGCTATGTACATCGGCCAAACTGGACAGTCCCTACGAAAAAGGATAAATGGACACAAATCAGATATCAGGAATGGCAATATTCAAAAACCTGTAGGAGAGCACTTCAACCTCACCGGACACACCATAGAAGACTTCAAGGTCAGCATTTTGCAGCAAAAAAACTTCAAGTCCAGACTGCAAAGAGAGACTGCAGAGCTGCAATTCATTTGCAAATTTGACACAATCAGTTTGGGACTGAATAGAGATTTTGAATGGCTAGCTAACTACAAAAGCAGCTTCTTTTCTCTCGCTATTCACACCTCCAGTTCAGCTGCTAGAGGAACACCTCACCCTCCCTGATTAGAGATAACAAGCTGGTTCAGCCTCATTGGACTAACCTTGTTATCTCCCACCTGGTTCTTGCCTACCTATTTATACCTGCCCCTGGATACTTCCACTGCATGCATCTGATGAAGTGGGTATTAGCCCATGAAAGTTTATGCTCTAAAAATTTTTAGTTAGTCTTTAAGGTGCCACAGGACTCTTTGTCACTTCTGCAATTCCAGACTAACACGACTACCCCTCTGATCCTTTTTTAAGAACAGGAGTGGATTTTTGGTGTCCTAAGAGGTTTGTGCATGTTGTTTGAGGAGCTAGTAGCCAGAGCTAATTGCCTGTTTCCTTTTTCAGCTCTTTCCCAGAGGGGGATGAGGGTGAAAGAGCTTGAGGGCACCCCACAGGGAGGAATTCCTAAGTGCTTCTTCCTGGGTTCAAAGGGGGTTTGTTGCATTTGGGTGGTGGCAGTGTTTACCAACCCAAGGTCAGAGAAAAGCTGTAACCTTAGGAGTTTAATACAAGCCTGGAGTGGCCAGTATTAATTTTTAAAATCCTTGCAGGTCCCCACTTCCTGCACTTGGAGTGACAGAGTTGGGATTCAGCCTTGACACCATTAATGAAAAAAACTGAATAGTACCTGACCTAGAACATATCTCTGCAGAGCCCAAGGAGTTACCACCTCCCACTCTGACAGCAAATCATTAATAATAACTCTTTGAGAATGATCTTTCAAATCAGATGTGTACCACCTTGTACTAACTTCATCTAGACCACATTTCTCTAACTTGCTTATGGATTAAGATTATATTACAGCTACATTTTCCTCCCTTCCCTCCTTCCCCGTCCACCAGACCAGTAACCCTGTTAAAGAAGGAAATTAGATTGTTTTGGCATGATTTGACCTTCATAAGTCCATGCTGACTGTCACTTATAACCTTGTCCTCTGGGTGCCTAAAAATGTTTGTTACCTACTGATTGGAAAGATACTTTAAGGTTTACCCTCATGATATCTAGATTTTTGCAAGTGTCAAGCGAGGGTGCTATAGCTCTTGTATGCAATCAATAGTTACATGTCTCAGTTTTCTACTGGTATCCTTTTGGTGTTAATTCTGTATGATCTGGCTAATTATCTGGACAAAAATAATTCTCCCTTGTCTGTCTATGGTAGGTACAGTACTTCTCACTACCAGATCTTTCTAGCCTATCCTACTGAAAAGTCAAAATGTCATCTGAGGCAGACAGGCATGTATTACTTCCACTGATTTCAAAGGTAGTTTCACACAAATATCTGAAGGCAGACTTTGGTCCTTAAATCTTTAATTTTTATCCCAGTATGATTCTCTTTACATTCACTTGATCATAAGTCTCTGACTGTATTTAAAGTGACATCTCTGCATATAATTATAAACAGATGTTCTATGATTTTGGAAATATATGCAGTCTCCCTGAGTTCTGCAATTTAAAATTCCAACTTTAGCATTACATTAATAGCTGGTAACAGGGGATACTGTATAAAATATTACTGTCTATCTTTTAGTTGGTTAGTCACTTGCAAAGCACTTGTGGTACATAATTTGAAGGAAAATTAGAAACTATAATATGATCATACAGTATACTTCAAAATTAATTATTTTTGAGCCTGCTTTTGAGATTGGTTTTAGTTTTAAAATTATATGGTCAGAGACCTCCTAGACTGTTCTGTGTTCAATACCTAAACTTAATAGCAACTTATTCAATTTTGGGGAAGTGTAGAGGCCTGTGTTAGATAGGAGATCAGCCTAGATAGGGGTGGGCAAACTTTTTGGCCTGTGGGCCTCTTTGGGGTTGCAAAACTTTGTGGAGGGCCGGGTAGGGAAGTTTCTGAGTCCCCCAACAGGCTGGCCCCTGCCCCCATCTGCCCCTCCCACTTCCCCCTGACTGCCCCCCTCAGAACTGCTGACCCATCCAACCCCCCCACTCCTTGTCCCCTGACTACCCCCCTCCTAACCCTAATGACCCCCCAGGACCCCAACCCCTCTGCTCCCTGTCCCCTGACTGCCCCACCCCCTATCCACACCCCCATCCCCTGACAGACCCCGTTAGGACTCCCACACTTATCCAGGCCCCCTCCTTTCCTGTCCCCTTTACCACCCTGCTCAGAGCAGTGTGTCTGGCTCTGGCCAAACACACTGCCACGCTGATCCTCAGGAATGCACCATCCCGCCCCCGCAGAGCGCTGCCCATGGGGCATGCTTAGGCTCTGGGGGAGGGTCCGGGGTAGCCTCCTCAGCTGAGAGCTCAAGGGCTGGACAGGATGGGCTCGCAGCCGGATGTGGCCTACCGGCCATTGTTTGCCCACTCCTGGCCTAGATGATCACAATGGTCCTTTCTTCTCTTAATTTATTCCTCAGAGGTTTTTTCACCTCATCACTTTAGAATCTGAACATCTTCCAATAGTGCATGAAGCAATGTGATTAGCACCTGTCACTTGTGCTCTATTCTTTCATCACTTACCCAGTGGGAGAATTGTGCTTGTAGTAGAGTGCTTTTTGCTTTGGTAGGATCTGTTTTTGTTTTTTTGTAGCTTTACTGTAGATAGTTAGTATACATCTTATGTATTTATAATTACATTAATGCAAACTTTTCCATTTTTTAATTTTTTTTAACTTTTTTATTTTTTAAAAAATTTTGCTTAAAAATAAGTCAAAAATACTCACTCTTGAGAAATTGTTCCTTGCTATTGGGCATTCACCCTCCCATGAAATTTAAGAGTTTGGCTCTGTCTCCAATCATTTATTTATACTTCAAAGATTTGATACCAATCTTGTGAACAGCAGGTAATCTTGACTAGATGTTTTGGAAAGCATCAGAGGGGTAGCTGTGTTAGTCTTGATCTGCAAAACTGACAAAGAGTTCCTGTGGCACCTTATAGACTAACAGACATATTGGAGCATAAGCTTTCGTGGGCTAATACCCACTTCATCAGATGTTTTGGCAAGCATTATTCTTGAACTACTATTGGGGTGCTGGTTGGCTGCTCACATGGTGCTGGTGCTGTTTCTTTGTTCTCAGACACTAAATCACTAAGTTCCCCAATGTTATTCTTCTATGGAACCTATTGCTCTAGTTCCTACACTTGAGGTTTGTCACTGGAAGGAGGGGATAGATATGCAATTGTGACTGTTAGGTGGCACTCAAGATTTTTTTTTTTTTTTTTTTTTTTTAAGACATGGTCCACACTACAGTTGAGAACCCCTGGATTGGAGCTAGCTGAAATACCAGTAGCGAACTACTTGTTTGAAAAATGCAGCTATTTTCTGTTGCACAATTGTTTGCAAGTAGATCTTGGATTTTATAAATGTAATAGGTCATGGTTTTAGCTCTGCCTTTGATAAGTTTTCCTGGTGCTTCCAATTACAGGACTCTGATTTCAGTTGATTATAACTCTGCCATGATTTAAACATGCTTTTGGAGATGGGATTTGAAATTTGGCAGGGTGAGAGCTTTTATATCATGGCTGTGATGTTTGCAAAAATATACTCACGTGTGGCAAAATCTTTTAAAAAATTCAGTTTATGGAAGCTCAGTAGACTTGTTAGAGTTTAACAGAGAAACTCTCCTAAGATTCTGTTTGCAGTGAGCATCCTCCAGCTCAACACTGCTGGGAAGTGAGTAAGACTTACTTAGCAGTTGGGACTGGGCACTGGAACTGAGAACAGGGGGTCTGTTTCTCTGTTCTCAGTGTCTCTTTCCTCTCCGCCCCACCTCTCACTCACTGCTGGCATGGAGGAGGAAGCTGCCTGACTTGATTATAGGGAGAACAATAGCTGACACAGGATGTATGTGCAAGTGGAATAGATTGGGACAAGAAGCCTATGAGGGAAAGACTGGAAGTGGAGGTGCACAGAGCAAAAGTAGGAGACTTGGAGTTGGTTGGACAGTGAGACTGGGAGTTAGGCGGGAGAGAGATGGGGAGTGGGTGGATTGGGCACCAATATGGGGGAAGACTGAACTCTCTGAGGGTAGAGAGAAGGGGGACAAACATGTGAGAGGAGGTGTGACTGTAGGCAAGTGAGGTGGAAAGAGAAATTGGGCAGGGTCAGAGAATGGGGGAGAGGTATTGCACCAGCTGGGTAAGGAGAATGGGACTGGCACGAGGAGCTGGAGAACGAACAGGATGTGGACAGGTAGAATTGGATGGTCCAGAAGATGTCAACCCTGAGGTGAGGAGAAATGAGGATAAGAATAGGCAGTAAAGTACACTGTCTCTTCTCCAGAGCCTGGACTTGACCCAAGATTCATGAGCTGCCTCATTACTCCAACGTCAGCAAATATTTGGAAACCACTGGCAGTGTATCTTCTAATCTTTATCTATCACTTGTGCCGCCTTAAAATATATTAATTGTTCTCCTCTTGCTAGTTACGTACTTCTGTACATGTTAAACTCTTCTAACCCTAGGTTAGATTACACTGTCTTGTAGTAAAATTCATACAATTTCATTCAATTAAAGGAGGGGAAACCCCAACAGTGTTTCCTCCTCTACCTGTTACAGAATTCATCCCACACTGTTCCATCGAGGGGGAGGGACGAGCCATACATTCACCACTAAATCTGAAGATACAAGACTACCTAGGAGGAACCCTGTACATCCACACTGGTCTAGGATCCCAGCAACTCTCTTCCTTTCCCTGGTCTTGCAGCTTCATTAGCAACATCAGGGCCATTTTGTTCCAAGTATGGAGAAGCCCCACAGAAAACACAATAGCTGGAAGCTGTAGTACCTTGCCTGGTAAATCTCTTGAATTAGAGGCAGGAGAATCCCCATCTACCCATTCCCAGTGCAGGGATCCTCACTACTCCTCACAGCGACCTGGAAGGTGAGGATGTTGCAGTGGATTTGATTGAACTTTGACTTTGAAAGAAGGGATGAAATCTGTGTATTTTGAAGGGGTCCCTAATTTAGTCTGACAGGCTGGAATAGGGTATAGACACTGCATTTGTGGTGTTTGGTCTAAGATCCAGCAACTGGTGGTAATCACACAGAAATTAAGCCATGTTTTTCATTTTGACAGAAAATGTAGTTTTGGCAAAATGTTAATTAAACGTGGAATTATTTCCATGTTCCAACTACGTCTTACATGAAGCACTACAGTACATCATGCAAGATATAGTATGGCTGGCAAGCCTAACACACAGGAGGCATGAGGCACTGCATAGTGCAGGCAGACTCCGTTTAATATCAAACCAATCTGAAATTAAAAGCTTTGCTGGAATTTGACACAACAAATCATTTTGATATTTCAGAATCAATTTTTTTTTCATTCTGCACAAAGCTTCAATGTTTTGACTCCTACTCCTGACTCAGGATGACAATACAGGCAATTTCAGGCATTGGGGATGGAAATTCCAAGTTCTGATGCAGTGTTACTATATCTGTCTGATGTAGCTCATCATGAGCTGGTTTGGGCTTGACTGCCACTATAGAGATGAATGAATGAGGCTGCTTGAGCAGCCCATTACTTCCTGGCTGAGAGGGCTGTAAGTGGAAATTTGCCCACTATCCTGAAGGCTTTCTTGTTTGGGATTTCACTTGATTGATTTGTAACCCTTCTTGTTCCCATATTTCTGGGGCTGTTACAAGAGGTTAGATAGGAGTCACTGGTTAATGTTTTCAGTCTGCTCATGACCTCCAGCTTTTTTGGCCCCAGTTCAGCAATGTACTTGTGTGTACATAGGTGGGACTACCCATGTACATAAAGATGGGTACATTGCTTAAATACTTTCTTGCATCACAGCCTTTATTTGTCACCAGTAATCCAATACAGGTAACTGATTCTTGCCTAATATTTGGTTGCAACTGGGGCAAGGAGAGAGCAAGCTGACTAAAACTCACAATCTGATGGAAGAGTTGTTGGTGGGATGGGGAAACAACAGGTAGCTATGGTGAAGATTAAATTGGTCCCCTTGCTGAGTGAGTGTGTTTACTTTGTCTGAGTAGTCCTATAGTTTGCTTTGGTGGCTAAGGTGTCTTTCTTTCTCCCTCCACCCCACACATATATTTTGCCGGAAGGTGCAGACTTTTTCAGATGGGACTTTCACTAATCTTAATGAATGCAGACTGTTGCTATTTATAGTTATATATAGGGCTGTTCTTATATATATGCCAAGCACCTCTCTTCCCTTTATATTTGAATAATTTTCTGAATTCACAAGATAAATTGTTTTGATTGTTGAAGCAGTCAACTTTGATCATAAACATCTGTGTGACTTTACATTGGAAGGCTCATGTAATCTTTTCCATTTCAGCATTTGCATTTCCAAAGAGAAAATAGTAGCAGAATATTCACAGCTGTGCAATGAAACATATAGCTATGAAAAACACATAGCCTTGACTCTATTCATCATTTATAAAGGTACATAACTAAATATATGATGTGGTTTATATTAAGAGTTATGACATTGAGCTCAGTGCCAAGTTTGACCTCTTATTAAGATACGTTTATAATTAGAAAATATAGTTTAACTATCCTCAAACTGCATGACTCTTTCAGTGATCGTGCAAGAAGGTTAAAATGGAAAAGAGAATTTTTCAGTGTCTTTTTCATAATCTAGAAAGTACTTCTAAAAGATCATACAAACTATTAAGTGCTTTCTTCGTGACACATCTTGAATCTAGATTTCAATAATGAATAGATTGGCCGGTTTACACGGCTAATATTCATATTAACCCACAATAAGACTTAGATTCTCCAAATCATCACAACAACATACACATGAATCTAGGTATGTGTACAGCTTATGAATTCTGTTCAAAATCACAAGCTCTGTGTGTATTTTTCAGACTACAGCCTTCTTTTTGAATTTGTGAGCCACCTTGGCTGTCCTTTTACCTCCATATTGGACACATGGCTTAACATGGAGACTTCTTCCATTTTGGTCTTCTGTTCAGATAGAAGCACATTGCCTGGATATCAGTGAAGAGGTCACTTGGCAACAAATCTTCCTGTAGGGGTCTGTGAGGGACTTTCAGGAGCCAATATAGAGAAGGAGGGGAGGCCTGAGATTCCATGGTCTGAATGAGAAGCCATGTGCAGAAGGTCAGGAAAGACCCAGGACACTCTAGAGGACTTTGCTTAACCCTAAAGAACTTTAGTGAGGAACCTGAAGCAAGGGAAATGCATATAGGTGTGTTTCTTATTTTGTTTAGCTCTGTATCACTCATGTTGCTGTGTCCAGAGTAAAGGGTGTTTCAGAATCCTGTGTATGCTGGTTTTCAGTCTCCTGAAGCAGTAAACTGTAAACAAGAAAGCTTACACTTTCAGTGAGATTCTGGGGGAAATGGAAGAGCTGCAGAGGAAGCTTGGGGTAGATGGCATAAATTTCAGGGACTAGGCAATTGAATTGTGTGGTCCCCACTGCCAAGAGGGGTGTCAGACCCAGAGACTGCACCTGGAATAAATGCCTGGAGGTCCAAAGCCAGGAACAGTGCCTAAACTCTGAGCAGACCCCACCCCATCCTAGAAAACTAAGAGAACAGGGAATTCATCATTTGGATCTCCTAACAGCTGTCTGGCAAGCGTCCAGCTGGAGTTGGGTGTAATACCACAGAATAATACCCCCTAGTCCTCCCGAATTACTCTTTTATGAATTATTTCGCTCAGGCTTTGACTGGGAGATATGGGAACAGTGTAAGGTGTTTCAGAATAAAGATAGTTTCAGATTAGAGAATGTTCAGTTTCTCCTAGGAGGAACTGATCTTTGGGGAGCACAAACATTCGCTCCCCAGAAAACTGGTAGAGAAACCCAGAGTAGGCCACTAAAACTAGTGGGAATAATACTTAGTGTAAAATCAATGAAACAGACACCTGGACTGGAAGAACAAGAGATTAGTTCATGGAATTGAGGACTGAGTGGCCACAACACTTCCAGAATCTCCATTCTTATTAGCCAGGGCAATAAATAACATGGAGAGCAGGCAGTCCACCTTGAATTACTGTAAAGGACAGAGGATTATAAATGGACAATCGAAAACTACAAATATAGAAATGTCATCTGAACAAAAGTCTGCAGCATATTGACACACACAATCCAGCCTTTCTTCCAAACATCTCTACAGAGTGGTTCCACCTTACACAAAATCTAGCTTCCAACATATGTTCATTGCTAACTATAACTACAAGATACTCAGTTATGGAAAAAACTCAGGATGAAATCCTGGCCGTATTGAAGTCAGTAGGAGTTTTATCATTGACTTGGATGGGACTTAGATTTCACTATTCTTTAGGTGCATAAATGTTGGCTGTCTTATTGGTGGTTTATTGTAGGTATAACCTAAAGCCTCAAATTGGAACACAAATAGAACCCAAGATTTATTATTGTAAAGTCTTGGTTGGCTTAAAAAACTTGATTTTCTGTGATCTGATTCATGATTATGAATGCTAAGAGTTGCCAGTAGTTACACTGCATCTCCAATTGCAGGTGAGGTTGTTGCACCTTCTCCAAATTGGTGCCAAAGGTTACCCAGAGTAAATCACAATGGTCTCCTGGTTGTGGGCTGGTACCTAGATCTTTCTCAGGAGGCCAAAGGTCAGGCAGTCCCTCAGTCCTGATTAAGGGTCTTTCTCTTGCTCTCTGGCTTAGTGTTTCTCCTGACATTCTCACAGGCAGTTTGTCATACCTAAGGTCTCCGTCTAACAGGTACTGCAGCTTGCAGATGATAAGAGTCTTGTCTAAACCTCCTCCTCCCTATCTGACTCTCTTGAGCTTTGCTGCAGATCCACTCTTTTACTCCCTGGCGAAGTCCCAGAGTTTTGAAACATTCAAACAGACTTTGGTAACTTATTTCAGCTGCCAATAGCAATTTTTGGAAGACAGGCTTTTGTTACGATGAGAAGGAAGACTGATGAAGCTCCCAAATAAATGGTAGTCTCCATGAGTTTATATATGTAATATATACACATGCAAAGCTTTTTAAATACATTTTGTATTTAATGTAAAAAGTCTCTGTAAAAAAGAGACAAATACTGTACACTGGAAAATAATTATTAGCAACACCTGACATGTGATTTGTCCTTTGGCATAAAATAATTCCGTGCTGCTTCTTGACAAAATTATTTATTAACAAACATCCACCTTCATTGAACTTAGATGTACAAGGCCCTATTACTTGGAATGTGATCAGCAAGAGAATCTTGGGTGTGTGTGGGAGGGAAAGGGAATTGATGGAGCATTATCCAGCAAGCTGAAGATACAAAAGTCTGTCAAATAGGCAAATACGTACATTTCCCCCTATCAACTTCCAGGTTTGTGAATAATGTTAACAAAGCATGGTGAAGGTACTGAAGATAAATATCTAATAGATAATAAATATTTAACAAAGGTGAAGTTTATTTTCTCAGAAACACTTTAAATATTTATACCATTTTAATGCTCTGTGCATGTCACTGACTTGCCAGCTTCTCTGAAATATTATTTTTCTTTATCAGATACATTTTCCTGCCAAAATTCTGGCTTAATTTAGAAGTAGTTAATCTTTGTCTCTATTGATAAAGTCTCTTAGACACAAGGTACCAGAAGTACTTTGCAAGCTATGTGATGTTATACATAACCTTTTGCAGTGAAAACCCACAGGAGGACTGCCTCCTGGAGTCTCTGGTCTTAGAGGACAGAGATTTTGTGAGGCAGCACTGGAGACAGTAGGAGAAATACTTAAATTTAACATTTCCTTGGGCTCTATGGAGAATGGGAACTCCAGTCCCAGGGAATGATTGTTCTCTGGCTTCTCCTCACTATGAGACAACACGGTTCCCTTAGGATGCAAATAACTCCTTAGATGTACATTTTGCAGCAGCAATCTCTCTTAAGTGGTTGTAGAGGAAGGGTGTGAAATGTAAGGAGCAGCATAAGTTTCCTCATGGGTACCCACTCTAATTTTCACCAAAGCCTCAGGGGAGATGCTGTGCATATACACATCAAAGCTGTGAATTTAGGGAATTATGGACTGTCAGCAAAGAGCCTTTGCTAGGTTCCTAGGTATGCAAGAGTGTGTAGTAGCTTCCAGCTTCACTGTTTTTGCACCAAACTCATCAGAAGTTACACTGGAATGGACTATGGGGAATCAAGCCTACTGGGGTTTTTGTTTATTTGTGAGGGAAAAGGCAAAAGACATTTAAATTCCCACAAGTGAAAGGAGTGGGGGCTTAGTGGCCCTCTGTAAGGACCTATTGCAGTTTGAATCTCAAGAAACTATACCTTCTTCATTATTTGTAATCTACTGAATATAGTAGAACTAAATTTTTTGTTTGATTCAGTAAAACCTTTATTTGGCTTTCCACTTAGTGAGCTGATGACTGAGGCAATTTGTCCTTCAACTGCTGCTAAAACTGAGAGACAATTGAATTCTCAGATGTGAAGATTACCCAGTTATTATTTTAACCTGCCTGACTAAGGAACCTCTTGTTTTCTTTCACTTTTCTTTGAAAACTACATATGGCAATGGATTTGAAGATATAAGACTGGAAGTCTGCATTTCTAGTGGAAGGGAAAAATGAATTAGTATACAAAGGATGGTGAATACAAACCAAAGTGAAGTTTTAAACTGCAAATAATGGAAAATCAATTGTGCAGTCAGTTGAAAATTGAAAGATGACATTCTTTTATGTGCAGGGATTTTTTATGTTAATGGCAGCTTTGTTTCATTTACTGTTTTAATGAATTTCCTAATGTGGCTCACATTAAAAAATGAGGATATGACTAGGATCATTCAATAATGTTTTGAAAAGACTGTTCTTGAATAGTATCATTTTTCTCTGCCCAACATTTGGCTAAAAATGCATCCTGTGCTGAATTCCTGGTGGTGGTTTATTTCCAACTTTTTTTATCTTGCTAAAAATTATATGTTGACACAAAGCCATAGAAGCTTAAATTCAAACACCACAGACAATATTGCATACTTTTTAATTGTGTATTATGCAGTGATGCTTTATTGTAGAGAGAGTAGGGAATGAAATATCCAATATATCTAAACTGCCTTCATTTTTAGGGAGTCACAACACTGATGTTAGTTTGATATGTCCCTTAAAACATCTGAATGCATTGTCCGTTTTTTATTATTTATACACATTTTTAACATTTGTAGTTTCTACAGCTACATAGAAAACAAGATTAAATTTTTAAATGGTGTCATTCTGTCATAATTACTTTTGATGGAACGAGATACTACCTTCACCAAATTATATTCATTCCACTTGCACTCAAACTCCAAAGATTTCAGTATCAATTGTTTATGTATGTATGTCTACTTAGGTTGCCTACTTCCTCATCTGTGTGACTCCTTTGCTGATAGCTAGAGTGAAAACTGTTGTGTGTAGATGTGACTCAGGCATTTTGTCAGTGCGTTGCCTGATCCTAGAGTTAGGCAACATGGTGATTTTAAAATAGGCTAAATGGCATTTTTAAATCAAGGCCACATAGAAAAGAATGTGCAATTTGGAATTTATTGATAATAATGAATACTTTCTTACACAAGTAGACCCATTGACTTCAGTGAGTACTCATGTGCATAAATGGTCATCACTGTGAGGAAAGGTCACACAATATTATCTTGTGTGACTATTATTTGGCTTATAGAGGATTATCTAACTCTGTAAGTAACTTGTTTCTATATAGTGTTACAACACTAAAAAACAGATTATGATACCCTTACTCAGATTGAGTAATCTTACTCCACAAATAGCAATGAGAAACTATTCCTAGAGAGGTGCTACTTGATGTTAATAATAGAGGCAGAATCTGGTCCAAAGTGAGCTTTTGAGGGAAAAAAAAACACATAGCTAGGGTGTATAATGAGAATAACATTGGCAAATGACCAGTATAGTCATATCTCAAACTCCACCGCTCAATAGCGGGACAAAATAAGCATGAAATGAAGAACACAATGTAGACAACAGTGTATAATAGTTGTTATACTGTAAATAACATTGTCAAATTGTAAGTTCAGTTTCATGTTTCAATGGTCTGATCATTATAACTCTCAATGAGAAAGGAGAAAATGACACTTGAGTTTGTGCACTTGGTCTAAAAAAGTGAGGGCAATCCATGCAATTATTGCACTGATGAACAGACAAGAGAAGCCTACATAAATGTATTGGGAAATAAATTTGACTTGTGTTTTCAAGTAATGAGAATCTCTTGTACATGTAATCCCAGAGTAAAAAGTGTCCTGTAAAAGCATAATACAAAAGCCCTAAAGGAAAATCAACTTTCCTCTGTTTGAGAGGTCTTTTATCAAAGTCTCTAACTACAAAGGCCACTTCTAAAGTGACTGCTATACACTTTGTTTGACAGATTGAATCAGGATGGTTGTCAGATGTTATGCACTTTGGTTTCTTCGTTCTCTCCTGAGAGAGATGCTAGAAGGTTTATTTCAGATAGACCTGGTACTAATATAGAAGTATGCTATCAGTCATCATGTCTGACTATATTGTGGAGTATTTTACATCCCTCTTTTGATCCAGCCTTTAGAATCTAAGAATTGGATCTTAGAAACAAAGATACAATAAGACGGATGAGGAAATACCCTTTTTTTTTTTTTACCCTAGCAGATTATTTAGAATGTTGGTGTCATCTAAATAATGTCTAGAGACGACAGTAGAGGTCTAGCAAAATAGCTTAGATGTCAGAGGAATCAAGACTAGTAAAACAATTTCTGAAAACTGCTATATTATTTTTATTACCACTTGAATATAATTTCCTAGGAAATATTTTCTTAGGCAGGCTTCTATGAGGTGATGAGCACCTTCAGCGCTCTATGAAATAACTGGAGGGATATGATGGACCCAATACCTGTCAGCTCAGTTCTGCTGATGATCACTTCCTGTGTGTTCTGTTAACAGGAACTCACTAATTCTTAGTAAAGTGCGTTGAAAACCTTTGAGCCATTATAGAAGCCCACACATTACAACAATAACATTGTTCAGAATATGTAAAATTTGCCTATATTTGTCCCACATAGAAGTATGCTTCCAAATCTTATCAATCGTCATATTGCCATACATGAAATTGGAAAAAAATTGTGGGATTTGTTAAACACTTTACCTCCATAATGGACTGATTTTTGGCAGAGATCAATATTATTACTAAGCTGCATTTTGTATGGACTGCTATGAAAGGACCTAAAATAATTGTAACTGAAATGAAATATGTCTCCAATATCTTGAGTTATAAGGAATAAGACTTGTTTAGGATCATGTCAGGGGTCTGGAGACATAATCTGAGAGGGAAAAGATTTCTTGTGGTGTTTGTGGTCCATTATAGTCCATACAGTAACCTAATCAAACAGACAAATCTCAGGTTTGAGTCTGACCATTGAAGAAAATAGTTATCAGGACTCCTAGACTATAAAGTCAGAAGGGACCACCAGGATCATCTAATGAGTCTGATCTCATGAATACTGAAGAACACAGAAACTCTCCCTCCCATTCTCACCTCCTATAATAGACCCATAACATCTGGCTGAGATACTGGAGTCCACAAATCATGTTTTAAAGACTTCAAGTTATAGGGAATCCATCATCTATGCTGCTTTAAGCCAGCAAGTGACCCATGCCACAAAGGAAGATGAATCTGATCTGGAGGAAAATTCCTCCCTAATCGCAAATATGGTGATCAGCTGAACTTGATCAGGTCAGCAAGACTCCTGGGAAAGAATCCTGTTCAGTAACTCAAAGCCCTCCCCATCCAGTGTCCTGTCTCCAGCCATCCAAGATTTTGCTATTAGCAGTTGCAGATGGGCCACAAGTCACTGAAGGTTATCTCATGATACCATTCCCTCCATTAATTTATCTAGTTCAGTCCTGAAGCAAGTTAGATGTTTTTTGCCTCCACTGCTTCCTTTGGGAGTCTTACAGTACTTCACTCTTCTGAAGTTTAGATCTTTGTCTAACTTCAAGTTTAAACTTGTTGATAGTCAGTGTATATCTACTTTTTCTCATGTCAACATAAGTAACTTCTCTCCCGCTGCACCCCCCTTATTTATTTCTCTGTATTTATAAAGGGTAGTCATATCTCCACTCAGGCTTCATTTGGGTAAGCTAAACAAGCCAAGCTCTTTGACTCTCCTCTCATAACATAGGTTTTCCATTCCTCTGATTATCCTAGTAGTCTGTCTCTGCATCTGTTCCAATTTCAAATTCTCTTAATCACGGGAGATCAGAATTGCCCACAGTATTCCAGATGAGGTCTCACCAGTGTCCTGTATAATGGCGATAACACTTCCCTATGTTTACTGGAAATAGCTCGCCTGATGCATCCTAGGACTGCATTAACCATTTTTTTGCAGTTGCACACATTGGCAGCTTATAGTTATCCTGTGATCAACCAATACACTTATGTCTTTCTCCTCCTTTGTCGCAGCTCCTATCTGATTCATCCCAAGATTAAAGCAAAAATTCGTTAGTCCCGAAGTGCATGACTTTGCACTACAGAATTTCATCCCATTTCTATTACTCCAGTTTTCAAGGTCCTTCAGATATTCTTGTATGATATTCCCTGATCCTCCTCTGTATGAACAGTACCTCTCAACTTTGTATTATCTGCAAATGTTATTAGCACACTCCCATTTTTTGTGCTAAGGTCATGCATGAAAATATTAAATAAGAGTGATCCTGGAGAAACTCTTATCACCTGCCAGTTGATCTTTCAATATGATCCATTATAGCCTCACCTTTAAACAATTCTCAATCCACCTTTCAATTCTCTCATTAATCCCCAAGGTCTCTAATTTAACTAATTTTCCATGTAGAATGGTATCAAATGCCTCTTGGAAATCCAAGCAGGTTAGATTTATTGCATTTCCTTTGTCTAAAAATCATTTATTTTCTCAAAGGTGTCCCAATCACCTTTTGTAAAACTGTGTTGTATTTCAGGGATCAGCAACCGTGGCACGTGGCCCTCTAGAGTAAGCACTGTTGTCAGGCCCGGCCAGTTTGTTTACCTGCCACATCCGCAGGTTTGGCTGATCGTGGCTCCCACAGGCTGCAGTTCGCTGCTCTGGCCCAATGGGGGCTGCAGCAAGTGGCGGCCAGCATCGTGCCACTTCCCGCAGCCCCCATTGGAGCGGCGAACTGCGGCCTTTGGGATCCAAAATCGGCCAAACCTGCAGATGCGGCAGGTAAACAAACCAATTGGGCCTGCCAAAAGTGCTTACCGTAGAGGGCTGTGTGCCAAGGTTGCTGATCCCTGTTGTATTTTATCCCAATCCTTAAGTTTTCTTCAAAATTGTATGAAAGGTATTGGAACAAAGAGGCCTGTAGCCTTCCACATCACTTTTCCTCTTTCTTAAAAATAAGAACTGTATTACCAATTCTCCAGTCATAGGTTATTCCCCAAGAGTTCACAGATTCATTGAATATCCTTGCTATTGCTCTTGTAATTTCATGTGCCAGTTCCTTTAAAATTCTTGGATGGAGATTATCCAACCCCATCGATTTAATCCCATTAAACTGTTTGAGTTTGACTT
Organism: Dermatemys mawii; assembly: GCA_007922305.1. Classification (NCBI taxonomy): domain Eukaryota; kingdom Metazoa; phylum Chordata; order Testudines; family Dermatemydidae; genus Dermatemys; species Dermatemys mawii. Next base: position 887,709 of record ML677351.1, read on the forward strand.
CCACTTCAGATGTTGTAATTTCTACCTCCATATCTTTGTTCCTATCAGCCACCCTGCCACTACCTGTAAGCTCCACATTATCCTTATTAAAAACTGAGACAAAGTATCTTTTTAGGTGTTGGGCAAGGCCTAGATTATTTGTTTAAGCTCCACCACATCTTTAGTGTTTGTCTCACTTCTTCTGTCTTTGTTTTGTTTTTGTGACTATAAAACCTTTTTACTGGTGGTTTTAATTTCCTTTGCAAGGTCCAACTCTGCTTAGCCTTTGGCGATTCTCATTTTGTCACTACACTTTTTATGTCCAAGAAATAGCTTTCCTTGATGATCCAACCCATCTTTCATTCCCAAAAGGCTTTTTTTTAATAACCTCTCTTGAGATGCTTCTTCATCCAGTTTGGTCTGCAACCCTTCCATACAAATTTCCTCCTTTTATTGGGATGCAGGCTTCAAATACTTTAAGTCAACCTTGCAGAAGCTAATTCCAAGCTTCTTCCACATTCAGTCCAATTCTTCAGTTCAGTCCACTTCCTTGACTCTAATTCCTTCTCTTTTTTTTTTAAAAAAAAAATGTTTGCCCTTTTTGAAATCCAGAACCCTAGTAGAAGATCCATAAGTTTCTCCTTTCAATTAGTTTAGACTAAATGGGCTCGTAATCATTTGAACCAAGGCTAACCTTGACAACCAGTTTGTCTGAGTCCTCAGTACTTATCTATACTAAATCTAAAATGGTGTCACCTCTCGTTGGTTGGTGACTATTTGAGGCAATCTGTCAGCTATCATATCCAGGAATATCTGGGCCCTACCATTTTTAGTAGCATTTGTTCTCCTATCTATATCTGGGAAATTAGTGTCCCATAATTACACAATTCCCAGGAGTATTTATTTAATCAAAAATATTAGAGGTCTCTATCCATATCGGATCCTGGGGGTCTTTAGCATGCCCCAAGCACTATATCAGGGGAACCTCTAGTAGCTTTCTACCACAATGTGATTTTGCCTCCTTCAATGTACTGTAATCATTTTAAGAACTACTTTCCCCTTCAAGAAGAAATGCTTCCTTGGTATATTTTGCTTCTCTGAGGATTATTCAAGAATAAAATCCTTAGTCATCCAATCAGTTGCTCCCTCGATAGGCTCAAATAATTTCCATTATATTACTCTTGCTGATTTAAACATTCCATTTTTTTTTTAAAAAAAGGGCAACTTTTATGAATAAAATGAAAGTTTTGGAAAATGATTGCACTTCACAAAACTGCTTCAAATTCAAGAATATCATCACTTACTCAACAGATTGAACTCCCTCTTCTCCTCCCAGAAATCTATCGGGTGTAGTGTTAAGCTTCAAAGTAACTTATAAAGATATAAATGGGATTTTATTCCCTCATGGTTTTCTCTCACTGATTCAGCTTGGGGGTTGGTGGGACGAGATGGAGTGTGTCACTCACACAGAGCAAAACAGTTCCACCAATCAGATCCCTAACCCCTGAATTTGAAACACCTTGGCCACATGATTCAGTTTCTGTATGTCTCTTACATATTTGATATTTTTGGGTGCTACTGCTATTACTGTTTTATCCTGAATGCAATGCAATGGCCATGGTGGGCTTGTAACAACAAGATTTTAACTCCATCCATAGCCATATCCTGTAGAATCACTTATCAGTCTCACAAATTAGTAATGTTTGTACAGTGAACTGAAGATGTACTCCACTGTAAAAGAGCCAGGTGAGTACAATGTCAAACATACTACAGTAACTCCTTAATTAAAGTCATCCCAGGTAACATTGGTCCATTATTAGATTGCACAACTTTAAACGAGTATGTTCTCTAATAGATCAGCAATGTTCTATTATAAGGTTCTTTACAAAGATTATAATCTAATCTGGAGCAGAGGCAGAAGCAAACATTTTTAAGCTTTATTCAGACGACTGTATTTTTATGTATTTTTTTTTATTTTTTTTTCCAAATCAGAGGAAGAAAGGTTGGGGGTGAGGGGGGAGACCAACAACAAAGAACAATACATCTTCACAGACAGAGTCTAGGAAAATATTGCTCTGGGAATTAACTCCTGTTCCTCCCCCAGAGCCCAGTGAAACTGAAATATAATCACTGTCCTAAAGATAGGAGAGAGAAAATGAGTATACCTTTAAGACTTTAAAGGATTTTCTTTCTGGTGGTTCTTGTAATCTAATGATGTCTTCTCCAAAGGTTTCAGGCCCTGTGGAAGTAAAGGGTATCAAACATTTACTTAAAATGGATTTCTTTTTTGCCTAGGTTTTCATTTAAGCATGTGTTTAAAATTAAGCACGTGTTTAAATGCATTGCTGAATTAGGGCTTAAATGACTGTATTTTCCAGCCATAAAAAGAAGAAATCCTTGAATTGTTTGGCTCATTAAGGAATGGAGGCTTATTTCTTTGATTTCTGAACAGAATGACATCAGCATGATCTTTGTGCTCAAAAGTTAAAGGAAAAATATCGCAAAATGCTGCTTGGCCTATGTGCCACTTAAGTCCCACATAAGTTTCACCTGAGACATAAGTATCTTGTTTAGTGTGTAGAGGGCTAAATTTCACCCACTGTGAGCAAGCTTTGACTGTGACACATTGTGTAAAATACCCTATTTTCCTCAATCTCTACCTGGAAAAGCCATGATCCTGCAAAGCCTATAAATTTGTGACTATGGTTTAATTTCTTTTGTTGGTTCTAGTCCTTAAAATTTTCCTGAGCATAGCTAGGCACAAAACCCAAATGTACATAGTAGTTTTGTCATCTTCCAGCTTAACTGATGTGTGACCTAAACTGATTTTCATTCTACGTCTTCAGTCATGAAAGGTGATTGAAATAGCCTACTAGACCGTATGGCACCTCCTGCTCCTCACCCCCTAAATAATTTTGCAATTTGTTCAAGACCAACCCGACCTTTAGCTCTTGGCTGCAATATTTCATTACTTAAGACGAGTGTAGGGTAAACCAGGCATCAAATAGACTAATTCATCTAGTCTTACGGCGTCACTGGTATGTCATTTAATGTAAGCTTGTATAGATGTCTCAGGTTTACTTTGCTTCTCCTAGGAGGATGTTGTTAATGTCTCAGTGCAGTTCTATAGGGCAGAATCAAGAAAGTTTGGCTTGTTTGAAAATAAATGATGTTGAGCTCTAAGTAGCCCCAGCTATATTATCAGATGATGGGATACCAGGCTAGAAAACTAAGAGCAAATTTTGCTAAACTAATTATCATCTTAGTTTATGTACTCCTTTTGATCTCATCACTGATCCTGATGATAATGGGCTAACCATGAAATTGAGTTGCTTTCCTGAAGCTTATTTTAAACTATTGAGGCCCTCAATCCTGAAATCTTAGACAATCATCCACAGTGTCTCTCTCCTCATGCCACAACCTCTTACTCCACATAGAGCCAAGCTCCATCTAACTGTGACAGTAATAAATTATCATTTATAAAAGGAACGGGGGGACTGTTAAAAGAAGGACAGATTCAGACACTTTCCAAAGTGTGGAAATTTCAGACTTGAATACCCTGTGCAAATTTAATTCAATCTCCTGGTGGTGGTGCACATTGTGGTGCAATCCTTAGTTACATGATCATCAAGTATATCTTCCACAGCACTCTTGTATCATTGATTTCACCAGATCGACAGTGCTCACTGAATGGGCAGCAATTCTGTATTTCTTGTTAACCTCCTCATTCATTCAATCCTCCTCACACATTTACTGCACAGCATATGAACTAAATTCAGAATTATTAGTTTCTTTAAGGGCTTTTCCATGGCACTCTCATTATAGTATCTGACCATTTCATTAATTGTTAAATTTAATTCATGTTAATCAATCTTCGTAGCACTCCTCTGAGGTGAGGTGGTATTATTCCCATTATATGCATGGGGAACTGAGACATAAACATTGTCAAAAGCGCCAACTAAAAGTGCCCAGTCTGAGGAGCCTAGAGCCTTATATTTCAGAGTACTTAGTATTTTATTGCCCTTTATATGTCCAAAACATAGCTCTCATTAACTTCAGTTGCAGCTGTGGGTGCTAAGTACTTCTACATATCTGACCCAGGGTCTCAAGAGGGGCACACAGAAAGTGACACAAAGTGGCCACCAGCAAATATTTTAATTTACATGACTTAACTGACATCACATAAGAACTATATGACAGATGCAGAGCTAGAATCCAGTTTTCCCAGGCAGCATTCAATTGCCTTTATCATGAGACCATCCTTTTTGTTCCAGTAATACCCTGCTTCATTCGCTGCATGCCTGCACCAAGTAAGGCAGAAGTCCTAAAACAACAGTCTCCTTCTCTACACAACCCTGATTCATTTCCAGAGAACAATTTGACCCATGCACTGAAGTTATTAATGTCATTAAAGACTTTAACATGATGCATTTAGAAAAGGGGGCTGAATTAAACTTGCATTTCCTAACTTCTGAGAGTTTGATTGTGCAACTCTAATAATATTTCTATATAGTTTTTTTCTATATGTAATTTCTTACGAGTGGTGTATTTTCACTCAAACATAGAATAAATCATGACTGATTTCCTCCTTTCCCAATTGCCGCTTGCATATGGTTCAGCAGCAGAGATGCAATCTCTAGATCCACAGCTCTATTATCTACAACTCGAGCTAACAGTGTAGTAGAAGTAGGGTTTTCTTCTATGTGGACCTGCTGCTAGAGGAGATAGAGACTCATGCTTTGTCAGCCGGCTTCAAAGCTATTTACTAGATAGAAATAGAATGTTAAGACTCAGCAACCCTGTGTTCAATTCCAGATTCTACAGGGGAATTTCTTTTAGTGGTTGCAGACCTTCCTGCACCTGTCCCCTGCAGCCTCTTCCAGTTCCCTTATGTTCCTGCCCTAGTCCCCCTCCCTCATATCCTGCCTACATTCC